>OZ026530.1:41156543-41749192 GCA_964019695.1 Loripinus fragilis | reverse complement strand
ATGACTAGCGTGTTTCATGGTAACATAAACATTTAGAACCAGAAAGATCAGTGTTTCATGGTGCCATAACTATTTCGAGCCAGAAGGATTAGCCTGCTTCATGGTGCTGTAAACGTTTAGCAACTATAGGACCAGCCCGTTTCATGATGCCATAAACCTTTCTAACTAGAATGACTAGCGTGTTTCATGGTAACATAAACATTTAGCACCAGAAAGACCAGTGTTTCATGGTGTCTTAAAGATTTTGAACCTGAAGGACCAGTCAGTTTCATTGTGCCCTAAACCTTTTTAACCAGAATCACCAGTCCTTTTAAGGATGTGCAAAGACTGAGCCTTTGCTTGTTTCTTGGTGTCTGGCTTTCATTCAGGACATATCTTTTTTTCTAAAAATACTTATGATCGTTTAACACCTGTCAATTAAATCTGCACAGCAGGCAGTGGGCGGTCTGAGGTTGTCCTGAGCGCTTTTTGGTCAATAACTGAATGAATTATTTATCAAAATAACTGCCGTTTCGCACACTTGACTTTCTGAAGTATGCGGCAAGATCAAATGACCAAAGAAGCTCAGGCGATAAGGCGTATATTTTCCCTAGTTGACATGATCACAAAAGTTAAATTTTTAAATAGCCCTGGTGATTTTAAAATTCGTCTGTTTGGGTAGTATAATATGTATAGTTAGCATCAAAAGACGTTTCAAAGCGATTCATCATTTACAAAGCCTTGAAAACTTGCGCTTTCTACTCCCACCCCTCATTTTACGTCTTTATACTGGGTGTCGTTTAGAACAGAATTTTAGTAAATCCGTTATAGGTTTTCAAAAAAGTAAAAGTACTAAATTATTTAGATGCTTCCCCCCCCCTAGAGCCAAGATGCCCTTTGGACAATTGGACGTCATTATATAAATATACAACATGTGTAAAGGGCATCTTGGGTCTAGGAGGGGAGAGGGGTTGTATAAGCGAAAGAACACATCAATCATCTGACAAAGATAGATTGGTCCTTGAGCAAGACACATTTATCCTAGCATAGTACTGGTTCAATCCAGGAAGACCCGTCCCTGTTTAACTGAAAGATTGTTGATGGGACGTAAAGAATCAAATCAAACAAACAAACAAAACAGAGATAGACCACTTTGCAAGATGGTCGTTTTTATTGACCATCAACTGTATAAATATATATAATATATTCTATCGTGATATATGTAGGACGATTGTTTACCTTAGTTTAACGGTCTATTTCCCACACATGTTACTGAGAAGCGAGCACAGTTGATGATCAAAATAATTCTCATTCAAAACGAAGTAGATACATTACATGCATTTAGGAAAACCCGTTTTAAATATACGAATTAGCGGGCAATGGTACACAGACGACTCGTCTCTATGTTTTTGTTGCGTGTGCCTACTGTGCCGTCAGAAATTCAGTGGACATCGATTTTCTTTTTTAAAATGTTTTTAACGATATCATTTTGGACTGAAATTTTGCACATGCATATAATATATCACCGCCTAATATACAATTGCATGTCTGAACATTTAAAATTGGAAAATAAGTCTGGAATCTCTTGTAAAATAAAATAACTTAGTCGTTTTCGATTTAGAAAACTCCTCATTTTCCCTCAATGTATTTCATATGGGTAACACGTGGTTTATACAGCTCAATGATTACCATGTTTACTTTCGTATATGAGGTTGTATGACAATACACACTGCAAATGTTTTGAAGGTACTGCGCAAATAACAATTCTGTCTGAGTTATATCATATTTCACGAAAATCAAACTTTCAAAGCGTTCATGGTAGAAGCAAATGCATCCACAGAGTATGTTTTGGAGTCAAATATTGACTTACAAGCTACTTGTTATTATGCTTGAACGTTCTTTTCTATTCTTATCGCCATCAGATAATATTACTTGTATCGTTATTATTATCATTTTGTTTATTATCTCAATTAATGATAGGTCTAAATGAAAACATGTGTGTTTCCTTTTTCATGCCGCAAAAAATAGGGTAGGTAGGTAGGCTCTAACATTATATTAAGAAATAACATTAAAACATGGTGACGGCTTACATTATTCTACTGACTATTTAATAGTGCATAATATGGAGTTTGAGTGAACATATTTTGATGTATTATAAAAAGGCTTAAATGAAGTAACTACACTATTTAAAGCCCCAAACCTTTATATGGTAGTTAGTTCAAGAAAATATTTTAACACAGTAAACAGCTTCAAAATTTTCAATATGCCTGTTTTAGTTTTTTCCCAAAGGCCATTTTAATGTTTATGATAGGGTAGGTAGGGGAACAGGAACCACAATATATTCCTTAAAGCCTTATCATTAATACAATATATATTGTAACAAACAGTATGTATTGTCCAGTATTACAATCATGTTTTACTTGGAAGATATGGTAGGTGAAAAAAGGAGAGAATTTTATATTCAATTTATTTGCATTTTACCCTAATCACCCCCATTTATATTATCTGACCATTATATCTTACCTACAATAATTATTATAGGTAAATCTAATTCAAAGATTATAATAAGAGTGTAGCTTAGACAAGCAAATCGACATCCAGTTGCATTTCTACCATTTTTTGATGGCAACACTGCATTTTTAGTCAACTTTGCTTAATTTTCCCCCATTTCGGCCCTATTTAACCCTTATTTTCAAATAGTATTTGCTAATTTAAAAAAAAAAAACCGTTACCCTATTATGATGTAATTCATCCAATAATACAATTTTAGATGTTATTTTATTTCTTTGTATGATGTAAAATCTTCATTTAATGATTTTACGTTTTTAGTGGCGTCCATCTTGGATTTTAGCGCCGCCAACTTGAAAATTGACCAATTTTGATTGGCTAACGAGAAAAATTCCAATAACTTATGCTATCGAACATTTCTACCAAGTTTCATGCTTGTATCCGGATGTGCATGATTATTGTCAATTCCCGCTCCACTAGTATATAAAGCAACATATACTGATAAGCTGGTGCCCTGTTATCGTCTCAGTTCGACCTAGATAGGTAGATCAAGGGGAGGGAACCAGACTACATATACTGACTGTTGATCTCACTTTGTAGAACTTCTATATATCGTTAAAATTTTAAAGAAAAGAAAAAAAGGAATTATTTAATTGAATAACTGACAATACTGCATTTATGACATTTGTACACTGTCCACTCTGTGATAAGATACATTTTATTTTGTGCTGGCCCAAATTGCATCCGGTTCTTCAATGAGCGCCCGGGGCCCTTTAAAAACAATAAATCTTGCACACGTGTCTTTAGAACTTCGGCGCGCGTGACCAGTCGCTTTCTTTGAAGTTGATACGAAGTCCAGCTAGACGTCTACTTATTACATATATGAAAAAGCTTTTAAAACGACCATACAAACTTATCCAGCGGGGCTTGAGGTTGAGTCTTCAACTACATCCATAATGTGTGTGTGTGGGGGGGGGGTAGTTCTACTAGAAATACCCTGATGTGTGCGAGCAGCGAAGACTCACGAGTGTGTGCACTCTCTAGAGTCTGCGCACCCATACAAGTGGACTTTGTTTAATGATGAAATTATGAACCTATGAATGGAGGTAGGCCCTATATTTGATGAGATTTCATTAATTTATCACATTTGCTCAATTTATATATTTAACATGTATGCACGACTATGCACGCCTATCTGGTGGCAGGCATGCATGAGTATCTGGTGAGACTATAAGTCTTCATTTTTGTCTGAGTCTCTGTCTACCGCATTTTTATGATGCGCGAGCAGCGAATGACCTGGTGAGACTGTGTATTTGCCCAGGCTCCTCTGAGTTATTGATATTAGTATAACAGATGCGTTTGTTTTCTTAATTGGCATGTATTTCAACTACATGTGCTTTAATCTGCGCCGATTTTATAATAGTTCGAAATCAAAGTATATTTTACACTTATTACATGTATAGTAAAAAATACGGAAGACTTATAAAAATATAAAATTATATGAAAATATAAATTTATCTTTTCGAGAATAAGAAAAGTAGCGATTCCGTTCTTAAGTTCTTAATAGCTAGACTACATTTGATTGGAATGTTTGGTGCGTACATTCAGTGGCCCAAAAATATTAAAATGAATGCATACATGTATTGTTGTTTCTTTCAAACATTTAGATGAAATTAGACATGTAGAGCAATTCTACCCGAAAATTCTTCAAGTAACTTTATAATTAAGATCTGTAAATGTTTCCAAATGACTTACAACGCGAAGCTCTCTAAACAGATACTGTAGAAACAAGTTTTAAAAGTTTCTATTCTCATTCGGCGTTCATACGTTTACAAATGCAATAACAATTTTACCAATGAGGAATATGAGTTACCCGACATTCAGTTTTGGGCTCATATGCGGTCCCAAATTTCAAAACCTTCTGGCTCTCTACGAATAGGGACCCATTTAAATATTCAATCTTTTCAACTCGAAGTGCGCGAGGTTTCAGACATTTCACAGCGAGCTTTCACTAGTTTGAGCTAAAAGGAGCTTGGTTGCAAATAATATTGAATCAAAAAGTTATTTTTCTCCTCTAATCTAACACTCGATCCGAGTCTAAAAAAATATGCGTTTGAATACACAAAAACAACACTGTAAAAATGCGTTTACAGATTAAACACTTTCTAAGACGCATTTCTTGTCCCGTTTTTTAACGTGTATAAAGGCAAGACACGTACCAAAGCTAAACACATCAGAGAAAATGTTTAGATATTTCACATGTTTAGGACAGGTACATGCTGAAAACCTAGGTCATACTTGATTCACCTGGTCGGAGTACGCTTTTTACTCTGGACAGGCAGAATTCCAATCAAGTATCAGAGAACAGCTGTGTAGAAGCTGTTCCGAGTTCACCACCCTCCGAGGTGATGTAGTCTGAGTAGAGAGGTCACGTGATCAAACAAAAATGGCGGAAAGGCTGAATGGAATAAAACCTTCCACAAAAATTAGCTTTAAAACAAGAAACTCTTACAGGAATAGTGCCAGTAAGACCATTTCCTGTTTTGAGTCGCTATCAGACTCGGAACTGCTACTTTCGTTGTTCATGAAGTAAATAGCCATTTTTTGTTTATTGTTCTGCACATGTTCTGGCATCTCCAACAGCGAAGGTTTCGTCGTATCTGCCTTCTGACAAACCCTTCGCCTCATGACCCTCATAATTTATTATTAGCGCAGACAAATCGACCAATGAAAACGCCAGGGAAGGATTTTTTATAATCCCTTCCTGCCAATCAGATTAAATGTAGCAGTTTATCGGCATATAATGTTCACCACCCGCTAAGTCTCCATAAGTCCAGATAAGCAACGATTTTGGCCGTAAAATTATTTATTTTTCTTCTATAATTAAGTTCAAAATTATGTTATGGGTGCTCAAAATAACCATCTTAATGTGACAGTTCTTTTGAGCACATTAAACGTACATTTTAGTTGTTAAATAAGAAAACTGAATGTAAATTAATCACGCTGTTTTATCTGGAGGTCTGGTGTTTATCTATTTTTTGCACTGCTTTGTGATCAATCATATTAATTGTTTAATCATATTAATTGTTACTATTTTCGGCTTACGACGTATTCGATCGGAGAAAATCAAAGTTGTGAGGCCAAGGGTTAGATTAGACAATCGCAACCCTTGGTAGGACAAGATGATGTTCTGGCGTACTTGATTCATAGAGTAACTACGGAGTACGCCGAAATGTGCTGTCTCAATTGATTCACATCATCTTCTGGGAGTACTCTGAACACACAGAACAGTATAAATCAAGTACGACCCTAGATATGTATTAGACAAACATGCCACTATTTTAAACACTTCTCTAAACATGTCCTATATCAGTCCCTTGTTATTGGACCAATATGTAAAACCTGTTTAAGGCCCATATGAGCCCTTTGTACTTTACCTGCTGGACTAAGGCTATCATGGTGACCTCTTGACCAGTCCCATTCAACAAATTTGCCAGGGATACAGAAAAGGGGCCCATACTGGCAAAACTCAGAAATTAACATTAAGGGTTTGGGCATTTTCTCCAAAATTTTAGGGGCCCAGCCCAAAATTTAGGGGCCGTGGGCTATTGGACTCCTGTTAGTCTTTACCCCTGTAAACTGCTATAACACTGTAATGATTTCTACTCTAGAGCAGAGTTCATATCTTCCGAGGGGGCACAAAACATTGTATCGACGTCCCATCTCAGTACTGAGATGACATTGAATTAAAGTTGAATTTTGCTGAAGTCTCGACAATGATTCAAAGTTTAAGACTAGGCATTGATCCAATGTTGAAGTCTTAACATTGAAACAATGTTGAATTATGTACCGAAGGACTTTAAAAACGTAACACTTAGATAGAAGCTTAAATTTATGTCTCAAAATACAATGCAAAAGGATCAACTTGATTGTTTGTTAATTTAGTAATTCATGAAAATCTTGTCCAATTGACCCTTTCCTTCATGACCATTTATGCTAAGCTCCACTCACTTTGAATAATTATATAAACGTTCATGTTTGTACATAGAACAAAGAAATTACTTGTCAGGTTCACTAGTGTAGGATCATATCTAATCATATTTCTATAAGCCAACAGAGAAGACCCTGATCAGGCAGCTCTTACAAGAGTTGCCTGATCTGGGTCTACTCTGTTTGCAAAAGTGTTGAAATGCGTCTCTATGAGGTAAAAGGAATTTAACACATTAAAATATAAACTGCTTAAGATAGGGGGCAACTGTTTCATGCGACAAAATGTTATCAGTGAAATATTCCCTACTTCTTTAAATCACCCACAAATTTGTGCCATGAACTTTTAATCATCCAGAAATAACTCTTTTACAGTCATATATTGTTTGGCAGGTCTGTGATACAGCTTATTTGGCGTTTATCTGTTTGTTCCCTTTTATTCAATGCCACAAAACCTCCGCTACTTAAAGAAATATTTCAGTGACCAAATTTACATAAAGCAGTAACATTGTCAAGTTTAACTCATCATGAGGGAGCGCAGTGGCTCAGTGCTAGAGTGCTTGACCCGAGATCGAGGGGTTGTGGGTTGAGCCACACCGGCGTCACTGCATTGTGTCCTTGAGCAAGACACATTAATCCTTGCTTGGTACTGGTTCAACCCAGGAAGACACCTCCCAACATTACTGAAAAATTGTTGACAGGGACGTAAAGAATCAAATCAAACAAACAAAAAAAATCATCATGGCACGATCTACACAATGGAAGTTTACATTCAAATGTCTTTTGGGAGATATAAAGGGAAGTTAGTTTTGCTTTACAAGACAACATGACAAACACGAAACATAAATAGCCAAAACGATCCTCAAAAGAAACACCCCCTTGGAAGGGTCAGTAAAACTTTTTTTACTAGAGGGCTTAAACCAGTTTCACGATGCCAACATCACCCTTGGTTCAGATGTTGATTAAGACACATAGATGTTTGGCTTTCATGAAAAATCCCTAACTTATCCATGCATCATCTCCTAGAACATATAGATCGAGATATATAAAGGTAAGGACTCAACACTACATAAAGCTGAATACTGGAGCAAAAGAATACCTTTCTAGTCTTAATTAGAAAAATAATTTCTTTTATTTACAGAAGGCGTCTCTTGAATGAACACAGAGTATGTATTGTTTATGGTTTATACCATTGAAGTTGTGGTAGCCATTTCTTTGGTGTAACTTTGACAATTTATGTAAAACTTTTGTTTCCCCTCGTCCAGGAGAATGAGCTTAATTGGCTTTTGTGTTTTGTTTATGCACAGTTCTTATGTCGTAATTTCTGTTTTAAATGTATTCCAAGTTGCAGTAGTCCTGAGGAATATACAATATCTTAGACTGATAGTGTATGCATTTGCTGGATCCTTAATCTCAGGCTAATGTGTGACCAATTATAGTAGGGAGTTGTCAAATAACTTTTCCACAAATGTCTTGCATTGGTCACGTAACTGTGAAATATCCTATTTACGAAACTTTTAGGAAACGTTTTGTTTACATTAGGGTAACGTTTGATTTTAACGTTTAGAAACCCGTAAAAAACACAAAATACACCAAAATATGTTTGATTTGAACGTTTAGAAACCCTATTTTTGCAATCAAATTTTGGGGTTCCTAAACGTTTTTGACAAACGTTACAAAATAACGTTGTCCAAACGTTGAGGAAATGTTTTGTTTACGTTAGGAGAACGTTTGATTTTAACGTTTAGGATCCCTATTTTAGCAATCAAATTTTGGGTTCCTAAGCATTTTCGCCAAACGTTTTGAAAAAAACCTTTCTGAAACCTTCAACCTTCATGTAGTTTTTCATTTTCATAAAGTTGTGATTCTGATGTTTGTTGTGTCTCAAACTGTAACTTTAACTACGGCACCCAATCTGCTAGTAACTGCAAGTATCTATCCAGCACTGATTTTAATGTTTAGAAACCATATTTTTGCAATCAAATTTTGGGTTCCTAAACGTTTTTGACAAACGTTACAAATTAACGTTGTCCAAACGTTGCAGAAACGTCTTGTTTACGTTAGAGGAACGTTTGATTTTAACGTTTAGGAACCCAATTTTTGCAATCAAATTTTGGGTTTATATGCCAAGGACACGATTATTCTAGGACGACTGAGGCAAGAGGTCAATGTCAAAGTGACCCCGAAAATGGTACACAACACTTTGCACCCTAAGATGCCTCCACATATCGATTTTGGATTTCCGACGAGGTTTGCTCCAGACACGATGTGAAAAACTCAGGCACTTTGAATGGACAGTGTGATTACCCTTTGGACGCATAAAAACTGTCTGTCATGTCCGTCATAAGGCATTGCCTTAATTCATGCTAATTCTTTCACGATGTAGATAATAATCAGATAATGTGAGGCTCGTTTAGATGGCTCCGTCAGTTGTCATCATCAAAGGACAACGGACAGAGCATGGTTATAACCCCCTCATGTATGAAACAGGCTCCATCGGTTGTCATCATCTCATGACAATGGTGAGAGCATGGTTATTTATACCTCAGGTATGAAACATGTTCCGTCAGTTGTCATCGACTCAGGGCAACGGTCAGAACATGGCTATATATCCCTCAGGTATAAAACATGCTTCACCAGTTGTCACCGTCTCATGACAACGGTCAGAGCATGGTTATATTTCCCTCAGGAAAGAAACATGCTCCGTCAATTGTCATCGGCATAGGGCAATGGTCAGAGCATCGTGATAACCCCCTGATGTATAAAACATGCTCCGTCAGTTGTCATCATTTCTCGACAATGGTCAGAGCATGGTTATTGGTCCGTAAGATATGAACCATGTTCCGTAAGTTGTCATCGTCTCATGACAACGGTCAGAGCATGGTGATACCCCCTCAGGTCTGGGACATGCTCCATCAGTTGTCATTAACTCATGACAACGGTAAGAGCATGATGACACCCTCCTCAGGTATGAGACATGCTCAGTCAATTATCATCGTCTCATGGCAACGGTCAGAGCATGGTGATACCCCCTCAGATATGAAACATGCTCCGTCAATTGTCATTATCTCATGAAAACGGTCAGTGCATAGTGATACCTCCACAGGTATGTAACATGCTCCATCAGTTGTCATCGTATTTTGACAACGGTCAGAGAATGGTGATACCCCTAAGGTATGAAATATGCTCCGTCAGTTGTCATCATCTCATCATAAGGGTCAGTGCATAGTGATACCCCCCTCATGTATGAAACATGCTCCGTCAGTTGTCATCATCTCATCATAACGGTCAGTGCATAGTGATACCGACCTTTATGTATGAAACATGCTCCATCAGTTGTCATCATCTCATCATAACGGTCAGTGCATAGTGATACCGACCTTTATGTATGAAACATGCTCCATCAGTTGTCATCATCTCATCATAACGGTCAGTGCATAGTGATACCCCCCTCAGGTATGAAACATGCTCTATTAGTTACATTCAATCCATGACAACGGACAGAGCATGGTTATTAATCCCTTAAGGTATGAAATATGCTCTTTCAGTTGTCATCGTCTCATGACAACGGTCAGAGCATGGTGATACCCCTCAGGAATGAACTATGCTCCATCAGTTGTCATTATCTCATGACAATGGTCAATGCTTGGTGATGCTCCCCTAAGGTATGAACTATCCTCCGTCAGTTGTCATCATCCCATGACAATGGTCAGAGCATGGATATTAACCATTAAGGTATGAAATATGCACCGTCAGTTGTCATCGTCTAATGACAACGGTCAGAGTATGGTGATACCCCCTTAGGTATGAACTATGCTCCCGCCGTTTTTCATCATCTCACGACAACTGTCAGAGCATGGTGATAAGCACTCAGGTATGAAACATGCTCTATCAGAGGTCATCATCCCATGACAACGGACAGAGCATGGTTATTAATCCCTAAGGAATGAAACATGCTCTGTCATTTGTCCTCCTCTCATTACAACTGTCAGAGCAGTGTCATACCCCATTCAGATATGAAACATGCTCCGTCAGTTGTCACCTTCTTCTGACAACGGTCAAAGCATGGTGATACCCCCTTAGGTATGAAACATGCTCCGTCAGTTGTCATCATCGCACGACAATGGTCAGAGCATAGTGATACCCCTCAGGTATGAAATTTACTCCGTCATTTGTCATTATCTCATGACAACGGCCAGAGTATAGTGATAAACCCTCATGTATGAAAAATGCTTCTTCAGTTGATATCATCCCATCACAACGGTCAGAGCATGGTGATACACCCCTCAGGTATGAAACATGCCTTTTGAGTTGTCATCGTCTCATTACAACGGCCAGAGCATAGTGACACCCCCTCAGATATGAAAGATGCTCCGTCAGTTTTCATCGTCTCATTACAACGGCCAGAGCATAGTGACACCCACTCAGATATGAAAGATGCTCTGTCAGTTTTCATCGTCTCATTACAACGGCCAGAGCATAGTGACACCCACTCAGATATGAAAGATGCTCTGTCAGTTTTCATCGTCTCATTACAACGGCCAGAGCATAGTGACACCCTCTCAGATATGAAACATGCCCTGTCAGTTGTCATCGTCTCATTACAACGGCCAGAGCATAGTGACACCCTCTCAGATATGAAAGATGCTCTGTCAGTTGTCATCGTCTCATTACAACGGCCAGAGCATAGTGACACCCCCTCAGGTATGAAACATGCCTTTTCAGTTGTCATCGTCTCATTACAACGGCCAGAGCATAGTGACACCCTCTCAGATATGAAAGATGCTCTGTCAGTTTTCATCGTCTCATTACAACGGCCAGAGCATAGTGACACCCACTCAGATATGAAAGATGCTCTGTCAGTTGTCATCGTCTCATTACAACGGCCAGAGCATAGTGACACCCACTCAGATATGAAAGATGCTCCGTCAGTTTTCATCGTCTCATTACAACGGCCAGAGCATAGTGACACCCACTCAGATATGAAAGATGCCTTGTCAGTTGTCATCGTCTCATTACAACGACCAGAGCATAGTGACACCCTCTCAGATATGAAACATGCCCTGTCAGTTGTCATCGACTCATTACAACGGCCAGAGCATAGTGACACCCTCTCAGATATGAAAGATGCTCTGTCAGTTGTCATCGTCTCATTACAACGGCCAGAGCATAGTGACACCCCCTCAGGTATGAAACATGCCTTTTCAGTTGTCATCGTCTCATTACAACGGCCAGAGCATAGTGACACCCTCTCAGATATGAAAGATGCTCTGTCAGTTTTCATCGTCTCATTACAACGGCCAGAGCATAGTGACACCCACTCAGATATGAAAGATGCTCTGTCATTTTTCATCGTCTCATTACAACGGCCAGAGCATAGTGACACCCACTCAGATATGTAAGATGCTCCGTCAGTTTTCATCGTCTCATTACAACGGCCAGAGCATAGTGACACCCTCTCAGATATGAAACATGCCCTGTCAGTTTTCATCGTCTCATTACAACGGCCAGAGCATAGTGACACCCACTCAGATATGAAAGATGCTCTGTCAGTTTTCATCGTCTCATTACAACGGCCAGAGCATAGTGACACCCACTTAGATATGAAAGATGCTCTGTCAGTTTTCATCGTCTCATTACAACGGCCAGAGCATAGTGACACCCACTCAGATATGAAAGATGCCCTGTCAGTTTTCATCGTCTCATTACAACAGCCAGAGCATAGTGACACCCTCTCAGATATGAAAGATGCCTTGTCAGTTTTCATCGTCTCATTACAACGGCCAGAGCATAGTGACACCCACTCAGATATGAAAGATGCCTTGTCAGTTGTCATCGTCTCATTACAACGGCCAGAGCATAGTGACACCCCCTCAGATATGAAAGATGCTCTGTCAGTTTTCATCGTCTCATTACAACGGCCAGAGCATAGTGACACCCTCTCAGATATGAAAGATGCCTTGTCAGTTGTCATCGTCTCATTACAACGGCCAGAGCATAGTGACACCCACTCAGATATGAAAGATTCTCCGTCAGTTTTCATCGTCTCATTACAACGGCCAGAGCATAGTGACACCCACTCAGATATGAAAGATGCTCCGTCAGTTTTCATCGTCTCATTACAACGGCCAGAGCATAGTGACACCCTCTCAGATATGAAAGATGCTCCGTCAGTTTTCATTGTCTCATTACAACGGCCAGAGCATAGTGACACCCACTCAGATATGAAAGATGCTCCGTCAGTTTTCATCGTCTCATTACAACGGCCAGAGCATAGTGACACCCACTCAGATATGAAAGATGCTCCGTCAGTTTTCATCGTCTCATTACAACGGCCAGAGCATAGTTACACCCCCTCAGATATGAAAGATGCTCCGTCAGTTTTCATCGTCTCATTACAACGGCCAGAGCATAGTGACACCCACTCAGATATGAAAGATGCTCTGTCAGTTGTCATCGTCTCATTACAACGGCCAGAGCATAGTGACACCCACTCAGATATGAAAGATGCTCCGTCAGTTTTCATCGTCTCATTACAACGGCCAGAGCATAGTGACACCCACTCAGATATGAAACATGCCCTGTCAGTTGTCATCGTCTCATTACAACGGCCAGAGCATAGTGACACCCACTCAGATATGAAAGATGCCTTGTCAGTTTTCATCGTCTCATTACAACGGCCAGAGCATAGTGACACCCACTCAGATATGAAAGATGCTCCGTCAGTTTTCATCGTCTCATTACAACGGCCAGAGCATAGTGACACCCACTCAGATATGAAAGATGCCTTGTCAGTTGTCATCGTCTCATTACAACGGCCAGAGCATAGTGACACCCTCTCAGATATGAAACATGCCCTGTCAGTTTTCATCGTCTCATTACAACGGCCAGAGCATAGTGACACCCACTCAGATATGAAAGATGCTCTGTCAGTTTTCATCGTCTCATTACAACGGCCAGAGCATAGTGACACCCACTCAGATATGAAAGATGCCTTGTCAGTTGTCATCGTCTCATTACAACGGCCAGAGCATAGTGACACCCCCTCAGATATGAAAGATGCTCTGTCAGTTTTCATCGTCTCATTACAACGGCCAGAGCATAGTGACACCCCCTCAGATATGAAAGATGCTCCGTCAGTTTTCATCGTCTCATTACAACGGCCAGAGCATAGTGACACCCTCTCAGATATGAAAGATGCTCTGTCAGTTTTCATCGTCTCATTACAACGGCCAGACCATAGTGACACCCACTCAGATATGAAAGATGCTCTGTCAGTTTTCATCGTCTCATTACAACGGCCAGAGCATAGTGACACCCTCTCAGATATGAAAGATGCTCTGTCAGTTTTCATCGTCTCATTACAACGGCCAGAGCATAGTGACACCCACTCAGATATGAAAGATGCCTTGTCAGTTGTCATCGTCTCATTACAACGGCCAGAGCATAGTGACACCCTCTCAGATATGAAACATGCCCTGTCAGTTGTCATCGTCTCATTACAACGGCCAGAGCATAGTGACACCCACTCAGATATGAAAGATGCTCCGTCAGTTTTCATCGTCTCATTACAACGGCCAGAGCATAGTGACACCCACTCAGATATGAAAGATGCCTTGTCAGTTGTCATCGTCTCATTACAACGGCCAGAGCATAGTGACACCCTCTCAGATATGAAACATGCCCTGTCAGTTGTCATCGTCTCATTACAACGGCCAGAGCATAGTGACACCCTCTCAGATATGAAAGATGCTCTGTCAGTTGTCATCGTCTCATTACAACGGCCAGAGCATAGTGACACCCCCTCAGGTATGAAACATGCCTTTTCAGTTGTCATCGTCTCATTACAACAGCCAGAGCATAGTGACACCCTCTCAGATATGAAAGATGCTCTGTCAGTTTTCATCGTCTCATTACAACGGCCAGAGCATAGTGACACCCTCTCAGATATGAAACATGCCCTGTCAGTTGTCATCGTCTCATTACAACGGCCAGAGCATAGTGACACCCACTCAGATATGAAAGATGCTCTGTCAGTTTTCATCGTCTCATTACAACGGCCAGAGCATAGTGACACCCACTCAGATATGAAAGATGCCTTGTCAGTTGTCATCGTCTCATTACAACGGCCAGAGCATAGTGACACCCTCTCAGATATGAAAGATGCCTTGTCAGTTGTCATCGTCTCATTACAACGGCCAGAGCATAGTGACACCCACTCAGATATGAAAGATGCCTTGTCAGTTGTCATCGTCTCATTACAACGGCCAGAGCATAGTGACACCCTCTCAGATATGAAAGATGCCTTGTCAGTTGTCATCGTCTCATTACAACGGCCAGAGCATAGTGACACCCACTCAGATATGAAAGATGCTCTGTCAGTTTTCATCGTCTCATTACAACGGCCAGAGCATGGTGACACCCACTCAGATATGAAACCTGCTCCGTCAGTTTTCATCGTCTCATTACAACGGCCAGAGCATAGTGACACCCTCTCAGATATGAAACATGCCCTGTCAGTTGTCATCGTCTCATTACAACGGCCAGAGCATAGTGACACCCACTCAGATATGAAAGATGCTCTGTCAGTTTTCATCGTCTCATTACAACGGCCAGAGCATAGTGACACCCCCTCAGATATGAAAGATGCTCCGTCAGTTTTCATCGTCTCATTACAACGGCCAGAGCATAGTGACACCCACTCAGATATGAAAGATGCCTTGTCAGTTGTCATCGTCTCATTACAACGGCCAGAGCATAGTGACACCCTCTCAGATATGAAACATGCCCTGTCAGTTGTCATCGTCTCATTACAACGGCCAGAGCATAGTGACACCCACTCAGATATGAAAGATGCCTTGTCAGTTGTCATCGTCTCATTACAACGGCCAGAGCATAGTGACACCCACTCAGATATGAAAGATGCTCCGTCAGTTTTCATCGTCTCATTACAACGGCCAGAGCATAGTGACACCCCCTCAGATATGAAAGATGCTATGTCAGTTTTCATCGTCTCATTACAACGGTCAGAGCATAGTGACACCCCCTCAGATATGAAAGATGCTATGTCAGTTTTCATCGTCTCATTACAACGGCCAGAGCATAGTGACACCCTCTCAGATATGAAAGATGCTCTGTCAGTTTTCATCGTCTCATTACAACGGCCAGAGCATAGTGACACCCTCTCAGATATGAAAGATGCCTTGTCAGTTGTCATCGTCTCACTACAACGGCCAGAGCATAGTGACACCCCCTCAGATATGAAAGATGCTATGTCAGTTTTCATCGTCTCATTACAACGGCCAGAGCATAGTGACACCCCCTCAGATATGAAAGATGCTATGTCAGTTTTCATCGTCTCATTACAACGGCCAGAGCATAGTGACGCCCTCTCAGATATGAAAGATGCTCTGTCAGTTTTCATCGTCTCATTACAACGGCCAGAGCATAGTGACACCCTCTCAGATATGAAAGATGCCTTGTCAGTTGTCATCGTCTCATTACAACGGCCAGAGCATAGTGATACACCCACTCAGATATGAAAGATGCTCTTTTAGTTTTTATCGTCTTCTTACAATGGTCAGGGCCTGGTAATGTATTCCTCAGGTATGAAACATGCTCCGTCAGTTGCCATCGTCTCATGACAACGGTCAGAGCATGGTTAATCATCCGCAAGGTATGAAACCTGCTCCGTCAGTTTTCATCGTCTCATGACAACGGACAGGGTATGGTTATTCATCACTAAGATATACAACATGCTCTGTCAGTTGTCATCGTACCATAACAACAGTCAGTGAATGGTAATGTATTCCACAGGTACGAAACATGCTCTGGCAGTTGTCATCGTCTCATGACAACGGTCAGAGCATGGTTATAATTCATTTATGTATGAAACATGATCCGTCGGATGTCATCGTCCCATGACAACGGACAGAGCATGGTTATTGATCTCTAAGATATGCAACATGCTCCGTCAGTTGTCATCGTCTTATGACAACGGTCAGAGCCTGGTTATATATCCCTTGGGTATGAATCATCCTCCGTCAGTTACAATAGTCTCATGACTACAGTCAGAGCATGTTTATATATCATTTATGTATGAAACATGCTCCTAAAGTTGTCATCGTCCAATGACAACGGACAAAGCATGGTTATTCATCCCTAAGGTATGCAGCATGCTCCGTCAGTTGTCATCGTCTCATGACAACGGTCAGAGCATGGTAATAAATCCCTAAGGTATGCAACATGCTCCGTCAGTTGTCATCGTCTCATGACAACGGTTAGAGCATGGTTATATATCCCTTGGGTATGAATCATCCTCCGTCAGTTGCCATAATCTCATGACAACAGTCAGAGCATGGTTATATATCATTTATGTATGAAACATGTTCCATTAGTTGTCATCGTCCAATGACAACGGACAAAGCATGGTTATTCATCCCTAAAGTATGCATCATGCTCCGTCAGTTGTCATCGTCTCATGACAACGGTCAGAGCATGGTAATAAATCTCTTAGGTATGAATCATGCTCAGTCATTTGTCATCGTGTCATGGTGAAATCCTTCAAGTTTTTAACATGCTCCGTCAGTTGTCATCGTCTCATGACAACGGTCAGAGCATGGTTTTATATCGAACATGTATGAAACATGCTCCCACAGTTGTCATCATCAAATGACAACGGTCAGAGCATTGTTATATATCCCTTAGGTATGAATCATCCTCCGTCAGTTACCATAGTCTCATGACTACAGTCAGAGCATGGTTATATATCATTTATGTATGAAACGTGCTCCTAAAGTTGTCATCGTCCAATGACAACGGACAAAGCATGGTTTTTCATCCCTAAGGTATGCAGCATGCTCCGTCAGTTGTCATCGACTCATGACAACGGTCAGAGCATGGTAATAAATCCCTTAGGTATGCAACATGCTCCGTCAGTTGTCATCGTCTCATGACAACGGTCAGAGCATGGTTATATATCCCTTGGGTATGAATCATCCTCCGTCAGTTGCCATAATCTCATGACAACAGTCAGAGCATGGTTATATATCATTTATGTATGAAACATGTTCCATTAGTTGTCATCGTCCAATGACAACGGACAAAGCATGGTTATTCATCCCTAAGGTATGCATCATGCTCCGACAGTTGTCATCGTCTCATGACAACGGTCAGAGCATGGTAATAAATCTCTAAGGTATGAATCATGCTCAGTCATTTGTCATCGCCTCATGGTGAAATATCCCTCAAGTTTTTAACATGCTCCGTCAGTTGTCATCGTCTCATGACAACGGTCAGAGCATGGTTTTATATCGAACATGTATGAGACATGCTCCGACAGTTGTCATCGTCTCATGACAACAGACAGAGCATGGTTATCCATCCCTAAGGTATGAAACAGGCTCTGCCAGTTGTCATCGCCTCACGACAAAGGTCAGAGCATTGTAAACTTTCCCTAAGGTATGATTCATACTCGGTCTCATGATAATGGTCAATTCATGATAATGTATCATTCATGTATGAAACATGCTCTGACAGTTGTCATCGCCTCATGACAACGGACAGAGCATGGTTATCCATCCCTAAGAAATGAAACATGCTCAGCCAGTTGTCATCGCCTCACGACAACGGTCAGAGCATGGCTTTATATTCCTAAGGTATGATTCATGCTCCGTCAGTTGCAATTGTCTCAGGACAACGGTCAGAGCATGGTAATGTTTTCCTAGGGTATAAAACATGCTCCGTCATGGTCAATTCATGGTAATATATCATTTATGTATGAAACATGCTCCGACAGTTGCTATTGGACAATGGCAACTGACGGAGCATGTTTCGTACATAAATTATATATAACCCATGCAACTGACGGAGCATGTTTCATACCCAAGGAATACATAACCATGCTCTTACCGTTGTCATGAGACGATGGTAACTGACGGAGCATGAATCATAACTTAGGGATGGATAACCATGCTCTGTCCATTACAATGCATGGTTATTCATCCCTAAGGTATGCAACATGCTAGGTTCAGTTGTCATCGTCTCATGACAACGGTCAGGGCATGGTAATATATCATTAAGGTATGAAAAATCCTCTGTCAGTTGTCATCGTCAATTGACAACGGACAGCGCAATGTTATTCATCCCTAAGGTATGCAGCATGCTCCGTTAGTTGTCATCGACTCATGACAACTGTCAGAGCATGGTAATATATCTCTAAGGTATGAATCATACTCCGTCATTTGTCATCGTCTTATGACAACGGGCAGAGAATGGTGAAATATCCCTCAAGTTTGAAACATGCTCCGTAGTTTTCAACGTCTCATGCCAAGGTTCAGAGCATGGTTATATATCAATCATGTATGAAACATGCTCGGACAGTTGTCATCGTCGCATGACAACGGACAGAGCATGGTCATCCATCCCTATGGTATGAATTAGGCTCTGCCAGTTGTCATCGCCTCACGACAACGGTCAGAGCATGGTAATATTTCCCTAAAGTATGATTCATGCTCTGTCAGTTGTCATCGTCTCATGACAATGGCCAATTCATGGTAATATATCATTCATGTATGAAACATGCTCCGACAGTTTTCATCGTCTTATGACAAAGGACAGAGCACGGTTATCCATCCCTTTGATATTAAACATGCTCTGCCAGTTGTCATCGCCCCACGACAACGGTAAGAGCATGGTTATGTATCCCTAAGGTATGATTCATGCTCCGTAAGTTGCCATCGTCTCATGACAACGGTAAGAGCATGGTAATGGATTACTTGGGTATGAAACATGCTCCGTCAGTTGTCATCGTCTCATGACAACGGTCAGAGCACTGTTATACATTCCTTATGTATGAAACATGCTCCGTCAGTTGTCATCGTCTCATGCCAACGGTCAGAGCATGGTAATATATCCCTATGGTATGAATCGTGCTCTGGTAGTTGCCATCATCACATGATAATGGTCAGAGAATGGTGATATTCACTCAGGTATGAAATATGCTCCGTCAATTGCCTTCGTCTCATGACAACTGTCAGAGAATGGTAATGTATTCCTCATGCATGAAACATGCCCTATCAGTTGCCATCGTCTCTAAACAACGGTCAGAGCATGGAAATAAAGCCCTTTGGTATGAAACATGCTCCGCCAATTGTCATCGTCTCTTGACAACGGTCAGAGCAAGGTCATATATCATTCATCTATGAAACATGCTCCGTCATATGTCTTCGCCTAATGACAACGGACTGAGCATGTTTATACATCCCTAAGGTATGCAACCTGCTCTGTCAGTTGTCATCATCTCATGATAACGGTCAGAGCATGGTTAATCATCCCTAGGTATGAATCATGCTCCGTCAGTTGTCATCGTTTCATGACAACGGTCAGAGCATTGTACTATATCATTCATCTATGAAACATGCTCCGTCAGTTGTCATCGCCTCACGGCAACGAACAGAGCATGGTTATACATCCCTAAGGTATGAAACATGCTCCGTCAGTTGACAACGTCTCATGACAACGGTCACAGTATGATGATACCCCCTCAAGTATGAGTTATGCTCTGTCAGTTGCCATTATCTCATGAAAATATACAGAGCACGGTTATTCATCCATAAGGTATGCAACATGCTCTGTCAGTTGTCATCGTCCCATAACAACGGTCAAAGCATGCCCATCAATTTGCCTTCATTTTATTACAGGAATTAGGACATGTTTGAAGGCTAGCCTTGTATGATATATACTAGGTCAAAAGAGAAATGCTGCATATAAAACATACATTGTATATTGGGATCTTTCACCAATTTGTCACAGTTTGAGCGTTGATTCTTGGCGTATGAATTCCTGGGGTTGTGCTAGCTATCATTGTCACTGGAAGAAATTGATTCAGCAGTTTAAACCTACGTTTTTATCGATATTGACGTCGCGTCATTAGGCGTTGACGTCATGAATGCGCACGATCTGACATTGTTTCAATTTGTCAGAAACGTTTTCTAAGACGTTCAATCATCCTTGCATGGCATCGAAGTTGTTGGGCTATCACCGATGGCGTCACGTTAGCTTGTAACATTCTTATCGCCTTTTCGCGTTCAACATGTGTCTGTTTTGGCATCGTAAATTAGCAATGTGTAACTTTTAATTTTAAAGTTTTAAAATGTTTTCAAGCAAATTGGATATTAGACTAGTAATTCAATAGTTATTACATGTATAAATCAAAATAAAACGAATGTGTACGTGAAAAACTTGAAAATAAAAAGACAGCCAATACACTGGTTTGTGTTAACTGAGCTCAATGAAACAATGGGAATAATGTTCGCAGGAATAGTAGCGAAACATATATAGTTAGCAGATGGAATTTTATAACTCTCATTTAGCCTAACGCGCAATATTTTTAATCTTTACATGCGGCGTTTCTTTTTTGGCCTAGAATATGTGCAGGCGACAGCCATCGACTTATCATAGTTAAAGAAATTAGCGCTTTTGAATGTCATCTTCATAAAGGAAATAGCAAATATCCTGATACGTTTACAACTGCACACACGCACAGGCTGATCTGAGTCTTAATGGAGGACTGAGGGTCGGGGCACATTGTAGGAAATTGTAGGAAATGATGTGCGATTATTTACATTAAGCATTCAAATAGTCACCCATCCCCATTTCAGGCATCTTATAATATGACCTCCACATAAAGTCTTATCTTTTTTAAAAGATGCATCTTGTTAAGCGCTGTTAATAGACATTAAAGAGTGGGTTTTTTGGCTGTCTATTTTAAAAACCTATGACGCATGCGCAGAAACGCACCATGAAGGGACAGTTGTCGTTATCCCCTTCCCAAATGGATCATTTAACAATGTTATCACCAGAAAATATTTTACAGCGGTTCGGATAACTGCAGTTACGGGTATCTTAAAAATTTGAATAGAGTTGTCTTCCGTAATATTCTTCGTAACTGAGGGCAAAGACAGTTGTTTTAGTTATGTCAAAAAATATGTTATTGAAGCTCTAGAAGGGGTTTAAAGATTTCGCGAACGAAGTGAGCAAGGTACGTAATTATTTTTATTTTCAGGTTCAAAAAACTGCGAGTGCGGCAATCAAGTTGGCCCTTACCTGATTACTGTATGGGAATTGTTATCGTTAACTCCGTACTTTAAAGAAAATCCTTAAGGATATTCATGTGGCCAATATGGCGTGGTGGCTAAAATCTGCGGGTGCTTTGAATTTTGCGCTGTCACATGAACAATGTCCAATTTCGCTCTGAATTTCAGAAATAATCATAAGATATATGTAATATAGTTTACAATTTTGTTGCTGAATGAAATATACACAAACAATAAATAAGTCAAATATTACCTTGAACTTGGTCAATTTTTGCACACAGAATTCTCCTATTTTCCTCCATCAGAAATTTAAGTTTTTTGCACAAACATGTAGTGTGATATGTGATCTAGTACAGCTGGAATTTAAATTTAACAAAATTTAATTCAAAAAGTCACTTTTCTTGCTAATCCGATAGTACATAACACTCATATAATAGCCGACCAGGCGTAATGTACATGTTTATCTACACCTGTAAACAGGGCTACCGATCCATATCCTTAATAGGAAAATACAAATAATACCTACATGTATAATTGTAATACATATTTATGAGCCTGACTTCCTAGAATGAATATTAAGCGGAATCTAATTAGTGCACGTAACATGGTGTTCTTTATTATCACCACCCTTTTTTAAAGGGGGGATTGTATTTGCCTCTCCCCGTCTGTCCGTTCGTCCGTCCGTCCGTCTGTATGTTATGCTCTATCCTCCTTAAGCATTGGACGAAATCCAACCCAGTTTGGTGTACGAGATTTTCATATGAGTGGGGTGTGCGGCAGCTTTTTTTTTTTGGCCATCCCCTGGGGCCCCGGGGAGGGTTCAAAGGTCAACTATCAGATTCGAAAAGTCAATTTCAAAGATTTTGTACTAAATTTTATGTTTGTTCTCAAAAATAAAAGAAATGGGATTTTCATTATGTCGCCTGGGTCATACTCCAGGGGGTTGGACTTGGGGTTGCCAGTGGGTCATTTTTTTTTCCAAACATGGTCGTGTGCATATCAAATTGAAGGGGATGGTGAGCAGAACGGGGAACAAGTTAAATGTTCACCCTATGGTCAAACTTGTGACCTTAGGTATAGTCAATAGGTCAATTATCATTGAATTTTCTCGAGAACGTGGGGTAATTGCGATGGCACCCCATCGACTACGCGATTACAAGTACTCTCATTTTCTTAGATGTTTCAAAATTCGGAGATGGTTGTTCGATTGCTCTTTTAGATTCTCATTTACACCAATAGTTCGTCTGTGGCATGATGCCTGCGCACTGGATTCAATGGAAAGGAATGCTTACATAAGAGCGTGTGAGCTTTCACAGCATTGGATTCAATTTGACTATTAATGCCAAAGGTTATAATCAAATTAAGAAATTGAAGAGAAGCTTAGGCAATAAATAAAATAAACATTTTATATTAGTGCGTAATGTACATTTCAATACAGGAATTGACATTTAACGCAAAAAAATGACACACGGTTTTTTAAAAATCAATGAACGACAATGAAGTAAAACGTGTGTGCAAACCACCAGACTGATTACCATAGTCCTCATTGTGCAACACACTGAAAACGAAACATCATTTAGTGCATGAACAATAAATTCACCAGTTAGACTCCATGCACTGAAAAACAAGAGTTTTTAGTGGAAGCTAAGCAGCTACTGGTAGAGGGGCCTCAAAAGCTTTAGTCTATAAGTTTGTATTGTTTCGGACAATGAATAGAGAACACAGAACGTTTTTTGAAAGAGAAAGTGCTAGGTTTAATAAAAAGAAAAATATAGCAGCTTAGCCGTCACCTCATTTGGTACCAGCTCACACATTCCATTCTACAGTAAAGGTGATCAGATTGATTTTGGACTTCGTACAAGCACATTTAGTTATACACATATCGCATATCAGATCCTAGAGCTTAGTTGACAGTGATTGTATAAATAAAAGGGAAGTATAATATAATGCAGAAACACAGAAAGCAGCTCTCACAAATGAAAATGAAGTCATGCTCAAATTTTACATGCGGAATCCTGCAGATGCCTACAGTCTGATAGAGTCTCTGTTGACTGCTTCAGCAAATTAAGGTCCTTAGACACTGAAAAAAAAGCATTTGTCTTAAGTGCACTTACTTAATTAAGTATATACTATTGCAATCATCTGGGTGAAGAAAAGACAGCTGGTTGCTTTATTGTACTTGCTGTCGTGTGGCTGCAATTACCTTGTGTCTCTTCCACAAGTTGCCATGGATCGGTCTGTTGTCTGTGGCATTGGCTTACCATCCCCAATTGCTCAGGCTGATCAGAATCAACTCGGGGAATGCATACTCATATTAAGCAGGCCCTTGCCAATAGTGCACCATGAAATCTTTATTTTCTTATTTTTCAAGTAAACATATGTTGTGGCTTCTCAAAAGAACCGTTTCAACAAGACCGTTCTTTTAAGCACCCAACACAAATGTTTGGACCGGTAGATATGGAAGTATTCACAATTATATGCTAAAACCCTGTCAATCTAGAGCTCTGCTTAGTAAGATGACAGGGCTTCAGAATTTGCGCTATAAAAGCTCTGTAAAATGCACACACCATAAATGAGCCAGCACATGAGATTATGACACCTCTCTCATTATAGAGCAACAAAAGCTTAGGCGAGCCTGTACAAATGCATAGATTTGCCTGACATTTCGCTTCTCAGTCGAAGACCCACACCAAATTTGAGATCACCGGCTTAGCTGGAAAGGTCTGTCGGCGTTCAAAGGATGTTCTATGTATAAATGCAACAAGTACCAAACACTCAAGTAAGAATTTGAGTAGTACTTGTTCGGAACGCTAAACCTACCACAGCCTCTTTGAACATTAACACCTTAAAGGCTGGAAACACCCAAATCAGTAATTTTCAAACAATGAAGACTGCTGAAAGATATGAAATTTTATTTAAAATATAGCCTTAATCTTAACTATTTGTTAACCTATATGGCTGAGACAAAAAGTGATTTTAAGAGAAATCTATTCTTTATTAATTGGAAATGATAGCCTTCTGAAGCGCCCACAGGTAATTGAAGTAATGTCATTGGCCCATCGAATAGCATTCTCCGGGTTTTTATAAAATAACTCTCAGAGTGCAAGATATAGATAGTGACCAGAGAACACCATATTACCTATTATAGGGCTTTTGGGGCACTGTAACAGCGGCACCTCATGATTGGGAAATTAGGACTGGTCAACCTTCTAAAGACATAGGTAATAGCTGAAAATGAGGCGTGGTTTTATATGAAAGTAACTATCATCTTGCGCCAGAACACCTCAGCGAAGACACAAATCATATGAATTAACCCTTAAAACACCAGCAAAATAAAATGTCTGTTTATTGGTTAACATAAATATAGAAGCATACAGTGTGGACCCAAACCAGACTGATCCTATTAAAGCAGTCTGGTCTGGATCTACACTGTATATCGAAGGGTCTTCAAATATTTCAGCAGACGACATAGGCATACGATTTTTTGTTATATACACTTAAAGGGTTAATAAACGTAAGTACAGTGTATATATGGTCAGGATTTTAATGAAAATCACGCTTGTTTGCATGACTAAAACAACTTAATAACTCTTTACCAATAGATAGAACCTGATTTCCCTTTTTGAGCAGATGAAAGAGCCGAACCACGTTCAGATATGAATATTTAAGTTACCGCCTTTACAGAAACAAAACAGCTCCATTATACACGAATCTCCGCTCATGTTTTTGTATTCATTGTATTTGCCAAAGAAGGAGATAGATTAGTAGACGTGTATATGTAAACTTACTTACCTGTATAATTGACATGTATATTATTGTCAATGGCTATTATATATGAGTGTTAGATGTTATAGGATTAGAAAGAAAAGTGATCTTGTGAATAAAAATTTGTACATTTTAAATTCCAGCTGTACTAGATCACATATCACACTACATGTTTGTGCAAAAAACTTAAATTTCTGATGGAGGAAAGTAGGAGAATTCTGTGTGCAAAAATTGACCAAGTTCAAGGTAATATTTGACTTATTTACTGTTTGTGTATATTTCATTCAGCAGCAAAATTGTAAACTATATTACATATATCTCATGATTATTTCTGAAATTCAGAGCGAAATTGGACATTATTCTTGTGACAGCGCAAAATTCAAAGCACCTGCAGATTTTAGCCACCACGCCATATTGGCCACATGAATATCCTTAATGTTAACACTAGTTTTCTTTCGCTGACTGAAAACTGAGATTCCATTGCATGAAATGAAACTACCCCGGACTGAATAAGAAAATTTTAATGATAAAATGTAGTGATATTTGCTTAAAAAATAAACACGACGTGTAGCGCATAATTAAGGTGGAGCAGTACTTTTAGGACATTTTCAACAGTTTTGACCCATCATATTGCGACAAACTCTGTGCCTTTTTTAATTCGCCTTCGATACGATTGAATAGATTTAAGTGATTTCTAACCCTGAATGCTAAATTCAGTTTCGTAATATCTAACAACAAAGAAATACGCTTTTTATAAAAAATTAATAATACCTTTTTTGATATTCCATATCCATAATCTGCATGTATATTTTGACATTCCCCCTATCCATATATATATTTATATAACAAAATCTACTCGCTGATTGCACATGATTTCTGTACCATATGCACTGCCTTATTATTAATAGCATATGCATTTCACTTGCAAGTGTACAGTAGACTGTTAGGTGATGACTATATTATTTGTTTGTTTGTTTTGTTGCTTTACGTCCCAGTCAACAGCTATGGTCATGAGGGGACGGTAAGTTCACCTAACCACACTTTTTCCTGGGCAAGCTTGAACAAGCGATTAACCAGTAATTCGTGCACATACTTTCCCTCGTAATTGACTTTCTTTCTTTCTTTATATACTGCCAGACCCTCTTTCGAGTATTATCGGCAGGTGTACTTTGTACACTCCTGGTTGCAGGATGAAAGCCTACAAGTAACCATATCTAAATTACCACAGGGTTCTTTAACCTGCACAGTGGGTGACTCTCCCTGCACTGGGGACATCAAGTTAACGTCCTGATCCGAAGGACGATGCATTTATCTAATGTCATCCCTGCAAATGGCACTAGAGAAATCGTGTTCTAACCTGGGACTTCTAGCACCAGAGGCAAGTGCCTAACCACTGAGCTACCACGCACAACAACCGTTCTTGAATGAATCAGCGGTAGGGAGGAGAATGACTGTAGAAATTATTTAATGATCAATCTCCACGAAAGTATGGGACCGGGCCGGGATCTGATGTTGATTATATTGGACGGGACACTCCCTAAACAGTGCAGCAAACATTGAAGACCCAGATAAAATGCCACACGTATCATTTTACCTCAGTCTCAAGTGGGGGGGGGATGGGGGCAAAATAAGATAAAGAAATAAAAGTGTTGGTGCATATATTTATGTGCAGTCTCGTCAGAGCCTTTGCTGGTGGCAGATACATACACTGTATCGTAACACAATTTGAAGGTAAGCGTAAGAAAAAACAAACCGAAACATGTATATAAACATGTGAGGGATGAAATTAGTGACCTCATATTACCTTGGCCCGGGGTTATATTTTTTCATACTCAACCCAAATGAAATGAAATTTATCATGTTCATAAATATATAAAAAAAGCCACCATTGGTTGGCATTTTAAAACTCTTATAAGCATGAAAAATACAATATCTGAGAGTTTAAAAGCAAGAATATTCTACATTCTCAGCATATCATTTTCATGAGCTGTTGAAATTCATGCTCAGTTCATTTGAGCATGAAAATAGTTTTATAACCTCAGGACCTGGTCCTTAGAGAGTGCTCATATCTGGAGTTGCTAATGGATATATAAAACTCTATGCATGGTTGGTAAATAGAACACCTGTAATTGTCTTTTAAGCAAGCAGTTACTTAACAGGTATTTCAGTTATTGTCAGGGATTTTATGCCTAACATCCACCGAAGTTTGACTGACAGTATATGTGCTGTTCTGGGCATGGCATGGGAATGCATATTTTTTGATATGGTGGAATTGTTTTGTAAGATCCTCTATGTTACATAAAATAGCTCAATGCAGATTCTTGGGGAACATGTTTTTTTGAAATTATCTATCATATTTAAGGCGGTTCATATAGATTTACACATGTAGGTAATGACATATTTTTCTCAACTGGAAAGTGTTGCTGTTTTAGCTCATCAGAACCAAGGGAACAAGGTGAGCTATTATGATTGGTCTTTGTGCATGTGTTGTGCATCTGTCGTCTATACTTTATTTCTTTAAATATCTTTTGAACCTCGGGTGAGAGACCCAGGAACGCAATGCCTTCTTTCTATTTTTTTTATAAAATTTTGAATTAGATTATATAAAATATCATTTCAATTTGTCTAAGTCCAGCAACATGTGAGGTTAATAAGATAAAGGGAAGATAAACTGATCAAACCTTAAACTTTAGAAAATTTTCATTCAACCATCTTGGTATATTGATTGTTTAACCCATCGCAGTCATAGCTTCTTTCCTGATCCATTAAAATATATATTTGTTTCCTATTCCCCATGTCTTTTGCTTTAGAAATGAATCCTTTCAATAGCAATTCAGCAAAACTAGCACAGTGTTGATGTGGTCGATGCATGGAACAGTAAATCACTTCTCTTACGTAATCATGTTTAAATGATAAAATACCGGGTGGGTGCAACGTTCCAAAAGAATACTGTTTAATGAGTTGAAAGACCACGATAGTTCATTTTATTGTGTTCACCAAATTTATGGAGTACTATTCTTAAACGCAATTGTGTAGAACTCCTAATTGTCATATCAAAAATAAAAGAGTGACAAATTTTGGGGTTTGTGTTATCATTAGATAGTGCTTGACTTTTATGTACCGTCACAATCAAACATAAAGCCAGATAGTGCTCGACTTTTATGTATTGTCACAATCATACATAAAGCCAATTTAGGTAAAAAAAATGTATCTATGTAGGTCTTTACCCTAGATTACTTTCTCCTCTGGCATTAAATCCCCATTACCATGTTACTTTGTACACCCAAACGCCAATTGAGAGTCTCTGTAATACATCAATCATTTGCAACCATTAAGGGAGGTCTGTGGATATCCCAGCTAAGATGCTGCGCTAGAAAAGGGAATGCTGACCGCCCCACTATTCTCCATAGCTGGTGGCTTAGTGATTACAAAATGAATAACTGGTGCATATATCAATTGTGTGCATATAATACGACAAATTAATATATTTAATGACGGTTTACCTTCATTACGCATGACGGTGCACCATAATTTCCTAAACATTTCAATCAACAGAGGGGATGTATATAAGAAAACATCAACATTAGAGTCAATAGTTTATTTTTTACCAAAGTGTTTGTTTTGATAGAAAGCCTACCACATTATTGGTAAGCTATTCCATACTGGTTTTTAGTATAGCTTTACAAAGTTAAACTGGCACTCATGAATATGCCGTATAAACTCGTATAACTCCGTAAAACTAATTTTAGATTTGCAAACATTATGAAAAGTATTGATTTCAGACACAAGTTTTTCCTACTCATGTATCCATCACTGTCCCGCTTAGCCATTTGGATAGAGGGCATAGCTGTAAAGGTTGAGATCGTGGTTTCGAGTCTCACGACATATAATATATATATTTTTTTTAAATATTTTCATTTTTATCATAAATCATGACTTGCACGATTTTTAAAAGACTACGTGTAAAAGTAAATGTAATAGAATTCATTTTAAAGCATTATATTAGTTAGGAACTATGATATCTACTGAGAAATCGTTAAAACATTTAAAATCAAAAGACGACTTTCTCATAGCTTATGTTTCAACCTATTTTGAGCAACACTCAGGGGGGACAGCTCATCATATATTCAACATACTGTTCAGGCAACTGGGGTCAGCAGAAGAACCGTTTTCCAAGTACGAAAAGAACTTCGAGAAACCGGTACATTTTCGTCGCCGCAAAGTTCGAAAAGGGGACAATACAAACCTGTGGATGACTTTGCTGAGGCTGTTATCAGAAACAGTGTGCAGGAGTTTTACACCCACCGCCATCAGCTTCCGACCATAAATAATCTCTTATCAGTCTTGAAAACAGACATCATGTCAACTATCCATTAAATTAAAATAAACAAGAAACAATATGATCATAACTCAAAAAGAATATAAACTTAAAAATGATGCCTAAAATAACTATACCCAGTGGGAATCGAACCCTCGCATTCCGGAATATGAGTTAATCGTCTTACCACTACACCACTGCCTCAGCATTGCCAGATCACCTTGCTAAGAGATACTTATTCCATGCATTAATCAATCAAAATAGCTAATACACACCGAACGTGGCCGAATGATGTACCGAACGTGACCGAATGATGTCGAAGATTAATGAGTGCCTGTTTAACTTTGTTTATCTATACTCAGACATTTATATTTGTTTTATCTAGTCAACCGAAAGGGGAAAATTCCAAAACACTGATTCAATTTTGCTGTGATAGGGTGCAAAAGACAGGACAAAATATGACCGAAAAGGCCTAAAACTACATCTCCGCCTTAAAAAATAGAAACTTTTCATTACATATTGTTGATTCCAAGATTTAAACTACCGTGTATGACAAGTTTTTCTTTTTTAAAAGACATGCTGTGGGATATTTCGACAGTTACTGCTAAGGGCCTTTTCGTGGGCGCTATTTTCTACCCCACAAAAGTGATACACATTACTTTTTATATTGTAAAGCTGATTTTATACCGAACAATAAAAGATTGCAATGCCAGATTTACCTGTTTTAATCCTTATAGTGGTTAACACTAAATATAGGAAAGTATAAATTAAACACTTATTAAAAATGTCTGGAACAAAATACGATATAATTGCTGGCCAGGGGTTTTGTGGATCTGGGGAGAATGGCTATTTATTATCATGGAGCTGGGGAGCACTGGTAAATATTATAGGGGAGCTAGGGAGCAAGCTCATAATTTTTTGGGATATAGGGAGCCTTGCCAAAAAGCAAAAAAAAAGGAAAGGAAAGGCCTCCATTTTGTTTGAGTTTTTAAAAACTTCTGCTTCGGGGGGGGGGGGGGGGGGGGGGGGGAGCTAGCCCCACACACCCCCTTGTTAATTCTAAATGTATTTATTTTCATACTTACTTGCTCATCTATTAATCCTTGCTTAGTATTGTTTCAACCCAGGAAGACCCGTACCTTTATAACTGAAAGATTGTTGATGACGTAAAGAATAAAATCAAACAAAACAAAAAACATGTTCATCTAGATTGAATTAAGTAAGAAATATGGCAATTAACTTTTCTTGTTGATTTTTTCCCTTAAAATTGTTGATTTTTAGGTTGGTAATAACAATCTTTGGGGCGCCCTAGATTCCTACGGATCTCACCATTTTTGTCAAATGTTACGAGGCCACCTACACATCTGCTATTTTATTACCTTTTTAGGTAATTAGCCGTTTTAAAGGAATATTTGAAAAATGCTTATCGGATATATACTAAACTTTAACTGAAGTTAAACAAGCGTATAGGCACTGATAGCAATTGCAGAAAAATACTTTTTATAGATAAATGCTCTCACTAAAGTGTCTAGAAAAATCTAGTTTAAGCTGGTGGAAAAAATCAGCCCCTGTTCCCAAAAAGAAACCCGAATGGTATGTTTCTAAACCTCCAAGCCTACTCTTCCAGGTACAGCAACAACATTTTAAGGATGGCCTCATACTTTGAGCCATATATAATGCATTTCATTGAAATAAATTATATGACATGCATTCCATGGCTTTTATATGTCATGTATTCTATGGAAAAGTCATGTCTCTACATGTATTAGACAAAATATTACGTGATCATTAAGTCATGCGCTCTTATATAGCTTCATAGTTTTTAAGTATGTGATTTTATCCTACGGAAAGATAAATACATTTTAGGGAGAATTGGCTAATATTTTTTAGGGATTTGGAGAAAAGCTGAGCTATTTTTTAGGGATTTGGGGAGCGAAGACAACTACCTTTAGGGAGACAAGGAAATTATTTGCAAGGAGGCGGGGAGATGAATGCATAATTTTCAGGGATCGATAGAGCACAGACCCTGGGGGCCTCAGCTTTAGAAACTACATTATTCTGCGAACATTTTGATATATTTTTCATAATTTTGGGATGAAAACTTCTTATCCCAAAATTCGAGTTTTTCCTGACCACTGCTGAAATTATTTAACAAATAGTAAAAATGCCCCGTTTTTTCCGTAGACCTTTTAAAAACCTAATAATATCCCTTTTTAAATAATATGAGGAAAATTGCTGGTGACAAGGCGTAGTGAAGACTTTTATGAAGCCTTTTATATTTATTTTGTTGAAATAAAAAAACAACACTTAAACTCCCCAATTAGAGATCTCTAACAATGGTGTTGTACTTTATTTCTATTTTTAAGATTATCGGCAGATGGCGGAAAATCACTAGTATAGTAAATCAGTGACCGTTTCTTTTGCCTTAGGGGTATTATAATTTCTCAGTTAGATCAGTATGATTATAAAGATCAGTATGATTATAATAAATTCCCTTTAATAATGACTCCGACCCAGAATGAAGATAAAGAATATTCAGTTTGAAAAACAAAACAAAAACATTTTTTCAATTATGGTATAACCATTTATATTGTGTTGTATGTATATTAAGAGATGTTGATGTTAATATTTCTAAAAGCATAACATAATAATGGGCCTTAACGCGAGGAGACCTGGCATATTACATACGAACAATAACGGCGCAGACCAGCCAGTACATTCGCGCATTTTGATCAGTGCCTTTGTTATTTGTTTATTGGAAAGTAAAATAACTTAGGCGTCATACAGAATTTTTAATTTTCAATCAAGTCTCTGTATCTGAGCAGGTTGGTATGAGCCTTACATGACTTTTACTCCAAAGATAGATGAACTTTATTTGACGGGTGTATGTAGAGAGGTAACACAATTTTGTAAGGCTTGTGCCACTTGTCAAAGGACAAATCAAAATATAAAGGTCGTAAATACTCACTGTTATAGTGACTGTGTACCTCAGAGAAGCATATCCTCTAAGGAGGTAGAGGCTAGCCACAGGAGCTTGAAGTTCGATCCTTAAATCACCCCTATAGCCTCAAACCAAAAGCTCACAATGTCATTACATAGTAATGACCATGAGTGAAACTAAATTTCAGGCACCTTTGAATCACCGTTACCAGGAGGTTTTGGCGGAAACTGAACATCTGACCATAAAAACTATGTCAACCGGTCATGCCGGGCATGGGTAACTTTTTCTGACATATCACTGAGTCAAAATAATAAGCGTTTAAAAATAGGGAAAAAATAACAGTAGCCATTCTGGCTCCAGTATCCTGTTTGACGCAGTGAATTCGAGCCATCGTCACACTTGGAGAAAATACATTTCAAAATTTACAAACTCTTCAACGAAAAATTGAAACGATCAGTTAAATGTGTTCAGAATATTAAATAAATCAAACCCTTACATTTACTTATCACGAAAAGTTCTGTTTTTCATAAACTTTGCGGAAATTCAAAACTGAAACCGTTGTTTTTCAAAGATCGTGTGACGTTGACGTCACGCAAGATTTGGCGTACAAAGCGTTACGTCAAGTTATAGCGTCTTGTGGCTTATTCTGTAGATGAAAAAGTCATTATTTCCCGGTACTATAACGACTTAAAGTATATATGAGACATTGTCCTGTTTTGTCTTAACGTCGCCATGTTGATCATAAGGTAGAAGAAAAGTTATTGAACACTTTGACGTTGCCGTCGCAACATTCACCGCCGAGTGACCGAAAACTGGAGCCGGAATGGCTACCGAGAGCTTTGTTTCACTCCTGGTCATTACGTAATGACACCGTGAGCTCTTGGTTTTGAGGTTATATAGGTGATATAAGGACTGAAACTTCAAGCTCCTGTGGGCTAGCTATATAAGACGGACTGAAAGCCAGACAGAACGACGACGTTCGTATGGTAGTGTTCGACGTTGTCCAATACCATATTATTGGCGCAATATGACTGAGACTGAACGCAGTAGTCTGTATTCTTTGACTTCTCGCTTACTGTAAAGGCGGTGCCTCATGAATTCATAATTAGGACTGGTTAATCTTAGACATAGGTAAACGCTGAAAATGAGGCGTGGTTTTATTCAAAAAGTAACTGTATCATCTTGTGCCATTATCTCAGTAGAGACGCAAACACATTATTTAGTCCTTAAAACGCCAGCAAAATAACTGCATCTGAAAATGTCTATTTAACATACGCAGAGAGGCAAACATTGTGGACCCAGATCAGACTGCTCCTACAGGAGCAGTCTGATCTGGGTCCACACTGTTTGTCTATGACGCTTCAAATATTTTAGTGGACGACAAAAACATACATTTTGTGAGTATGCGCTCTAAGGGTTAATAAATGTGAGTTCAGTGTGTATACGGTTAGGATTTTCATGAAATGCACGGACGTTTGCGCGGCCCAAAAAGCTTATTAACTCTTTACCAAATTATAAATAAAACCTGATTTGAAAAATAAATATGTTTAAACCAAAACCTGATTCCCCTTCCGTAGCAGATGGAATAGCCGAACCACGCCCAGATATGAATATTTAAGTTGCCGCCTTTACAGTAAGCGAAAAGTCAAGTAATGTACATGTTGAAGATGTGCGACAGTGCAATGACCCAATTGTCTCTGGTTGTTTGACATATATTTTAACTATGATAGCATAGTAGTCACAGAGGTGTACTATAGGGGTAAGGAGTTACCAAATTTATTTAAGTCATGACGGTAGACTGTTGACTTGAGCAAGTCACGATAATAAATTTTTGCAACAGAGGTTGACTGCAACGTGAAGAATCACGTTAATTTTTTTTGCGCGAAGATTGTTATATGAAGGGTGTTATAATTAGGGAGACTTGACATATGTAACATATGGATCTTTGTATAAGGTATTGGTTATTAAGCCTAATCTATTAAATGTCATAAGACATAAAATTATATAAAAAAAAATTAAAGGGGTACAACCCCATATTTATGTGCTGAGCATTAACGCTTCAACAATACAGGTCTATGATTGCGCCAATCTGAGCAATCTGAGGGCAAGACAATGTGGGGGCAGACTTTCTTTCTAGGTAGCCAGCCATTAATTTCGCACAAGTCATGTAATTGTTTGTATACAGTTATATTCTGTATTGTTCCTAATTTCTGCTTCCAGATATAGTAAGAAAAAGTCGAGCCTTTTTCTTCAAAAGGAAGGGCCTTTGTTCCGACGCCGAAAATAGAGAACGGCAGAAACAGTATAATGTTATGCATAGATACGCAAAATTTTGGTCATGCACTTGTTCACCTATATACACTGGTATATAGTACCTTTTCTAATATAAGTCTAATATAAGGGTGTTTGTCTGAGATTGAATTCTCTGCACCTATATTTGGAAACTCGATTATTTTCGAAAGTTGAAGGTTCTCGAGTATCTCACATTTCATGCAAGCATTTGCCTATATATATATAGATAAGTTTTTAATATGTGTCAGGAGACATTAGCAAATACGGGCAATAGAGACGTACATTAGTAAAGAAATTGTTCTTTACAGGAGGCAGGTACAGGAAATACATCTATGATTAACAAGGTTATTATATACATGTTCGAGCTTTAGCGGTCGAATGCACTGGCATAAGATTGTTATAACTCTAGCGTGGTACGCCTGCTGAAATGTAAATCATCATTTTACTTTCTTGTCGTCTGTTGAGTCATCCAGCATTTCTTGTATGGGTTCTCTAGAACGTCAAAAATAACGTCCCGTTTTTTTCGGAGAAATAAGCGAAAGTAACGCACTTAGGTAGCAATCTAGTCTAAAAATCTTTTCGAACTTTTTTTGCGGCTATAGTGTAGCTGTCAGGGTAGACTTGGAGGATTATTTTAGCCAAAAGTGGTCTCAGATTTTGTTGGGCCTGCGGGAACACCGAAATAGCATGCTGGTGGATTTATCAGGGACAGATAGTGTACTATGAATATTAGCAGATAGTTTTTTTAATTATTGTGACTTGAATTGCGTGATTCAGAAAGGCGATTTGACTTTTGAAGAGAGAATCAACTTTTAATAGCGACCTTTGTGTCTCACAACGAGTTAAAGCTGACGCATGTACGTATAAAGGTTAGGTGCATACACTAACACACTTACAGAGATAATGTTATAGCTGACGCATGTACGTATAAAGGTTTGGTACATGTGCCAACATATGCATATAATTAAGATTATAGCTGACACATGTACTATTAATATTAAGGTTAGGTGCTTTCACCAAAACACATATACTAGTCAAAAGTTCTAACCCGCCACGTGTGTTTTTACCTTTTATCTGAAAAGCTATAAGCACTATATCAATTTCATTTGCATTCCTGAAAAGGCCAACCTATTAGTAAACAATACCAGAAAATGGCTGAGCAAAATTCATAAAATTGTATCCGGGAGGCTTTGCCGAATACGCAAACCCTCAATTTCAAAATTCACAAGAATTTGCATTGGATGGTGGGGTAATATTTGACATTTTAGTTAATAGCAACGAGTCTCATGCAGATGAAGTGTTCATTTCAGCACTCTAGTGTTCAATAGGAGTTTGACTTTTGAAATGAAAACGTTTTGCGTGTGAAAAGGGGTGCATTATTCACGCATAAAACAGTAGAAAGAGAATATGGAATATTGATGTAAATATTATATTTGAGGAAAGGTCATATTTATGTGTTTAATACTGATACCGTGTGCAGGTACGATATTGTCACGTTGACAAAGTGGTGGACACTGTGTTATTCCAACTTTACCTGGAATTTTGAATGGAATAAGTATCAGTATTTATAAACATTGAAACAATCTAGATTATGTGACCTCAAAGAGAAAGAGGCCACGATTCTCGACGTTTCAGCTACGTTAACGTCGCAAACCAGGATGACGTTATATAAGCACACTGTATCTATTGATAGTGTGTGGGTTTGTTTGTTTGCTGCAACGGAGGTATTTGTTTAGTGCCGACACAATTGACTAAAGATGGAAAAGTGAACAATTCCAAAAATATATGGAGTTGTTTTTTAGCTAAAACTCACATACTCGCTCCCTATAGAGTGTCATTTTAATTATTACATAAAAAAACAAAGTTTTGAACTAACAACTAACATAATTTTCAAGATGGCTGCCCCATCTCTCAAGGAGAGCGGCTATAAATGGTAACAATTTTGTCGAGCTTTAAAATTTAAAACCTTGTCAACAACCTTTACAAATATGCTGTTTTGTTCCAAAGTTGGAATTATAATAAATGTTTTGCTATTTTTGTGGATTTTATGGGTGTGTTATATCCACAAAAATAAAATTAATACCTTCATTAAATTTTAAAAAAACACACGTAGGCCAGTTTTGATATACTCAGATACAAAATGTACATTCAAAATATGTTATCAAAGTCAAATGTAATCGAATAACACTATTATATTACTATGTGCCAAACTTTTAACATCATTGTAGCTCTCTTTTGTATTGAAATATGTACCACTGTTTACCTTTTAGCAGCTCTGCTGCTCTTAAAAACTTTGGGAATAATTATTTGGAGAATTGTATAATGATATCTAGGGCGAATATTTGGTACCAGTAAAATGCATTTAAGCCCCCCACCACCCCGGTGGCTTAGGCTGCTGTCCGTTCTAAGGCGGTGGTTGTGCTGTTAATAACTTTTTGTTTATTGTAATTTCCATTGTGGTAGTCTGTAATTGTGCTATGTTTTGTTGTATGTTACTTTATGTCCATTCTAGTTTTGCAATCATGTTGATGGGGAAGAGAGAGCTGGGTGCTTTGCTTAGTTTTGTCTTCCTGGTGTCTCGTGATGATTATGTGGCTCTTCCTCGCGGTGCCATGGGTTTGGCTGCGGTTTGTGATTGTGGTATTCCCTGATCATACTCACTTAGTATTATTGAAGCAGAAATGCTGAATGTATTTAACTTCATTAAATGATAAACCATCATCTTTATTCCGAAAAATCACTTTTAAGTTATTTTAAATACTTCTTCCAGTACTTTCCGAATATGTGACCAGCCATGAGATTTTGGGTCCAAATGAGGTACCTGGTCGAAATTGAGATATTGATATTTTCTGATACCTATATATCCCTGGAGTGTACATGTGAAATTTCAGTTCGATATCTTAAGCGATTTCTGAGAAATAGGCAATAGTTCATAGGTCCCTACGCCATGGAATTGTATATAATAAAGTGTTTGCGACGTCAACGTTAATTTTCTGGTATATAACTTGGCGAGCTTATTTCAGGATGTTCGAAACGAACTGATTATTCTTTTGGGAAAGTTCATTTCACTTCAGAAACTCTCGATTAGAACATCTTGGGATCATAACGTGAGCGGATAAATAGTCAACATTTTTTCTTTAGAAATATAAATGTATTAGATTGAGCATTTACCTGGGTTCGAAAATTTTGAAATTAAATTCAGATAATATTATTGCTACAGTATGAAATGTTTGAATGTGGTTTTTTTAATGATAAAAATTGGTATTTATGCAAATCAGAAAGTTGATCGTTAGCTCGTTTAAAACAGGCGATCAAATATGATTCATGCGCGGATCCAGGAATTTTCGTCAGGTGGGGGGGGGGGGGGGTCCATCTGGCATATAAAAAAAAGCTCTGACAACGTTTTTTTTTATTTTATTTTTTTAGTCCTCAACTTATTTTACAGTAGTCAAGTGGTTACTTTCAAAGAAAACTATTATTTGCCAAGGTTCCAGTGGGGGTGGAATATTTTCCAGGGGGTCCAACTTTTTACAGGGGGTCCAATTGCTTTTTGCCAATAGAAACCCATATAACTTGTGATTTTCCAGGGGGTAAGACCCCCTCTGGATCCGCCCATGTGATTCAGCGCATCGTGGTTTTATCAATCTACTCGTTTTTTCTTTTCTTTTTCAATATAACCTTTGCTAATTTATTTGTAGAAAGAGGAGGGAACGTAGCACCAGCAGCAGTGATGCCAGTAGTAGTAGTTATAAAATACTAAGGTCAGTTTGCACTCCCAGTGGTGTGTCGCATTCGGTAGTCACCAAGTCAAGAACTTAACCCGGAACCCATCACGCGATATTCAATTCGTAAAAGTCGGGCACCGATAAATTAGTAGTTTAGCCGTGTCTCTTCTGTTCAAAAATTTTGTTAGATCTCTCGTAACAATACAGATGCATTGCTTCACTTCAATGTTCCCTTAGAAAACCAAAGCAAACTACTGAGTTTACTCTGTCTCGGTCTTAACATGCGCAAATGCTGATTAATCTTTTCGCCGCTTGTGCTTACCTTACACTGAAACAGAGTTTTGAATTTTAAAGACAGTCATAACTGAAACGGCGAGACATCTCGTAAAATCGGTGTAATCAAATTCTATTATGTATATATACAATGTATTTTCAAGCATGTAACATGATGTGCAGCTCAAAACAAAAGCAGAGAAAAGAGTGGATGAGCTCCCACAAAATATATCAAGCCAAATGTTTTGTTGAGAGTTCGATATCAAAACGTGACGAAATTATGTCCTCCTTTCGCTAGATGCATCGGATCAAAGAGATTCATGCGGATGTACCAGTCCCCACCACTTCCTTATCTTCATATTTATTTGGCTGTCACTTGCTAATATATCTCTGCAATACAAAAATGTTTAAAACCAGGTCAAGAGCAATGGATACCCAAAGCGCTTTTTTCTTATTTCTCAAAGAAAATGTTTGCAATGGGTACTCATTAGAAGCGGCTCTTTCTTGTGTGAATGCTGTCCACTTATATTTGATAGGATCACATGCTAAAATATTCAAATTACAGTCGCGGAAGTTGTGAACAGTGTAGCCTATGAATTTGCATCTTATATGTCGAGGTACATTTAGATCTACTTGCCAGGAATACATGTGTACATGTACCTATCCGAATAATTTTGGTTGCATATTTATCAGCTATAACCATAATTAACTACAATCAGCTTGCGCCCATGTACACACCGAAGTTACAATTAATTAAACACAGATCAGATCGAAATGGATCCAACTCTAAACTTCGGAATTATTGAAGTTGATCAGATAAGGCGCGGATGAAAATGGGGTGTACCTGGCTTAAACGCTACAGAACATGATTTTATACAACTTATAAAATGTCAGTACTTGGCGCGTATGCGTTAAAATCGTTATGTGCATACGTGCTTCATCCACGACTTCTAAGGAATGACCCTCGATTCATTCAATACATTTACCCGTAATAGTCACACCTCAAAGCGTTTTGTGGATATATAGCTATATAGCTGGGCTACTGTAGAAGTGTAGTGTTTGGCTTGAGCCTTGGTCTACATGCTCTGGTTGCGCTTTAGAACAGGCTCATCTGAGTATTTGCGGTTGGCAAATGCGATAAGTGATAAGCTGGCACAGTTTTCAAGTGGCTCTAACACACGCATGGAACAAAACCGAAAGCCCGAAAGTCGCGCCTGAATATACGTAGCTACATGTAATAAGAAAGAATTTCTAAATTTCGTGCAAAAACGCGCTCATGGCAAAAGCTCGTGACTTCATCTTACAGCATATAGTAATACGCACATCACCGATTAAGCAGTCTTGCATTTGTCACGCTGATACAATACACGTGTTACATGTAGCATACACGGAACAGTCAGCGTATCAGACTTGTATTAGCACACACGGAGCAGTCAGTGCACCAGACTACTAACCCAAATATTGATATTGATGTTGATGTTTGTGTTCAAACATATTCGCCACTTCGTGCCGTCGCATTTCCAGAATGTTTGTGAAAATTACCATGGCAATGTTAATGGGTGCATTTTTTAAACAAATTTACGGGGATGGAAGTCAAATATAAAATAGCAATATACAATAAAATATTAGAATAAATTATAATTTTGGTTCTCAAGTAGGTCCGTTTAAAGCGAACATACATTTTTAGTAAGATTTCACGATTCCCATTGACGATAAAGTTAACGTCGCCAAAATACCATTAAAATTTGTCGTCGCATTTAAATGGCTACAATAGGAAAACAACAGACACCAAGAAGCTACAATAAAAGTGTATATTGCGTAAATCAATTTTCTTTCATTTTGTACTTTTTTCGCGGTTGTAGCTTCTATTGTTTTGCGACAATAATTTTGCCAAAAAATCTGGAAATAAATTTATTTAAACGGCGACGTTGTTATACGGCGAATAATTATGTCCTGTGACTGTACCTCGAAGTATTACGCTTACTGCATACACTGAAACGAGCATCGTATGCCACATCCCCCATAAGTAGGATGGAACTTTCCACTTGTAGTGTGCGCCTCAACACAACAGGCAACAAAACCGCTCACGTGCTGTACGACGACATTGGGGACAAAAGGTACTGAAACGGACACACATTTTTGCGCATACAATTTGCGTTCGAAATGGAATTGATTCCGTTGTTTTATAAAATGCACTATAATATCAGGCCTGGTTTTGGTCTGCAGTGTATGATTGTGGTATTTCCTGGTCATAATCATTTGGGGGTTTTCTGGTCTTTAATATGCACATTAGAAATCGAATAAAAATGCACTACGGCCGATACAGAAAGTGTCGGAGAAACGGTGTTTTTTTTTTAATACATGCTTGTAAATAGTCATCTCATCTGTAATTCCTCCAACTCCATGATTTAAAAAATCGTATGTACATGTATAAATCTTCTAATCCATAATTAAATATTTCTTTGCGAAGAAATGCGCCTCTTGGGCTTCAAACGATGTTAACAATTGACGCTTAGCGACGTACAAATTGCGCAACAAAGTGCAGTTGCATAAATTACGTCACTTTTGCAGCGCGTTTTCCCGACGTCACGTTTTACCGCATTTGGGCACAAAATGTCATGGCGCGTCACATATATGGTATTGTCCCTACAGTGTATATCTGATCATCAGAAAAATCAATGCCAGGGATCTTCCTAGGCCTGATTTTGGGCAGAATATCGGCCCCTTTCAATTTCAAAAAAGAACAAAAACTTCCCAAAACGATGTATATCATTTCCAATTAGCTAGATCTACATTTTGGTTAAAATTTCATGAAAATGCGAATAAAATGGCAAAGTTATAGATGCATGAAAATTTGCAAAAATGTGAATTAAAACATGTTCTCATTCACATGTTTTGGCAAATTTTCATGAGTTTTTATGAATTGCAATTAAAGCAACAACTTTTTATATGGGTTTTAATCAATTTAAAATAGTGGTTCAGTTCTTTTAGACTGCACCAAATTTTCCCAATTTTGATGATTCAAATGCGTTTTCCCAAATACCACAGGTCTTTGGCACTGAATGCAGGAAAGAAGGATATTCTCTGAATACATTGTTTCCTATCCCTGTGTAGTAGACCTTGCACATGCTAAAATGTTGCAGGAGTGTGGGGTTGCAGCACCTATAAATTGTAAAATGTTAGAACTAATTTAAAACAGAGACAAGGAAAGTGTATTTGTCCCCTGCCGCCTCCACACCCCTGCAACATTGTAAGTTAATATGTCAAAAGCGTGTCTTAAGATGAACTACACTATAAACATATTTAGAAGCCAGCTCACCTACAAAACTTTGTCAAAGTCAGTACGTAGAGAGCGATAAAGTGCAGTCTAGCCAGCAACAACCCATATTTATTGTAAAATGTTTAAGTTAATTTAAAACAAAGACCGTTTAAAAGCTGTCGTCCCTAATTTTCTTATGTCGTGGTTTGCAATTTACAGTTATACTCGTGAACATTTACTGAACCCCTCGAACCACTTAGATAAATTATGTCAAATACTTATGACAAGGCAAGATATTTTCTGAATATTAATAAATCTAGAGACACATCATTACCATTTCAGTTTTATTCACAGAAATGAAAGTGAAATCGCCATAGCTGAAGTATAAGATTAGTGGAAATGCACAGCGTAAACGATCAGTATTTTATTGCATTGAACGGGCGATGCACATCACATGGCTCTATTGCTATTCACAAAATATATCATTTATCCACAGACTAGAAAATGTACAATATGTTACGTCACAAAACACCGAGGAAACGCAAAAGTCAGAAACATTATAGGAACAACGATATTCACACTTTATCTTAATTGTTTGTATATTTTCAGAGATGCATGGATCATTTGGAGAAGAAGTAAACATGCTTCTAGAGTTAGCATCTATTCAGAAGTAGCGACCTTGAAGATGACTTAATCCTGATGAAAGTTCATGAACTTGTTTATGAGTATTAGAATCGTCCTTATTATTTCACAAAGCGACCAGCTCTACTAATATATATATTATATATACGAGGGGCATTTGGAAAGTTCTTAGCACGGCATCATAACTCCACAATGCGTTGATAAAATGCTGTCAATAATACATTTTTGGAAACTAGAATTTATCGGCTACTTGATGGTTTGATTTCTGTCGAAAAAGGACTTGGCGTGCACGTGCAGCGCATGCTCGAAATGAGTAGGGGTTTATATACTGGCGTAAATTTTAAGCAAAATACTTGAAAAAAAGCGAAGGAAAATTGGGGACCTTATTTGCGATCATGATTTGACATATTAACGAGTCGGTGCCAACTTATTTTTTATTAGAATATGTCATGCGATCACTGCTTGCACGACTACTACCTTTACATTCGGAAAATGTTGACTTATATAGAAATGGTAAACTTTCAAAAATGGGACTTTTTTCGAATTTTCTTTATACTTTTACTATTAATTGTGTCACTACAGGAGCACGAAAAATGCCTATTGAGTATATGTTTTGCTTTATTTATAGCAAACAATGCATAAAATTCATTTCGTAGCGCACAAAGTGTGGCTTGTTTAGTTCTGTGTTCAAGAAAATTATTCCTAATAACACTACCCCTACTTTTACAGAAGTGGGTGGGGTAACTCAACCCCTCACAATTTGCCGATCGCATAAGAACTTCTCATGGTATCGCGTTAACCATCACGAAATTGATTGATTTCTACTCTCAGGGTATTTTTACTTTTTTGTTTGCCACGGTTTTCAATTGAAATGAGTCAGAACGTCAACTTATAGCTAAACTTACTCTGCCCCTTGGAAAGATTATACGCGTTATCTTCCCTTTGTTCTGGTTTACAAAATTTATTTTGGTTTCAATACTACGAGCATAAACGGTGCTTGACGAAAATATCAACGCACGGCATATTTAAACTACTGTCGATTATATATTTTCAAAATATGAGCATTGTGAGATGCGATTTTTAGTCGTAAAAAATAGCGCACTGCTGTGCTTTCTAGACGGTTTAGGTATTGCTGTTCCGGTATTTAGTTATTAGAAACATCCAACTCGGTCATCATTTGTATAATAACTGTACCAGATTGTGGCCTACAAAATGGTACAAAATTATCTTATTTCATGAATTAATGTTAATGTTCTACTTACTTTTCAAAAGGTAAAATAATATATTTTCCACTGAAATTTTGCGTTTTCCAGTATACAACCAGTACATGTATTCACAATGATATTTTTCGCGTCTGCATTATAATATCCTCATGAAATTTGTGTCATAACATAGAGGAAAGACAGTTCTTTAAAATGATACCAAACATGATAGGGTTTGTAAATCGGTGACTGAGATAAAAGACCATGCTAAGAACTTTCCAAATGCCCCTCGTATAGTATATTATACTTGACTTAAGAATGCTTGAGAATCGATCCTTCAATGGTTCAGATTAGATTAAACATATTTTATTGTGCATAAACAAAGGGATTGGATACAAGTTATAACAACATTAGAAAATCCTCTCTCCAATGGTTCAAGGCAAAGAGTTACTTTCATGTCACATTCGCTGCCTTTTGGTGGTGACAGAGACATGTATATTTAATAATTGCTAGTTTGTAGACTGCTGGAGAATTGATCTCTAGTTAAATCTAGTTAAATCTAGACAGAACTAGACTATTACTTCTTTGAAATAATCACAACCTTTTCGTGTGAGAATAGTGACAAGTACGACTGATTAAACTAGGATTTAGACTGCTGAAGAATGTATCCTTTGTTATATCTAGTTCATTTGGATAAAACATTAACTGCTATGAAACAAACACTTCCGTTTGGTGTGAATATAGACCAGTTTCAGTAGTATATTGAAGAAATCGGAATTCTAGAGAATTGACACTTGGTTACATATATGAAAATATCACTGCCTTCTTGAGTATTTAGGACTGTTTGAGAGAAGACATTGTGGTACCAAAATAGAAGAACTGGTTTAAGCTGACTGGAATTGATTTGTAAAAGGCATTCAAACTAGCGGCTAGCTCTTCATACACAGCGCAGTTTATATTGCATTATAGAAAAAGGCTGTCTTTATTATCGTTTGTTCGAGGAATCAGTGTGGTAGAAAGGGCTGCAACAAGCTGATTATTATATTGACAATAATTAACTAGAAATTGAGTTTACATGTGTGCAGTATCCAGAGTAGTCATTTCGTTCATATTGTGATACGTCTTATCAGGTCATGCCTACTGTTTCGACAGCATAGCCATATACATTATTGCTTGCAAAATTATTTGGGTATTTTACTAATAACAGTTGCTTAAAACGATAGCTTAAAATGAACACTGGAAAAAAGATTCACGAATGTGACAGCTGTGGAAAATCTTTTACTCGTAACAACCTCTTGAAATGTCACCGGAGAATTCACACTAGAGAAAACCCGTACGAGTGTGGTGCGTGTAGTAAAGCCTTCGCAAGTGTCTGTGGTTTAAAGAACCATCTGAGAATACATACTGGAGAGAAACCTTACAAGTGTGATACATGTAGTAAAGCCTTCTCTCAAGTCAGTCACTTAAACCAACATGTTAAAATACATACTGGAGAGAAACCTTACAAGTGTGATACATGTGGTAAAGCCTTCTCTCAAGTCACTAGCTTAAACCGACATGTTAAAATACATACTGGAGAGAAACCATACAAGTGTGATACATGTGGTAAAGCCTTCTCTCGAGTCGATATTTTAAACCAACATGTTAAAATACATACTGGAGAGAAACCATACAAGTGTGATACTTGTGGTAAAGCCTTCTCACAAGTCAGTAGCTTATACCAACATATTAAAATACATACTGGAAATAAACCATACAAGTGTGATACATGTGGTTAAGCCTTCTCTCAAGACGGTCACTTAAACCAACATCATAAAATACATACTGGAGAGAAACCATACAAGTGTGATACATGTAGTAGAGCCTTTTCTCAAGTCAGTCACTTAAATCAACATCTTAAAATACATACTGGAGAGAAACCGTACAAGTGTGATACATGTGGTAAAGCCTTCTCTCGAGTCGATATTTTAAACCAACATGCTAAAATACATACTGGAGAGAAACCATACAAGTGTGATACTTGTGGTAAATCCTTCTCACAAGTCAGTAGCTTATACCAACATATTAAAATACATACTGGAAATAAACCATACAAGTGTGATACATGTGGTAAAGCCTTCTCTCAAGATGGTCACTTAAACCAACATCTTAAAATACATACTGGAGAGAAACCGTACAAGTGTGATACATGTGGTAAAGCCTTCTCTCGTGTCGATATTTTAAACCAACATCTTAAAATACATACTGGAGAGAAACAGTACAAGTGTGATATATGTGGTAAAGCCTTCTCTCGAGTCGATAGCTTAAACCGACATGTTAAAATACATACTACATGTAGCAAAGACCTCTAATGTCAGTAGCTTAAAGATTCATCTTTAAACACACACTAAAGAGAAACCATACGAGTGTGATACGTGTGGTAAAGCCTTTTCTCAATTCAGTACCTTAAAGCAACATCTTAGAATACACATTAGAGAGAAACCATACATGTGTAATACATGTTGTAAAGCCGTCACTCGAGGCGATATCTTAAGCAAACATCTTAGAATACATACTGGAGAGAAACCTTACGAGTGTGATACATGTGGTAAAGCCTTCTCTCGAGTTAGTTGCTTAAAAGAACATCTTAGAATACACACTGGAGAGAAATCATACAAGTGTGGTACATGCGGTAAAACTTTTTCTCAAGTCGGTTGCTTAAACCAGCATCTTAAGATATACCTTGGAGAGAAACCATACACGTGTGATACATGTGGTAAAGCCTTCACTCGAAGCGATATCTTAAACAAACATGTTAAAATACATACTGGAGAGATACCATACAAGTGTGATTTATGTTGTAAAGCTTTCTCTCGATTCGATAGCTTAATAAGACATGTTAAAGTACACACTGGCTCTTGAGTATCCCCTAAGAATGTGAATATGGAGGAAGGAATTTCCGAAAGTCATTTACTAAATCCAAGTTATAAAATACATGGACACATGATTTGGTTTGGTTTGGTTTGATGCTGAACGTCCCAGCCAGTAGCTGTAGAAATGTCATGAACTGACCCAGTTCACCTAACTAATTTTTTTCTGGGCAAAGTAAGAAAGAGGGCAAAGATCAGGAATCGATACAATCAATCACCACACCTGACCCAGGATACCAATGGGAAAGTGACAATGTCACAATAAGACATCACAAACGAGAGCCAAGAGGTCAGCCCTTTCCAAGCAGGCGACCACAAGGCATCAACAAACAAACTTGCATGAAAGCATAACAAAACAAAACAGAAATAACATTAATGATCCACAAAAGAAGCACCGCCTTGGAACGGTCAGTAAAAATATTTTACTGGAGGGCATAAACCGGTTTAACGGTGCACCAACCTCACCCTTAGTTCAGATGTGGATCAAGACACATAGATGTTTGGTTTGCGTGAAAGACCCCAAGCTTGACTAAGCGGTTAACCAGAACTTCGTACACATACTTTTGCTTGTAACTGGCAAAGTTTCTGTACGAAGTACTAATTAACTGCCTAGTCAAGCTTATCAAGGAAAAAAGTGTACTTCCGCGAACTGACCATCCTGACATGACCACCGCTGTTGACTGTGACGTTATGCATCAAACCAAACCAAATAGCACAGAATTGAAACAACATACACGTGTGTTACGCGTGGTGGGGCATTAATTTGTGTCAGTAACTCAAATCATGATGCAAAGTCTTTCTGGAGATAAACCATATGCATTTGATGCTGTCTGTTACGCCAGTCACTTACCAGGCATCTTAATTAAAAATGCACGATGAAGATCCACGTGTGCTATGACTTTTTCTCATGATGACCATTCAGAACGATTCCTAAGAAAACTCACAAGTTTGAACCTATGAATATGGTACTACGTGAAAGATGTCGCTTAGGTCAATCTTTTTTGTTTGATTTGATTCTTTACATCCCAGTCAACACTTTTCAGTTATGTAGGGACGGGTCTTTCTGGGTTGAACCAGTATTAAGCAAGTATAAATATGTCTTGCTCAAGGACATAACACAGTGGTGCTGTGAGGCTCAAATTGGAGGCCCCTTGGTCTCAAATCAAGCACTTAACCACTGAGCCACTTAGTTCTCATATGAGGGCAATTATTTAAACAACAGTTCTAATTAAATGATACTATGCAGGTCTCATGCTTCCATTATTCTTTGTAAGATTGTAGAGCGTCTACAAATGTGTCATTGACTGAAGGTATTACTTGACTTTTCGCTTTCTGTAAAGGCGGCGCCTCATGAATGCGTAATTAGGACTGGTCAACTTTAGGCATAGGTAAAAGCTGAAAAGGAGGCGTGGTTATATTCAAAAGTAACTGTATCATCTTGTGCCACAACCTCAGTCATTATTTAGACCTTAAAACGCCAACAAAATAACTGCATCTGAAAATGTCTATTTAACATAAGCAGGGAGGCAAACATTGTAAACCCAGATCAGACTGCTCCTATAGGAGCAGTCTGATCTGGGTTCACACTGTTTATCTATGAGGCTTCAAATAGTTTAGTGGACGACAAAAACATACATTTTGTGATTATGCGCTATAAGGGTTAATAAATGTGAGTTCATTGTGTATACGGTTAGGATTTTCATGAAATGCACGGACGTTTGCGCGGCTCAAACAGCTTATTAAATCTTTACCAAATTATAAATAAAACCTGATTTCCCTACCCACAGGGGGTTAACTCAGTCACAGTGCGGGGTGATTCTTTATGACAGTTGTCAATGATGCTTTATGAAAGGGTTACGGGTGCTTTATGATTTCCTTAATCAGTATAAGGTAGGTGATGGGAAACGGCATTAAACTTAAGATTTTCGAAGCCCGAAAGTATTTTATTTCTGTTAATTTATTTATTTGAAAAGCTAAAGGTTTTACTCTTTCAGTCTTTGTGATGACGGTTTATGTGTCGGGGATTAATTGGCGGTTTAATTGGCGGTTTAATTAAGATAATGATAAAACCCATAATAAAATTCATTATTTTTATCAAAGTACATACTCCATCAAAGATATTTAGCATACAACTTCAAGTTCAATCTAAATGTCTTTGAAAAATCAATTGTCTCCTCATGTAAAACTATAAAGAGTTTATTTTAAATGATTAATTATGACAAGCTAAAAACTGGTCATAAAGAATCATTAGCACATTTTGGTAACAGGTTCTTTGCCAGTTCGAATGATGGATAACTGGTTCTTTATGAAAGGGTTCGGATGCTTTATGAAAGAATTGGCAAATACGTTAATGGTTTTAGGATCAAATATCAGGGCAATTAGACCTATTACTACAGCCTTGGCTTGTTTATTGATTGAGTTAAGACTTAAAGTCCCAGTCAACAATATTTCTGTCATGATGGGACTCCTCACAGAGACAGGGAGAGACTAAAAGGGCCCATTCCCATCCAAATTTCCCCCAAGTCAAGCAAATCACGCCCTATCATTACGATTAAGGTTAATATTTATTTCAATATCATATCAGTGATGCCGAGACATAGCCTCTGAATTCGTTTCATTTAATTGTTATTTGATTTGATTGGCTGTCTATGGTAAACAGCTGTGTTTATCATAACTACAATGTTCCTATGCAAGCCTACTGTAGGGCAGTTTACCATTACTTTTGCTCATTCTTATACAAGTTACTGGCAACTTGGTCTTCTTGAAACATCAGGAGAAGAAACAATTCTCCGTGAAAAATATGCTGGGTGCGATCTCTTGTCTGCTTGCATATTAAGCAGATAGGCAACTGACCGAGCTACAGAGTCCAGATTGTTAGCTAAGCATCGCATGTGTCGCGTGTCCCAAGGGTGGGGGACAGCGGGTTTGCACCCTAGCTGGAAGATCAAAAGTTGTTATATGTTTCCTTAGAAATACTGTTATTGACAACCTCGGGAAGAAGTAGGACCCTGTGGGCCCAATTGCTTCGAAAGGGAGGTCAGGTCCGCACTGCCCTCTGTGAAATAAAAAAAACTAAAATAAAGATCTCAGGACACCCAACCCCCCAGACAGAATTTTCTGGATCCTCCCATGCATCGTTAACATCCAAACCCTGCTTTCAGCATCCAGTACTGCATCCCGTACTGTATCGGAGACATCAATATGTCTTTTTTGAAACTCCCAATAATAGCATGTGGTGGATTGATGGGGATGGGGTGGCTCAGCGTATTTTGAACGTCCCAATAGGCGGGGACTTAACATGAATTAGTGAGTTGAGCCTGAAGGTCAAAATAGCAGCATTTGGTTTTTCGTTTGCTTGTCTTGGTTCTTTACGTCCAAGTCAACAATCTTTCAGTCTTGTCGGGATGGGTCTACCTTGGTGGATCCAGTACTAAAGCATCGGGTAAAACACTGACTCTGACGTCTCTGAGTCTCAAAATAGCAACCCTTCTATTGAGCCACTGCACCCCACACAGGCATGGAAGATTAAGGCAAACTTTGTCCATAATAACTTTTATCTTACTTGATATTCTACTCTTGATTAACAAAAAAAGACATGCAGACAACAACGATTTACATGTTTGGATTCTCAAAAGAAACGTCTCATTTAGACGGTTCTTTTGAGTACCCAAAAGAAATACAAATGAGTTTTTTTTAAACATTCACAAACTTACCTCGCCTATTGATATATCCAATCATTAGAATCTAACAATCAACCTATAAAAAGCAGACTACTTGTGAACCCAGAAGCCAGATTTCTCGTTCTGGGTACATGCAGTTGCAGTTATAGTTCTCTTCGGTGGAGTTGTTTTCTCATAATTTGAAGACGAAAACAGAGCCTTCAGTCGGTAGTATTAGTTATTGTATTCCGTGCAACATCTAACAATGCACAAAGCTGGTGCAATATGAGAAACATACCGGGTAGGCGGCAATCGATTTTTGATCTACGTCTGTCGATAGTATTAACGTTTTCGATTGCCGCCTACCCGGCGTTTGTTTGTTTGTTTTTGTTGCTTTACGTCCCATGTCAACAGCTATGGTCATTGCGGGACGGTCAGTTCACTTAACCACACTTTTTTCCTGGGCAGGCTTGAGCAAGCGGTTAACCAGTAATTTGTGCACATACTTTCACTTGTAACTGACAACAACCCTTCTTGAATAAATCAGCGGAAGGAGGAGAATGACCGTAGAAATTATTTCATGATCAATCTCCACGAAAGTATGGTACCGGGTCGGGATCGAACTCGCGACCCCCGGATCTGCAGTCAGACACGCATCTGTAGCCAGACACGTTACCGATGCGTGTCTGACTGCAGAGCCTACCCGGTGTGATAAAGCCTATACGGGCGATAATCCTCACTAATGCACCAGTCATTTGTATCCACTGCTCCCTTAATGCACCAGTCATTTGTATCCACTGCTCCCTTACCAGTAGTATAGGCGCCACTTTAGCGCTTTTGACGTCACTTCCGGTCAAAGATGGCGGCCCCCACGACTTCCGGTCCAAGATGGCGGCCCCCACGACACCAAGATGGCGGCCCCCACGAAATCAAGATGGCGGCCCCTGTGACGCGTTCGGTTACACCTCGGAGGGTGAGTCAACGCCCTAGACCATGAGAAGGTAGCGTTACGTCCTAGAGCGCGGTGTCGTTCTTCTATATACAAGGGTGAGGGGCCTCTCAATTATTTCCGGGTGGGTTTTTTTACGAAGTTCAGAACGAGATCCAGTCTTTAATGGTGTAGCGCGTCGCAGCGCTCGGTTTATCCCGTTCACCGGGTGGACCCTTTTTTTTCAGCACGGTCCTTTCACGTCTTTTGGGCGGGTTCGGCGTTTTCTTCTCCATTGTTTTGCCATCCAATAGCCTCTGGTACTTCTCGTCGTTCTTCTATATACAAGGGTGAGGGGCCTCTCATTTATCGAACGAACACGGATCTGGAGGAATCTATATTGAGGATTTCCGGGAAGGTAGCATATAGGATCAAGGTGGCGCTTTCCGGTAAGGGCTTGGCAAACTTCATTTCTAGTCGGCAGTGACCTTGTCTCTTGACATTGAATGAGTAGTAAGGATCGATCTCCAACGCGTATAAGCAATAACCTTTAACATAGTCATTTCGTTTAACGTTTATATCTTTCCGAAAGCACGTCAGCTTTCTGTAACAGTCCACGTACTGATCGGCTTCGTAATTGGGTCGTAAAGGCTGAGAGGGATATGATTGTCCATCAACGTAGAAGCCCATCGAACTGCAATCGTAATCTCGAAAGTAGTAAGGACTTTTCTTGTAGTCTCCCATGTAGGAGGCACTAGCCACTAGTCCTACGATCAATTGACAGGGAACCAAACTTTGAAAGATATCATCGGCGCTGAAACTGTATTGTCCAGATGGGATCGATGTTGTCTTGATTTCCGAACGTAAATATGGATAGATGGCTGGCTGTATTTTTAACATTTTCTCGTTCGACACTATAAGTCCTTCGTCTAATCGTTGTACACACAGTTTGAAAGAAGCGTCTACAATTTGGACCTTTTCGGAGGGTGACAAACTGTCTGACATGAGTCTGAACGCGTCAAGACTAGGCCACAGCTTGATACCGATGCCAACGCCATTTAATAGCAACCTGGGTTGTTGAAATACGTCGATGAGCAAAGGCCCTTCTAAGTCTACGATTTTTACACCTAATGTAGCCGTACGTCTCGCAAACAGGCCACTGTTTGATCCAGTTTTAGCGTCACTAGTGTCTTGTCCGTTATCTTTGTAAAATAGTTGACTGGTAAGTATCCCCGTTTGATCAATCTCATTGGTTTTAAGGATGGTATCGATATAAGCTTTGTAAGGGTAATTGTTACCGGAGTGAGACAGGGGAGTCTTCTGAAAGGTCACGTCCACTTGACGGAATATGCTGTGTAAGGGCGCATTCACCAATCCGACGACCTCGTCCTTGTTCAAGGGGGTTCCATCACCATCCGTCAGTCGAAGCTTTACGTTTAAAACGCTATTCTTTAGATCAACATAGGTCGACGACTGCGCCGTAATGGTAAAGTTGATGGCGGACTTGTCATTGATTTGATTGGTCGGTTTATATTCGATCCATTCTTTCGATTTTAGGGAGGAGTCTCTGGGTGCTTCTACAAATAAAGCTAACTGTTCTCTATACCAGTCGCTCATCTTAGAGTTTGGTCTTCAGGTCTTCGTCTATATTTTCTTTTAAGTGATGGAGGGGGTATGGCCTCCTTCTTACGCTTTCCGTCCTTCTTACGATCTCTTTTTATTTCCGACTTAGCCATCTCTGTGGCCTGTGCTACCGGTGACACCAAATTGAACACCGGCCTTTGCGTTTCCATTTTGCTTTCTAAAGATTTCATTTCTTTCAACTCTCTGTATTTCCGTCCACTACCCACAATATAATGACCATGACTGTCGCGTTCCGCGTACCCATCTCTAACATCCAGCAAGTGCTGATACCATTTGTCGGGATCCGAGACGTACGGAATCCAATTCTGCTGCTGGTAATCGTAAACGAGTCTAGTACCCATCTTTTTTGAAATGTAAGACGCAATGCAGGTCGTTCGAGTTAAAGTCCACCTAGTTCAGATTTTCGTCTTTTAATTCGATTCTTATACTATCTAGAGTTGACACTTTTACTGACACGTAAATGGGTCTCACGTAGGACTCAGACTTTGTTTTTTTGTATCTGGGTCCGATCTCTATATTTCTAAGTAACTCGATCAGTGAACCTCGTACGTAGGACTCTTCCACTATGTCAGAACACAGATATAATCGGGAACTTCTGGGTTTAAAATCGCAGTCGAGAGTTATATCGATTAATCCGCACATCCACTTTCCTTCCAGTATGTAGCGTTTAGGAAATTGAATCCAAAACTCGGACGGAGAGTTATTCTTACGTATGCCGGAAGAATCTCTGCTATTCAGGTACAGATAAAAGTCATTCATCTTTAATTCGCTACATCCCCTTTCATTCTTACTATGTCGCCTACAATGGTTTTAATAAGATAAATCGTTTTAAGCATCACTGGAATTAGCGAATGATGACGATTTAGAAGCCGTTTCTTCCGTTCAAAACTTATTCGTCGGGATGACAAGGTCTCTAGTATGCCCTTTGACCTTTTCAAGAAAGTTGAGTCTCTTTTTTAAAGGATTAATGCGTCCACTCAATAGACTTGTTGCAACAACGGAAATCGCTCTTAGTTGACGTCGAGTGATATTACATAACATGGTTTTACGACCTGTAAGAGTCGTTTCTCTCAGAATTACCAAATAGTTGATTAAGGGGTACACCTGTGACCGCTCCATATCGCTGCCTTTTTCCCAATACTCATTCTTACCTCTTACTGTTATAGAATACAAAATCAAAAATAGTCTATCGCAATGCGTATTCGAACCACTGACCCCCTCATTAACGGTCAGATGCTCATTGGGCAAGCCATCCTTTTAATTTGAAACTATTATAATACAAACGCGAGCCATCCTTTTAAAACGACACTTTTACAATCGTTTCAGCTACGTCCTTAAAGCGCACAAAGCAGCTTTCTCATCAGTCTAATTATCAGACAGACATCCATCCATCCATTCATCTATCCATCCATCCATCCATCCATACATACATACATACATACATACATACATACATACATACATACATACATACATACATACATACATACATACATACATACATACATACATACATACATACATACACACACACACACCCACCCATACATACATACACACACACACACACACACACACACACACACACACACACACACACACACACACACACACACACACACACACACACACACACACACACACACACACACACACACACACACACACACACACACACACACACATACATACATACATACATACATACACACACACAGGGAGCGCAGTGGCTCAGTGGTAGACAGGTCATCTCGAAAATTGACATTTTTCTACACCATCGAATTTCCCCCAGCTTAAGTCAGACCAGACCGTCCCAGGCCCTATGAGCACATTTAGTTAATAACAAGAGTTTAATCTTACCATTTTTTCAGGAGCCAACCAAGCAACGCAATAAGCGCTGTAAGGTTCTAACGAAAAACTGCTGCGGTATCGAGTTAAGCAATATTCATCTACATCCATACTTTTTCTATGGAACCTCTACCTACAACCAGCAATATTAACATTACCAATTCAACCAACAACGCTAAGCGCCCGTATATGGCTCATATATAAACTACATCCATAATTTTTCTATGTCGACAATGCATTTTCGTGGGCGAGTCTATGGCGTTTCGTTGGCGGGCCGATGATGGCCTAGCATTGAATGTTGGCTTGGTAGCTTTGTAATCATCAGAGGATCCAGACTAGTATTGCTATGATACCCTATAGCTTTGTGATTTTCAGGGGGGTCCAGACCCCCTGGATCCGCGCATGGATAGAGCTAGAGAATAATGTTATGGCAACATGAAACATGGATTGTAAACCAAGCCGTTTTGTAAAAGCTCGGTTTCTAGACAGCTTATCTGATGCTGGAACTATGACTGATTATCAACGATGCCATTTTAATTACGGGAATAAAGAGCCACTTAAGATACCTTTGATATGCATCAATATAATTAACTGCTGTTTCTTTGATCGCTTATCGATTTTACAATTCAGGAGTATGCCCCCGGAAAACCTACCTTTTCAATGCTGTTCAACATCGAATTTACTGATCAGAGTGCGTTATTCAAGCAGATGAGCCTGTCCATCGGACCAGACGTGTTATGTTATGTACTAGGAAAGGCCCTTTTCAAAGGTCTAAGGCATATAAATACTTCTTATTCGGTCGTCTGCACATTTACCTGAGAACTCATTCACAAAGTACGGAAATAGATGAAGTGACTAGATCCATCCATCCATCCATCCATCCATCCATCCATCCACCCATACATACATACATACATACATACATCCATCCATCCATACATACATACATACATACAAACATACACACACATACATACACACACACATACACACATACATACATACATACATACATACATACATACATACATACAGGGAACACACATACTAGGCACTGATCTTTTATATTTTACGCCAAGATCTGAGCGTTTTTTATGGGTTTTCACTTTTTTTATTGATGAGGCGTTTTTTGTTGTTTTGTTAATTTTAAATATATTTATAAATTTACGTGTTATGTACACGGAAATGCCGAAACGACAGTGATATGATGCCGTTCAATACAGAAAACAACTTTGATCTTATTTGTGGGGCGTTTAGCAAAACCAAGGTGCCCCACACTAAATTGAAAGTGTTTTATATGAACATATTTACCGTCTTTTTCCCTATAAGAAAAATCAGGTAATTTAAGTGACATATTAATACACTTTTTCATGACATTCTCACAATGAAATTTTGAGAGGGTGTCACCCCTCCCAAATAAATGCCTCTCTCTAATGCGGTTTAAATACGTGATACCCATATTTTGTTTCTAAGCACGAAGGTTTCTCTTTTTATACTGACCGATCATAATGAAATTTTGGAAATCAGGCGCCCTTAATTAATCTCTCTAATGAAGCGATAAGACCAAAGACATTGATAATTAATATTAATGGTACATATCTGGAACCTAATTATTAATATAAATATCTAGAACCTATGCAATTTAGCTCATTTCCGATTTTGGAAGCGAATTACAACAATGGTTTTTGAATCTTTCTTTAGCCTGGCAAATTCAACAAGTTTCAGCATTTTAATTCGCATGAGCGAAATATTGTTTATACTCATACATTCTGGACAAGACGTGTTCTGTTTTCAGGAAATTGTTATATATAGTTTTAGATTAATGTACAAACCCTAAATATTAATTAATCAGCTGGTTTCTGGAAGCCATCTGATCTGGATCTAAGCGATAGACATTTAACAGTTAAAACATTATACCACCCTTACCAACTTTAGCACGAAATAGATGTAGGTGGTATAAAATAGTTATACCACCCAGAAGCCAGCTGATCTGGATCTAAGCGATAGACATTTAACAGTTAAAACATTATACCACCCTTACCACATTTAGCACGAAATAGATGTAGGTGGTATAAAATAGTTATACCATGTTTTGTCCTCCTGTACGTAAGATACTTGTTTAACATTTATGAGCATGATCAATACAACATCTGAAATTAAAAAAAAATGTATTTTTCAGTATTATAGTTGAAATTTCATGCTGAACGTCTTTTTGATAAGTCTTGCAGCTGCCGCTAATTAGCACTGATTATGAAATGGGCAATATAATTGATATTAATGGATTTTTCTCTGGGATAATCATTTTAGATGGCTGGGGTCCCTCTGGGATCAAATATAACGAGTGTTCCCTGATAGAACGTTAGATCAAAGACAATGCCACAAAGTACGGGCGTAGATGTAAGACCCGTATAATTAACCGTTAAATTGGTAATTTTAAAAAGTCTTCATGCTCTAAGCAAACGGTCTATGTATCACAAAGTTTTTTCCTACCAAATCTCTTCTGGTTTTGGTCAGTATGGAATTACGTGCACGGACTCAGTGACAGCAGGTTTCATTGAGTTCATTAATGAAAACGACAACATTACGGTACATGGTGCGAAACAGATGATGCTCTACATTCAAAAACAATACGATATCACTATGATTTATGCAGGTGGGGACTTGACACTAACGGTTTGGACCCATGCCAATGTTTTGGATCCGCGCAGGCTGATCAGCGCCTTTGCTGTCCACTTTTTGCAAAGCAAATTTTTATTTTAGCTAGTCTCTGAAGCTGAACAGACAGGTACCCAAACTCACAGGACAAATTTTCTCGTGGCATCCATAATTTGTGTTTGCGAGCAGGGATGATTCTCACTATCAAATTAATACACTTTAAATGCATGCGTCAAATATATGTTTTGTATATTATGTATTGTTGTGAAATAAAATTTCTATTCCGTTCTGTATGTTATACGATCAGCAAAAGCTCAGACCAGCCTGCGCAGTCTGATCAGAGCCTTGCTAGTCGCTGACTGAACATCATTTGGAGCGTCTAAGCTGAAAAGGAGGCTGGGCTTGTCGGAGTCTACACTTGTGTCACGGCTCACAGCATTTTTGTGCTCTAGCAGCTAAGGGGAAAGTACTCCTATTTCAATACGAAAAGTAGCGGTAGTGAATTAAGACGCCTGATCGTTTAAACTTTTATAGCTAAGGGGAGAGTACTCCTATTTCAATTCGAAAAGTAGCGATAGTGAATTAACACCCTTGATTTGATCACTTAGCACCAATAATTGCGGACCAATGAAAACCGGGTATCCGTTTCTAATAGAGTAGGGACTATATTTTCTTATTAAAAACGAGTCTCACTTTACTTTGAAACATTGTTGCGTTAAGAGCCCCCAGCTACACCATGCTCATTATTTCAAATCATATAAATAAACATTTAGATATAAATAACCGAGACGCTTCAATCTTTGTCAGTAAAGAGATTATGTATCAGTGCGTGGAAGAATGTCTCAAAGAACCCGATACCCTGACGAAATGTAGACAGCGATATAAAGTGACGAAGTCATTCAACATGCCCATAGGACTTCCTAACAAACACGAGATTAAGGTCGTGTTTAAGCGAACGAAACGCGTCACTTTTGTGATAACGGCCTACCCCATCTAAAAGACTGTTTATTGGTGGAATTGAATCGATGATGTAATAATTACAAATTAAACGTTAATCTACCTACCTCACACGTGAGTGTAGTAGTATGTAGGATGCCTTGGGTTCAATGATGACCCCAAAAGTTTGAAAAAGAGCTTCCAGAGACAACACGAGTACTTATCATAGGCCTTTATAACGATGTTACTAAAAATAGAACTGTTATTAAACGGACCAATCAAAAGACGGTACTGTTACTTAAAATAGAAAGTGACACTGTTACTAAAAATAGAACTGTTATTAAACGGACCAATCAAAAGACGGTACTGTTACTTAAAATAGAAAGTGACACTGTTACTAAAAATAGAAGATGGTACTGTTACTAAAAATAGAAGATGGTACTGTTACTTAAAATAGAAAGTGACACTGTTACTAAAAATAGAACTGTTATTAAACGGACCAATCAAAAGACGGTACTGTTACTTAAAATAGAAAGTGACACTGTTACTAAAAATAGAAGATGGTACTGTTACTAAAAATAGAACTGTTACTAAATGGACCAATCAAAAGGCGGCACTGTTACTAAAAATAGAAAGTGACACTGTTACTAAAAATAACGGACCAATCAGAAGAGACCTTGAAGAGAGCCAAGTATATAAGAAGGAGTGAGAAGAGGTTGTCTCATTCTTAACATAGAATTTCAACAATTGACATCATGAACTCTGAGAATCTGTCGGAAGAAATCCAAGAAAGCGGTCGTCTACTGTTGGCAGACGGCCCCTGGGATCCTTTAGGGGACGAACCTAGACCCCTGGAATATACAATGAGAAAGAAAGGGGAGAGAACCTACGCAAAAAATGCGGCCGTAGACACCACCTTTCAAGTCAAAGTTAACGATAGATACCGCGGCCAACGCCTCAGAGACATACGACGAGGTCTTCACGGTATGTTCGAAGACATCCTCCAAGAGGCAAACGGCGATCTGGCGGGCAACGATTTGGGACGTGTGGTGATTCATCACGACGGGTTACACGACCCCATCGTGGTTCCCTTAAGACCTTGGGACCGTTTAAACGTCGACGTCGTGATGGAACATATAGAAAAGGTGCTGAACAGTCATCAAGAATTGTCCGTGAATGACAGTTTCGACATCACGATTGGGACAATAGACTTACCCAAAGGGAACGGGAGAAGACCCATTACCAGCCTTCAGGGAGACAAGAATTCGATACAAATCAAGACATCTCTCGTCACTATAGACAATAACGACCAATTGTGTATGGCGAGAGCCATCGGAGTGGGATGGGCCAAACTCAACTTATGTACCCAAGAAGAATGGAACGATTTAACCCGATACCAGAAGTCCAAGAGTACCTCGGAATTAACGTTAGAGCACCGAAAAGTACCCGAAAGTCACTACAAACACCTGAGAAACAAAAAGAGTAAAGAACAAAAAGACCTGGCCGTGGCTATCAGCCGATTGGCCGGGGTACCTTTAGACAGACCCGCGAGTTTGAACGATATAGAGGCGTTTGAAGAAGTCCTGAACACCCGAGTGATGGTGGTGAGCACTCGACTGGGCAACAAATTTATTACTAGTCCGAGCACCGACGAGCGACCCTGTATCTACATTTACTTGGTCGACGATTGTCATTTTCATACCATCTCCAACATAACCGGCTTCTTTTCGTCGAGATACTTTTGTCCAACATGCCTGAAACACTATGACCACAAAGAGAGACACGAGTGCGAAGTGACCTGTATCGTGTGTAAAACGACAAACTGTCCCAAAACCGAGTCACCGGTCACGTGCGACCAGTGTCACATGACGTGTAGGTCGACGAAGTGTTACCAAGAACACAAGAAAGTACCCCTACACGAGAAGGGGCCAAAGAAGGGACAAGTTAGGGGACCTTCTGAATGCGATAAATGGTGGAAATGTCCGACGTGTTACAAAGTCATCAACACGACCAAAAGAGAGAAAAAAGACCATCGATGCGGAGAATACCTTTGTACGTCATGCGATAAATACGTACTGAGAGATCATCTTTGCTACCTGAGATCCATACCGGCCAAACAGGAATTTATTCCCAAGTTCATCTTCGCCGATTTCGAATGTAGCCAAGATGAGAGATCCGAGTGTACGGAGGGGTACGCGCCACTGATGAATCCCGATTGTACGGAATGTCAACCAAGTAGAACGTGTACTCCCTGTTCAAAATGCCAACGATGTAAGACGTCCTGGTGCGGGAAAGCCACCCACAAACCCAATTTCCTGGTGGCCCATACGGTCTGTCCTACGTGTATAGATAGACCTGTGACGTCCGAATCCAGGTGTCAAGATTGCGGTACCCGTTGCTCCAGATGCGAAGACGTAGATGTCCCTTGTACCGGAACAGCTTGCGGTTTGAGAGAGGTCGTCTTCCAAGGACAAGACACAGCTCGTACGTTCGGTAAATGGTTATTTTCGAGTCAACATAAATACTTTAAAACCGTCTCTCACAACATGAAATTCAGAGAAACCTACCGAAACGACCCGGAACTTAGACACTTTCTCCAGAATTTAGACATCACGGACAGATTGGATCCACGAGAGAGTTTCTTCGGCGGAAGGACCAACGCGAGTCAACTGTATTATAGGACGAAAGAAGATGAAAAGATAGAGTACGTGGACTTCACCTCCTTATACCCCTGGGTCAACAAGACCTGCAAGTACCCCGTAGGACACCCGGAGGTAATAACGTCAGACTTCAAAGAAATCGACCAGTACTTCGGAATCGCCAAAGTGCGAATATTACCTCCTCGTGGACTGTATCACCCCGTGTTACCCTATAAATCGAACGGAAAGTTAAAGTTCCCATTGTGTAAGACCTGCGCTGAAAAAGAGAGTCCATCTCTCTGCGGGTGTTCTGACGAAGATCGAATCATGACCGGGACTTGGTGTACTCCCGAACTTAAGACAGCGGTACGACTGGGATACCGAGTCCTCAAAATATACGAGGTATACCACTGGAAGGACACCACCCAATACGATACAGAGACGAAAGAAGGAGGACTGTTCGCCACTTATATCTATGCGTTCCTGAAGTACAAGCAAGAGGCGAGTGGCCCTCCCAACTGGATCAAGACTCCCGAAGATGCCAAAGAGTATATCGATCGGTATTTCGAAAAAGAAGGGGTATCCCTCGACGGGGAGAAAATCGAAAAGAATCCGGGAATGCGGGCATTGGCCAAGCTCTGCCTAAACAGTTTCTGGGGGAAATTCGGGCAGCGACTGAACCTGAAACAGTCCCAATTCTTTCACGAGACTGAGGTGGATGCCTTTTTCCGAGTTCTTTCCGATCCTACCAAAGACGTCCAGGATTTTTACATTGTGGCCAACGATACCATTCAGGTAGAATGGACCTATAAAAAGGACTGTCAACCGGAAGACAACAAGACGAATATCTACTTGGCGACCTTTACTACGTGTTGGGCCCGACTAAAACTCTACAGCATCCTTGAGAAAATAGACAGAAACGTTCTGTACTACGATACAGACTCGGTGATTTACGTGAGTAAGACGGGAGAGAACTATGTACCACTAGGAGACTACCTGGGAGAACTCACTAACGAACTAGAAACTGGAGAACATATCATAGAGTTTGTGTCTGGAGGACCAAAAAACTACGCCTACAAGACCAATAAGGGAAATGAAACGTGTAAAGTGAGAGGGTTCACCCTCAACTTCACTAATAGCCAACTTATAAACTTTGAATCCGTGAAGACCCTATTGATAGACCCCTCCGAAAAATCGACCATTACCGTCACCAATCCTCATAAAATATGTTGTGATAAGGGAAAAAGAAAACTGTATAATAGAGAAGAAGAGAAAAACTATCGAATGGTGTACACAAAAAGACGACGATTGGACAATTACGATACTGAACCCTATGGATATTGAGAAAAAGAGACAATAAGGTCTAAATGGCCATTCAATTTTTGTTACTATCAAATACATTTTTGTCATTGTTATTTCATTTTTTGTCCTCGTCAATTCATTTTTTTGTCATTGCTATTTGATATTTTGTCCTTGTTAACTCATTTTTTGTCCTTGTTAAATCATTTTTTGTCACTGTCAAATCGATTTTTGTCCATTTACACGTATTTTTCCATAGACTTCGTTTCAATTTTTGTCACTGTCGAATCATTTTTTGTCATTGTCAATTTATTTTTTGTCATTGTTATTTCATTTTTTGTCCTTGTTAATTCATTTTTTTCGTTGTTATTTCATTTTTTGTCGTTGTTGAATCGATGTTTTGTACTTGTAAGAATGCTTGAATGTTTAAATTTGTAATAAAGATGACAAACTGGAAAGAGTATCTGTCTTCTTTGTATTTTAATCCCAAGTTACCATCCAGTTACTTAGGGCCGGAAAAGCTATATCAACTGGTCAAATCCCAAGCCAAATTTAAAATAGGTAGACACCGTATACGTAAATGGCTACAAGATCAAGAGGCTTATTCTCTAACCAGAGGTGCCAGACGTAAATATATCAGGTCCCGCGTCATAGTAGCGGGCATAGATAGCCAATGGGATGTGGATCTCATGGACATGGTTGACATAGCCAAGCTGAATGACGGGGTAAAGTACGTCCTGGTTGCCATAGATATTTTCTCTCGCTTTGCTCACTGTCGTCAGATTAAAAGTAAAAAGGGTGAAGATGTTCTAGGAGCCCTCAAGCTGATATTATCTGGAACGCGAAAACCGAACGCTATGAGAACGGATCGAGGACAGGAATTTCGTAGCAAAGTTGTCAATGCCTATTTAAAGAGTCAAAATATTCATCACCTTTACGCCTTGAACACGGAAACTAAGGCCAATTACGCCGAAAGACTCATCAAGACTTTAAAACATAAGCTGTTTAGATATATGCTAAAAAACAGAACTCAACGTTACATCGATGTCCTACAAGATATAGTACACAGTTACAATCATACCGTACACCGAAGTCTGGGTAAACCCCCTGCGTCTATCACCGAAGCGAACGAAGGGGAAAGTAGACTACAGCAATATTTATTGAGACCAGATACCTCTAAACCAGGTAAAACGAAGAAAAACAAGAAGTACAAGTATAAGATTTACCAGACAGTGCGCTTGTCCCACGTGAGGAGCGTGTTTGACAGAGAGTATTCCCAAAAGTGGACCGGGGAACTGTTCAAGATTGACACTCGGTTTAGAAGAGAGGGCGTACCCGTTTATACCATACTGGACTGGGATGGTGAGAGAGTCGACGGTACATTTTACGAACCCGAATTACAACCCGTGACTATCGACCCTACAACGGAATACCGGGTGGAAAAGATACTAAAGAGACGCGTACGTAACAAACGGAAAGAAGTCCTGGTGCATTGGTTACATTGGCCCAAGAAATATGATAGCTGGATACCGGAAGCAGACGTGAAAGACTATAATTAGTCACGTGACTAGGACACTTATAAATACGTTAACAATTCCCGTTGCAACTCACTCCACCATGAAAATTACCAACGTTGTATGTAGCGCTCATTTGAACTGTACGGTAGACTTGATATCGTTGTGCCAGCGTTTGAGGAATTGCCGATATGAGCCGAGGTCATTTCCCAGCCTTATATGGCAACATAGGAACATTGGCGGCAATTGTTTAGTGTTTGCCAATGGCGTCATCAATTCTAATGGAAAAGCATCTAGCTTCCGTGAGGGTCGAAAGAGACTTTGTAGATATGCCAGGCTGTTGCAAAAATATGGATGCCCAGTGTACCTCACAGATGCCAAGATCATCACGGTCTCGGCCAGCCATACCTTAAGTGGTGGATTAGACTTATATAGGTTAGCTGGAGATAGAAGCCTTCTCTACGAACCGGAAATATTTCCAGCGCTAAACTTCAAAATAGAGGGAGTCAACTTTTGCTGTTTTCATACCGGTAAGGTGGTCATCACTGGTATAAAGACCACGACTCAAATCGATGACGCGGTCTACCCCACCCTGATCGAATTGGAACTCTACGTACGTGAGAAGTGATCTAAAGTAGTAAGAATAGCAGTTTGCAGGATCACCCAAAAAGATGAACGATATCGAAACCAATACGAGGGAAAACTTTCCTTATCCTAAATCAGACAGCGAGACTCGATCATCGGAGGAAAGGTGGCACTTACTAGGGACTAGAGTGCCTAAAGCCGAAATCGTGTACTTTTCTCAAATGCTTATCGTGTACGTCATTATCATCACGTCAATCACCAACATATCCCTACAGAGCGGCTCGACGGAACTTTGGATCAGTCTACTGAGTAGTTGCATAGGTTATGCCCTTCCGAACCCTAAGCTAAAAAAATGAAGTGCACCTTGCTTTTTGATCCCTGCTCCAGCATTTGCGTCAGTGGACAGACGGGAAGCGGAAAAACGAGATGGGTTTACCGATTCTTGACTCACATTCGGAACATGTATAGTAGAGATCCGCCTTGCCAGATTCTCTATTGTTACGGAATTTACCAACCCTTATTCGACGAGATGGAACGGACCTTAAAGAACTTTAGGAGTAAACAAGGATTACCTTCTTCCGAAGAGTTAGAAGAGTTCACCGCGGACCGCCGTCACAAATTGATCGTGATCGACGATCTCATGCATAGAGTGGTAGAGGACAAAGAGATGGAATTATTGTTTACACAGGGAACCCACCACAAATGCGTCAGCGTCATTTTAATAACCCAGAATTTATATCCGAGAGGGAAACACGCCAGGACCATAGCTTTAAATACGTGGTACTTGGTATTGATGAAGAATTTGAGAGACGTTTCCCAAGTAGGTATACTTGGTCGACAGCTATACCCGGGCCGTGTAAAAGGGTTCATAAAAGCCTACGAAGACGCTCTCGGTTCCAAACAGGGTTATTTGATAGTGGATACGAGTCCTCACGGGGACGACCAATACCGTTTGAGGAGTAGAGTGTTTCCGGGCAAGATCCCTTGGTGTATCGACTGACGTAAGAAGGAGACCCTAACGCGTAAGAATGACCATAATGAGACTCCTCAAAGAACACAGACATTTTCTAAAATTATTCGGACAGACGGACTCTGCCCAGAGAAAAGCCCTGTTAAGAACGATTACGGCAGGTCAGATCAAAGCATTGAGCGAAATCGCGCACAATATTATCAAATTTAGGATCGTGTTGACGCCTTCGGAAAAAGTACTCCTGAGACGCTCCAGACGCCAACTGTACATCTTGGGTGATAGGACGCTGGGTTACCAAAGAAAGGTGGAGGCCCTTGGCGGTAAACAAAAGTTTATTCGTACGCTTCTAAAGATAACGTTGGCCCATTTGAAATCGGAGCTAGAATAATGGAAAAGCTAGTCCTAGTCCCTTACAAGAAGTACCAGAGGCTATTGGATGGCAAAACAATGGAGAAGAAAACGCCGAACCCGTCCAAAAGACGTGAAAGGACCGTGCTGAAAAAAAAGGGTCCACCCGGTGAACGGGATAAACCGAGCGCTGCGACAGGCTACACCATTAAAGACTGGATCTCGTTCTGAACTGCGTAAAAAAACCCACCCGGAAATAATTGAGAGGCCCCTCACCCTTGTATATAGAAGAACGACACCGCGCTCTAGGACGTGACGCTACCTTCTCGTGGTCTAGGGCGTTGACTCACCCTCCGAGGTGTAACCGAACGCGTCACAGGGGCCACCATCTTGTGTTCGAGGGGGCCGCCATCTTGGTGTCGTGGGGGCCGCCATCTTGGACCGGAAGTCGTGGGGGCCGCCATCTTTGACCGGAAGTGACGTCAAAAGCGCTAAAGTGGCGCCTATACTACTCTTACCTACGGGGATGGGCGGGGATAGTGACTTTTCCCTTTTCAGAGTCCTGTGGGGACAAGCTGATGGCAACAACCCTACTCTTAGCCCCGCCCTTCACTACAGAAAATCTCACAATGGTAAGTGTCCCACTGTTAAAACCCCCGCAGTTCCCCGGTACTGCGGGACAATCAAAAAGTACTTGCACTGCACCATAGCCCACCACTATCCCCGTAGGTGGGGGCGTGGATACAAATGACTGGTGCATAAGCCTTTAAGGCTACGCTTACGGCATAGGCTACGCTTACGGCATATCTATAGTTTTGACCAATAAAAGCCAAGCTTCATTGGTTCCTCAATGTATATCTGTCTGCCAAAAACATATTCTTCTGTTCGGGTAATAAATTACTAGTCTAGAATAATAGTTTTTATAGTATGCTTAAGGTAGACCAAACATTTCTATAAAGCTTATGCTTGTATAACTTAAAAAATGGACTTCATCTAATAAATTACAGATTTTCTTGAATTCAGTTTTGACATGTTTGAAAAGAAGTAAGTATGTAAGCGAAATTGTCCAATCACTTGTGATCCTTCAGAAAATTGATAAGTTGTACTGTGTGTGTTTCCTTTCATTATGCGAGCCAGCCCATGGAATGACACCTGCGACCATCTCACTATTAATATACATGTGAAATGTGTAGATTCAGCGACTCGCAGACAGCATGGTTGGGCCCAGAGGGGGTGGGGGCAGAGGTCCAGACCCCTGGAAAATCACAAGCGCTATAGGTTTCCATAGGAATACGCATTAGGGATCCCCTAGGAAAGCTTGTACCTCATATTAGTTTCCCAGTTTTCCATGGAATACGCTTATATTCTTTGCGAAACTTTGTAGAAGGCATTCCCCTTTAAAATAGGATGAAGACCATAAAAACTACGACAGAAAACATCTCATACTTTTGTGGGCGTGGACCCCCCTCTAACGCATCCCGACAAAATTTTCTGGATCCGCCCTTGAATAGTGTCTACTGCTTGTTAGTTTGAGGTACCACGAAAAGTGATAAAAGCATGCAAGCTGGCTCAAAGGCGCTCCGTGAATTTCTTCTTGAGCTATAAAAGCTACTGTCCTGCCAGGCAAGAGTGACAGTGACGTCATGTTTTGTCTACAATGTTATCAGGGGCTTATAATCGATAGATCACTTGTGTATTAATCCTGTCCACAGGATAGGATTAATACACAAGTGATCTATCGATTTGCGTTAGCTCAGCTGGAGTGTACATGTTAAGAGCAATTCTCTGTAACCACCAAAATATTTTGGCCACGCATAGTCAGGGATTTTGATAAAAACGTTATGTTCAAGTAGAGATGCATCAACTTTAATAATAAACTTTGTTTAGTTTTTCAAAAAGTGCAACCGTTTCCATGGTAACAGACAGAGAAGTTCCGAAAAATGGCACTTTCATGAAAATGCATACCCTCATTTTCTTTTCCTTATTCATTGAATTAAGCTAAAAGTTATCAGTAATTTTATGTTTATGTTTCAAAGTAGATAGATTAAGCTTTGTGATTTTAAAAAAAGTTTAGAGATTGGAGCATCTTAGATTATATTTTATTTCCAAAAATATTTGGATTTTTGATGAAAAAAACAAGTTTGGGGGTCAAATTTGATAACAAACTATTCAAAATCGCAGCAGTTCTGTGTGTTACTGCATATATTATTAGAAAAAGGACACTTTGAAAAGTTAAATTGTGAAATAAAATTCATGGGAACTTTTAATACTGCAAAGAAATCAGAATTTTAATTTTGTCCTAAATTATTGCTCTCAGAGGTATGCATTTTATGCCTTAACTTTATCATTTGTGGATAAATTAAGCTATTTTATGCATGATTACGGTTAATCTGCAGTAAAGACTGGTGTAAAAGCATAAAAACGGCATTGAATGACACCGGAGACACCCTGGAGACCTTAAAGGGAGGGACAGCCTAGCAACAACACATCAGTCAAAATTACTTACCCTTTGTAGCTCTTCAAATAAAAGGGGCATTTAGCCATGTAAATTACAAACACGTTGAGAAAGAAACAAGACTTTTACAAGCTGAAATCTCTTCTCATATGTGTTCTTGTTCCGATGATGGCCATAAGTTGAAATAGTTGATTGCTAAATCAAAGTTTCTACTTGCTGAGGATCAGTTTTAAACAGATAATATCCGTCAAACCGATTTTTACACTTTACAAGTTTTGATTTTTAGAAAAGCATCTACATTTGATCGGTTTTCTTATGGAAATACCAGTTTACTGCCAATTGTGAGTTAACTCTTTTCTTTTTAAAACAAAATACTTTCAAATTAAATAATCTGCAATGTGAAAAAGGGCTGTTTGTGTGTTTCTGCCCCGGGTAATGGCTCTGGGAACCTTGCCTGACTGCTAGAAATATGGTGCATGTAATAATAACCAGAAAAAGACTGGAACAGCTGGTGAGTAGGCCCCTATGTTTTAGTTTAATCAAAGGCTTAGTTGCTCTGATCAGTCTCATTTACAGAAAGGTACTCTTTCCAAACAAAGTAAGCCCCACCACACCATATGTAACAACCATTCACCTGTGTGAAAGAATCCCCATCCCTTCTGACAATTGAAAATACATTGTATTTTTTTTAAACCTGCTGAATGAAAAAGATCAGGCTTCTGCTACAACGCATGAATTTAAGCGGGTGTTTTGGATGTGCAAAAGAACCATCTCATTGAGATGGTTCTTTTGAGTACCCACTACATATTGTGGATGAGAAGTAAGAAAAATATTATTCCAGTACATGCTCATCTGGAGGCCTGCCTCTATGTTCAAATTGTTGAATAGAGTAAGAGCATATTCTTTTGATGGAGTTTGAAAAAAAGTTCTTAAAATGGATGTTTAGCAAGGGAAAGTACATGTAGGTTTGGGGCAAAAAAAATATATATAAATTTTAGTCATTTTTATATATCCTTTCTTGATGAATAAGATCTCCAATCAAGTTTGAACCAAAATAGACTAAATTGATGCATCATTTATATTTTTAGGGATCATAGGGTAGAAATACCCCTATATACATATGTATATGAAATACTATATTTAATGAATTTTTCTCAAATTGTTTAATCAGATGAGATGCTGTATTTCTATGGCATCTCATCTTTATTGTTTATTGTTTTCATTCCGGCATTCATACTCACAGTTCAACAGTCCCATAAAGCCTGACCAGTAGACAAAAAAAGTAAATTGGTGAATTTGGACCTCTAACATTTAAGCTTTCAAAAAAAAGACTAGTCCATCAAAAATATCAAGAAATTACATGTACATGAACTAAACAAGACTTGAAAAGCTATTTACCACACATAAATGTACATGTATCATTCTAGCATAGAATCAATATACTGACTTAGATGCAATTCTGTGGACTTTAAAGTAAGAATGGAGGCAAAGAACAGGAATAAATAAAATCAAGCCCAGGACACCATAAGGGAAAGAGACCAAAACACAAGAAAATACCACATATAAGAGAGTAAAGAGCCAAGGTACATGTATTTCCTTCCTTAACTCACCCTCAACCCTGTCAAAAAGGTCAAAACATTTTTTTCTGATCATAATGTGGCATAAAGGGAAAAGTGTAGAACAAACTGCCAAAATTTGTCCAGACCATTTCTCACCAATTGCAACCATTCAAGGGGTTGTTTTGTTTTTTTATATGATAAATTTTGATATTATAGATTTTTTTAAAGAAAGTTTGAAATATGAAAACCTGGGCTCAAGGGCTGACCAGAAGGCATGCCCATGCAGGCCCAACTATTTTTTAAAAGTCCTTATATCTCAGAAACCATTCAGATTTTCACCCCTAAACCATATATACTCATATATCTTATGACACAAAGTATCCAGTAATAATGATCAGGAAGTCCCCCAGGTGTACCCACTGTTGAGGCATTCAAAAGCACTTTCTGAGAAGTCCCTCCAGGGCATGCCATGATTATTCATATTTCTTATGGTACCAAGCATTCAGTTATAATGACCCGTGAGACCGGGGTGAGACCTCCGGGTGTGCCAACACATGGCCCACCTCATTTACTTCGTAAAAGGCTTACTATTTTGGAACTGCTCAGATCACTACCCATAAACCATAAATTTTCATGTTTCTTATGAGAAGAAAGTATTCATAAGCACTTACTGAAAAGTCCCTCCAGGGCATGCTCAGCAATTCTCCACCCCATTTACTTCATTAAAGGCTTAATATCTGGGAAATTGTTCAGATTTTCATCCCTAAATCTATATAATGATGTTTCTGATGATAAGATACATTCAATGTCACTGATAGTGATGTTCCACGGGCATTGGGGTGGTTTGGGAGACTTTATAATCAGTAGATTACAATCATATATCCCGTTCCTCATGAAAATGCTTAAAATGTCAACATTTGGAAAACTGGTTCTAATTGATAATCGGAACAATATTATCTATTTTTTCTGGACATTTGCTGGCAAGGATTATTTAATGGCTGGCTTTTGTTTAAAAAAAATATGAATGATTTTCTTGCAAATAAAAGTGAATGAAATCACTTTTTCCTCCTGAAATTGCTCAAAAGGCCAATATTACGAAAACTAGTACCGCTTGATTATTAGAGCGTTATTGACAATTTTTGATGTTACACAGATAAAAATTGTATTATGATGAGATCTGATAGAATAAATCATTTGTACACAAACTTATCTTTCTAAATAACTTCATTCCGCATAAAGCTGCTTAAAAATTCAATTTTCCGTTATTTGGTACCGTCTGATTGTTTGTACAATTATTGCTATTTTCTTAAAATTTTACAGCAATTTCTATTTTACTGATGAATTCTGACATGATAAAGTAAATACCTACTAAAACCAATGGTTATCTTATCTTAATTTGGCCTAAAAATGCACATTATCCAAAATTCCAAAAACTGGTACTGTATGATAATTAGGACAAAAAGACATTTTTCGCATATTTCCTGGCAGTAACTGATGATTAATGATAGAATGAATAACTTCTAATGAAATAAAATAGTTTTGTAACACATAACACAATTTTCATTGTCTTATATTGCCAAAATCATCTCAGTTAAGTCACATGTACAAAACAGCTTTATTTAGAGAAATCAATTTGTTGGTCCAATTTAACCAGAATTACCAAAAAACTTCAAATACTCCCATAGATTTTATTGCAAATATTTTATGACCTAAGGTTGGGTTTTCAGAATCTAATGCAGTTGAATACCAGTGTTGCTGCATTTTTTTAAAAAAATATCCCTAAAAATTGCCAAAAAACCATTTTTTCACATTTTGGAATTTTGCCAATTTTGGTATATTTTAGGACCCTACTGCAACCAGCACGTGCATGATAGAACCAAACTACATATATCAAGAGCTAGAGTTGATACAATATTGTAGTTTGGCCGAAACCATATGGTTACAGAATGTTTATTGAATGACTGCAAATACTTTCAAATTAGTGTTTTTTCATAATTTCAAAATACAGAATCTACGAAATTTGCCCAAAATGAACAATCATGGTTTCCATAGCAACCAAGGGTAACAAGTAAAAAATTACTTTATTTTTGGTGGTTTTGGGTTATATGTACGACATACAAAAAAAATCAAGTTAATCTGAGACTATGCGTGCCGGACCCCTATTTAGATTTTTTGGTGGTTACAGAGCTTTACCTAACAAGTGTAAACAAAACATGACATCACTGTCACTCTTGGCTGGCAGGACAGTAGCTAGACTTGAAATATTGGGTGTAGTTTTTTAAAATTGACAAAAACAACAAATTTGCGCCATCTGTCATTCGATGAGTGACAATCAAGTTTGAAAGTATGCATAAAAATCAAAGGATGTCTGATACAACCTCCAAAAGCCAGCCAAAAACTGCGGTTGATCATTACACCCAATTTTCGGCTGATGCATATATTTGTTTAGATTATTGACTAATATATAAGCACAGAAGCAAACAGCAACAGTCTGTTTAGGTCTACACTGTTTGCCTAAGAGACTTCAAAAACATTCAGTATACGACAAACGCAGACAGCTTTGTTGTAATTGGTAAGTGGATCAAATTAAAGCAATTCTAAAATCGATGTCCATGCACGTTAGAAGAAAATAATTCTAGCCTTACCATAAACAAAAATGGTTATTGGGCGAAGTACATCTATTACAGAGCGGGCACGATTTAAATCGCAAAATCTACAATTTTCCGTTTTAACGGGCCATATTTTTTTAATGGGTAATAGAGAGCTAAAGTCCTTGTGTTTTACACGTTGTCTTATGTTGATTGATATCTGTTTCATGAGGATATCTTAAACTGTAATGAGATACAGAGCTAGGGGACTCGAAGCATGTATGATCCATGGACAGACATCTGAGTTGAAGTTGTTACCTTGAAATTTTGAGATGGTGGTTGAGTGGATTCTTTATGTCCCAGTCAGCAATCTTTCAGTTATGCCAGGACGGGTCTTATTGGGTTGAACCAGTTTTAAGCAATGATGAATGTGTCTTGCTCAAGGACACAACGCAGTGACGCTGGTGAGGCTCGAATCCGCAACCACTCGGTTCTGAGTCAAGCACTCTATCACTGAGCCACAGCACTCCCTTGGAATGGTAGCGGTTGGTATGGATTCATAAGGGAAATATTAGCATCTATGACGGATATCAGTCTAGTGGTACGACTTCATGCTATCGGTAATATTCGTATGAGAGTATAATTTTTTATTGGGTCCTGTAGCACAGTCGGAGGCAAGCCCAGTGGTTCATCTAGGGTTCGTAAGTTTCATTGCGACCCTCCTAAAGTCCATTATTACCTGGAGATTGGTCATGAAAACAAATATACGTTCATTCGCCAACTTCCGCTGATTCAATAAGGGTTCTTGTCAGTTTCAAGTGAAAGTATGTGCAAAAAGTACTGTTTTATACCCCTATTTCACACAGGGCCCGAATCCCACGAATTGACAAATATTACAGCTGACATACGAGGATCATTCATTTTGAAACTGATGCCCCCGAAGCATGGATGGACCTTTTTTATAACTGTCGTGAGGGAAAATCTCGCGAATCATCACGAAGCGCCGTGGATTTCTGTTAATTCGTGCCCAATTCGTGCTGCATTCGGCATATTCTCAACTAATTCGTGGTCGATTCTTTAACTTATTGCAGTATTTCCACTGAATCGTAGAACATCACGTATGGGTTGAAAAAAAATACAATTCTCCACGAATCCTAACATTTATCGATTCTATATGATTCTGGGGATTCGTGGTCTGTGTGGAATAGGGCATTACCTCCTTAGCTAAGCTTGCCCAGTAAAGTGTGGGATGCCGTAATATGACGGAAAAATTGTTGACTTACCCCTCTCGTACCCCCTCCTCTCCTACCCCCCCCCCCCCAACGACCCTGAGGATAGGGTCAATAGGTCAAAATTCAACTTTTTCTGAACAGCAACACAAACCAACAAAGACATTTGAGCCGGGACAAGAAACTTCCAGCAATGTGGCATTTTGGCACGAATAGACTCAGACGAGCCTGTGCGGCCTCCTTTTAAGCTTAGAAATTACAAATGCTAATCGGTCAATAGCTTAACAGTCATATAATAGTTAAGCGAACAGCAAAGGCTCAGATCAGACTGCGCATATGTGCAGGCTGGTCTGAGCCTTTGTTGGTCGCACATACCAGCGGCCCATTTATTGGGGCAAAAAATACATCACGGCTGTATATCAGGACGAAATTGCATTTGTCTCATAAAGAACTTGTAACTTCTTTCATAAAGAATATGTTATAACTTTCTAAAAGAACCTGTAACCCGAATTTTAGGCTCATAAAGCATTTGTAACCTTTCATAAAGAACCATTAACTTCGAAAAATGTTGAAATAGGCTAAAACGTATATCAAAGGAAGAATTTAAGCTTCAGATACTAAATATATAATATAATTAATATAATGGTTCGTTTCCAAGCGTTTTTGGCTCGATAAAACCATGAAATATACACATATGGCATTTGTTGCAACTTAGCACCTCTAGTGTAACTGGTGAATTGTTGGACAGCTAAACTGTATGATAAATGCATAGACTATCATGAAACATGCTTCTTATATGTCTATTAACAAAATTTGACTGTAAAACTGTCGAATATTACCATTTTCACCCCGCGTTTGGCATGAGCATAGAAACTTGTAAAGAATCATTGACCCAAAGTAAAGAACCTGTAACCCTTTTCATAAAGCATCATTGACAACTGTCATAAAGAATCACCCCGCACTGTGACTGAGTTAACCCCCTGTGCTACCTTTGCAGATGAAATAGCCGAACCACACCCAGATATAAATATTAAAGTTGCCGCCTTTACAGTAAGCGAAAAGTCAAGTAATACAATGTAGACATTTCTTAAAGAAAGTCTATTTTGATCAGCATTTAGACTTTCTATAATTTGTTTTTTGCCTTCTTTCTCTAGAAATGTACATATTTCAATACAGAACAACCTTTTTATATACCTTTTTTGCTAAAACTTTGGTCAATGTCAAATGGGCCTCGAGGAGAGAAAACCTGTCTTTGGGGTTATGCCAACAACAAAGGCACAGACCAGCCTACGCATCCACGTAGTCTGATCAGCGCCTTTGTTATTCATTTACTGGAAAGTTTTATGCCTAGACTTGCTTCAAGCTAAATTTGAGTTTTCTAGCTGGTCTTTGTCGCTAAGGAGGATGATTTTAGTCTCCCTGTCTCGGACATCCCGAAGACAGGTTTTATCCCAACCAGGCCCATTTAATACCCTTTTCCTTTTGGCTTATGTGTTGGCTACACCAACTTATAAGCTAGGGTAACCGTGCTATTATTATTGTATCTACGGCTAATGTGTTTGCTACACCAACTTATAAGCTAGGGTTAAACTGCTATTATTATTGTATCGGTGGTTTACCTTTTTCCTTTTGGCTAATGTGTTGGCTACTCCAACTTATAAGCTAGGAATGCACTGCTATTATTATTGTATCTGTGGTTTATCTTCCAATACCTTTTTCCTAATGTGTTGGCTACACCAACTTATAAGCTAGGGTTACACTGCTTTCATTATTGTATCTGTGGTTTATCTTCTAATCTTAGTGCTCAATTTAAACACCACCTCATAATACACAACGGACATAAACCATGATACTTATGGTAAACTTCTCTCGGGTCAGTCACTTTAACCTACATCTTAAATTATACACTAGAAAAACAACAACGAATGGTCCACTCGTGGTAAATACTGCTTGAAGTGATCAATTGAAACGTCACCTAATAATACACAATAGAGAGAACTTATGATACTTGTGGCTTACTTTTCCCACGTAAATCACTTGAACCTACATCATAAATTGTTTGATTTATAGTGAAATAATTGTACTAACGCTGTCTGGCTGCTCAGACACTTTTAACTCTTTAAGTCCGCCTACATTGTAAACGTGCACATATGTGTCACAAGAGCCTTCATTGCTCACCAACACTCGGACACTTTTAACTCTTAAGTACGCATAAATGGTAAATATGTACATACGTCTCACAAGAGCCTTCATTGCTCACCAACACTCGGACACTTTTAACTCTTAAGTACGCATAAATGGTAAATATGTACATACGTCTCACAAGAGCCTTCATTGCTCACCAACACTCGGACACTTTTAACTCTTAAGTACGCATAAATGGTAAATATGTACATACGTCTCACAAGAGCCTTCATTGCTCACCAATACAAAGCAATGGCATAGATGCAGATTCCGACCATAAATTTTACCTAGCCAAAACTTTACCTTTACGTGCAAAACCATTTCCGTTCTGAAAATGATCATGTTGCATATCAAATTAAAAAGAATGACACGTACAACAACATGTAAGCAATACTTTTGTCCTTACAGGCACCTTCGACCCCTGGGTGTGGTCATAAGGTCAAAACAGTTTTTTTTTCTTCTGAAAGTAGTCATGTTGCGTATCAAATGAGCAGGAAGGTTTGTCATGCACATACCATGGTCATCTTTACCATAGGTGGCTTGGGGGTGGGGTTTCCTTTGATTTGGTAGGGGACTCATATGTTGCATGGCAATACGAAATGCCCGTGTTTTAAGGAAAACTATTATTTCCCAAGGTTCCAGAAGGGATCTAACATTTTCCAGGGGTCTAATTTGTTTAAGGTCGGGGGGATCCAAATGCTAATTTCAAAAAAACCTATGGAACTTGTGATTTTCCAGGGGGTGGGGCTCGGACCCCTATCCCCCTCTGGATCCGCGCATGATTCATACTGTTTGTCAATGAAAGATAACATTAAAATAGTTAATTTTTAAAAAAAAGTCAGCAGACGGCAAACATCATGGAAAAATACCTAGCATGCAAAGAGCTACTAAGTTATGTTGCATGTTTTTTTCCTTTGTTTTGTAGACTACTGATTTTTTGGAAACCAACTTTTTTGAGAAATGCTTTCAGGAAAAAAAAATCAACTATAAATAAATAAACAGTGGTCCAAATATTATCAACTGTATGAGTCCATCTTCAATTTTACGGATATTCGGTTATTTTTGTAAATAGAACTTCTGTAAGCAACAAGTGAAGACCCTGATCATACGCTGCGTTCTGCAGCATTTTACCTATGTATGCACTGCTTGCTGATGTTCAATTAAAATAATGCTAGGCGTATATAGGTTCGAAGTATGGTAATTAAAAGACGTGTAACGGTTTGGCTGTTTTTTGACCCAAGATGAATTTGGCTGGAATTTGAATATAAGGTTGTTTGATCTTTGTCCTTATACACGAGTATGTTTTTAATTTAACGACGGCATATACAACCACGTGAATTAAAGTTTCTCACTAGTGTGTATTAACAGAGGATTGTTCATGAATGTGGATATTTTTAAAGATGCAAAAAGCAAATTGACCTTAAACATGATGCCGAACATGTGTGTGTTTATAATCGTCATGTCTATGTTATGATTTGAGCTAACACTACCATAATTAATTGAAACTATACTAAAACTTGTCTAAAAAGTTGTTAAAGATTACCTTGACGAGATGGGTTTTTTGGGTGTAATATATATTGAACATTTAAGGCTATTAGTGTTTTATCGTTTTTCCATTTAATCTCCAGCACAAACAATCATATTCCAGTTTATTCATAGGACGTAGGACATTCACAATAGCGTGCATATGTTAAACTTATTACATGCGCAACCTTATTTGCTGGATTGGTATCATATTCACATAAATGTGCACCTGTGTATGAGAACATGCAGAAAAAATAATTCAGTCGCTACAATTTAAGACCATAGTCATTATCATAGCAGGTGATCATAGGTTGCATGTAAAGAATTCATATCTGCTCCATATTTTATGCATGTTCCGATTGAGATATTCAACAATCATGATAGCCCTGTGGTCCACCTCACTTACCTATTATAAGACAACTGTAGTGTCTAAGCCTCAAAGACATGTGTCTAAGAGATCGCAGTTTATAATCCCGAAGAATTATATGTTTTGTGTCATTGTGCAAGACACTTCATCTTTATTGCTTAGTATATGTTCAACCGAGGAAAACGTCATGACTGAAATATTGCTGACTGTGACATAGGGCAATGACGCAGGGAATTAAAACACATAGCTATGATTCAAGCATTTGTGGCAGATACAGCTAGTTCAAGGGTGACAATCTTCGTCATAGCAGGGATTGCAGAACCGTTCGAACAGCCTACATTTTTGTTTTGGTAAAGGTGAATGAACGTCTAAAATAGAGTATTTTGATCATTTAACGTTCGACGTATTTGTGTTGCTGGTGCTAGTGAATATTTACCATCTGCAGATAAGTGGTTGCTGCATATATACTGCAGTTTGTTTGCAAATACTTCACTAGAGCGATATGTATTGAGGAAACAAACAGTTTAGCACAGATATTGTGCACAAGAATAGTAAGTTTGCATTAAAAGTGCATTACACTCTAATTATGAATAAAATGCTAGTGGCGTTCGCATTCAGGCCATTGACCATTTTGTTGTACACGTTTTCTTGTAAAATAAAATTGAATTACAACGAAAATAAAATAAATTAAAGAAAATCATTGATTTACTTGACGACGATATCTGTGCCGACTATATACATATTATATATGTATATGAGAAGTTACTAGCTTCAATAACTTTAACAAGGTGTTAACTTTGACATTCAGTTAAAATATAAGCTGATAGTTTACATTTGTAGACATCACATCAGCTCCTTTTTGCTCAAATAACCTCACTTTAACAATATCAGTAAACTGACACCGTTCTTTCAAAATTGTGGAATATTAAAATGATTCCAATACATGTTCTGTGATGTAGCGTTTTGTCTGTTCTCTAATTATGAACCGTTAGATTGATTTTATCTAAACTTGCACAGATACACATTGTTAGATTTTTGTGGCATTGGCATAATTTTCAAGGTCACCAGGATCAATCTGCGAAAAAAGGGTTGTCTGTACTCTATCATCTTAACCAATGGCCAGCGTTTGACCAAACTGACACAGATACAGCATTGTAAAAACCTTAATGAATGACTAGATTTCGATAGCATTGACCTAAATTCCAAGACCACCTGCAGGGTCACATAACTTTATTAAGTGGGTGGGGTACATCTCCATCTAATGTTATATACTTTCCAGTCCTAACTCCCAGTGTATGGCAATATTAAGCAGTGTCTACCATGTGATGCGAGAGAGTACCAATAATTGATTTAATTATCCCTCATGCTCCAAAACTGATCCCATAATTTTCAATTTTGAAAATGTTTTGACAATGAGCCATGCCAAAACAAACGTGGCGGTGAGCTGTCTGAAAAAAAAATATACCAAAGCACTATCCCCAGAAACCTGTGTATGAGTTAAAGAAGTGGGGAGGCATATTCATCTATCTCTTTGCACCCTTTCTCTCAGCCGGTCTTTGTTTATCTGCCCACCCCCCTCTCTCTCTCTCTCTCTCTCTCTCTCTCTCTCTCTCTCTCTCTCTCTAATATGACTCGCATTTACTGAAACATTTTTGTATTTGCCTTTCAAATTCAACATATTCAAAGACTGTTAAAAAATAGTTTTGATACGAGCTTGATGATATGTATATTTTATTCCATTTTCGGACTGGAATCTATAGTCACACTGGTAAATGTATACGTCGATATGCTGGTATTTACGCGTATTGCCGGTACTTCATAGACTGGAAGTGGTAGATATTCGTGTTAATACTATATATAAAAACATGCCATGAGCCAAAAGGACTATAAAATTAGATCATTTTTAAGTTTTAGGCATGCACATGGCGATTTATGTAAGCATTTAGGAATAGATTCGAGTACCGATCATACCAGCAAATCGACGTATACATTTACCAGTGTGTAGTCTTTCCAGTGATTTTCAATACTCTCATGAAATTTCATGAACATTTAGAAGCGCATCCCGATTGGAGTCTTAGCTTGACAATTAATGGCTGATGAGAAAAAATCGCAACCATCTAACAGAATTTGAATCTAAAAAAACATCCCATAAGAGATCAACGAACGCTCAGGCGAGCCTGTGCCATCACGCATTCTCACCATAATGTTTGTTGATGCTAAAAAACTAATGCATCTAAAAAGTCATCTTCTTTTGAAGTAGTTAGGAGCGCAGAGGCTCAGTGATTAATTAGAGACCGAGGGATTGCGGCTTCAAGCCTCTCTGGCGTTCCCGTATATAAAAGAAAAAAAATGTCCCTTCCAGGTTCCGTACAGAGGATAGAGCAGGGTACATTTTTATAATGATTGCAATGTCTATCGAAAAAGGAAAATCGAACTACCATCTGAAATTGAATCTCAAAGATCAAAAAATTTAACTAACTTCAAATTAAATCTTAATTATTTTTGTTTTTGTTTTTTTGGTTTAAACATATTTTATTAGCAAAAACAGTTGACAATATCAAACAAATGTCAACAATATTAAAGTTACAAGGATTGGAATGCAAGCAACATGCTTATAAAATTCTTTTCCTGATTACCAATAACATATGAGCCAGTGCATGAGATTTCCAACAATGTGGTATGTGCGACCAGCAAAGCCTCAGATCAGCCTGCGCATACGCGCAGTCTGATCAGAGCCTTTGCTAGTCGCTTGAGTATTCTATGATTGTTAAGCTATTGACTGAACACAATTTGGAGTTCCTAAGCTTAAAAGGAAGCTGCAGAGGCTCATCTGAGTCTACACATGTCAAAATGCCATTATTGTTGGAAATCTCATGCCGCGGCTCAATTATTGTAAACGATAATGGCAAATTGTTGTAAAGTTGAACAAATATGCATAATTTCGGAAGTAACTATTCCACAAACGGAAGATTACATTTGTTTCTGATTAGAAGGCATATAAGATTAGTGGATTTGGTTTGTTTTTGTTTGTTTGATTTGATTCTTTACGTCCACTCAACAATCTTTCAGTTATGCGGGACGGGTCTTCCTGGGTTGAACCAGTACTAAGCTAGGATAAATGTGTCTTGCTCAAGGACAACAACGCAGTGACGCCGGTGAGGCTCGAACCCGCGACCCTTCGGTCTCGAGTCAAGCACTCTACCACTGAGCCACTGCGCTCCCCGGATTTGGTTTGTGTTGAGCAACATGATTTGTTGGATTAACATAAACAATGGTGGATGGTTACTAAACTGCCAGCCAAAAGTGACAGTGACGTCGTGTTTTTTTTACAATCTTTAAGTAAAATATTAACTTATACACTCCACTTGAGCTTATGCGAATCGATAGAGCACTTGTGTTTTAATCCTATCCTGCGGATAGGATTAATACACGAGTGAACAATCGATTCTAAGTCCCTGATAACTTGGTAAACAAAACATGACGTCACTGTTACTCTTGGCTGGCAGGACAGTAAAGGTTTGAAGCTTTCTGGAGATGAGAAGTGCTTCTGTTTTGATAGTATTAAATGTAACTAACCAATCTAATGCCCATTTGGCGATTTTTTCAAGGTCAGAGTTTAGAAGTTGTGCAGCTCAATATTTAGGGGTTCCCAGTCATTGCTTCTTGTATAATGCACTGAATCCTTAACGTATATCATTACACCTCCAAGGTGGTCCCTTGCCCTGTCTTTGCGTTCCGGTGGTTTAAAGTTTGGCATCAGTAAGTCTGTTGTTTGTATTGCAGTGTGAAGCCAGGTTTCTGAGAAAGCAAGGATGTCAAAATCAGAAAGTTCTGCTGTGAGGATGCAATACTCTGAACGTTGTAGTGGATGAAAGATAAGTGATTTGATAAGTTGAGTGTGTTTAAGAAGGAGAAAGAGTCACTCGAAGAGTGTGAGAAAATAGATGAGCTGTTGAAGAACAACAAAATCAGAAATATATCAAGTGGCGTAATGCGCAAGAAAACATGTTCATAGGTCATGTGTATGTATATACATGTAGGGAGGTTTACCAATGTCCCCTGACCCGTCCCTCTTCTGTGCTCAATGGGAAGTGAAAAACATACATAGAAACACGTATATAACAAACATGATGGCAGACGTGGCATTGAAGGTGAAAATAAGAATGGACTCATCAGACTGTATTGAAACATAATACAACATAGGAATAGTTTGTGTGTGTGTGTGTGTGTGTGTGTGTGTGTGTGTGTGTGTGTATGTGCTCATTCGCTACAGTCAGCCTAACTGATTGATGCAAGAATTCTGAGAGGACTTATGACCACGTACCCGTACGGATGTAAGTAAACATACCAAGTTGGTTTTATCTGACAAAACTGAAAAACAAAATTCATAACCATAAGACTCGGCACAAGGACAGATTAAGGTAAAATTATACACAGTACGTATTCAGATGAGAAGACTCACATGAGCCACCTCATCCGAACCTATACTGTGAGTACCATAGAAATAACCATTAACCTCAGCACAAGGACAGATGAAGCTAAAATTTAGACAGTACATATTCAGACGAGAAGACTCACATGAGCAACCTCATCTGAACCTATACTGTGCGTACCATAGAAATAACCACTAGACTCAGCTTAAGGGCAGATGTAGGTAGATTTGTAGACAGTACATACTAAGATGAGAAGACTCACATGAGCCGTCGCATCTGACCCTATACTTTGCGTACCATAGAAATAACCATCAGACTCAGCACAAAGACAGATGTAGGTAGATTTGTAGACAGTACGTATTCAGATGAGAAGAGTCATATGGGTCACCTCATCTGAAACTATACTGTGGGTACCATGGAAATAACCATTAGACTTAACACAAGGACAGATGTAGATAAATTCATAGACAGTACATATTAAGATGAGAAGACTCATATGAGCCGGCGCATCTGAACTTATACTGTGCATACCATAGAAATAACAATTAGACTCAGCACCAGGACAGATGTAGGTAGAAGTATAAGACTCACATGAACCATCGCATCTGAACCTATACTGTGCGTTCCATAGAAATAACCATTATACTCAGCGCAAGGACAGATTAAGATAGAATTATAGACAGTACATATTCAGACGAGAAGAATCATATGAACCACCTCATCTGAACCTATACTGTGCGTACCATAGAAATAACCACTAGACTCAGCACAAGGAAAGACAAATGTAAAATTATAGTCAGTACATATTCAGATGAGAAGACTCACATGAGCCCCCTCATCTGAACCTATACTGTGCAGCACAAGGACAAATGTAGGTCAAATTTGAAGAGAGTGCAAATTCAGATGAGAAGAATCACATGAGCCCCCTCATCTGAACCTATACTGTGCAGCACAAGGACAAATGTAGGTCAAATTTGAAGAGAGTGCAAATTCAGCTGAGAAGACTCACATGAGCCGTCGCATCTGAACCCATACTGTACGTACCATAGAAATAACCATTATACTCAGCACAAGGTCAGATGTAAGTTAAATTATAGTCAGTACATATTCAGACGAGAAGACTCACATGAGCCCCCTCATCTGAACCTATACTGTGCGTACCATAGAAATAACCATTAGACTCAGCACAAGGACAGATGAAGGTAAAATTATAGTCAGTACATATTCAGACGAGAAGACTCACATGAGCCCCCTCATCTGAACCTATACTGTGCGTACCATAGAAATAACCATTAGACTCAGCACAAGGACAGATGAAGGTAAAATTATAGTCAGTACATATTCAGACGAGAAGACTCACATGAGCCCCCTCATCTGAACCCATACTGTGCGTACCATAGAAATAACCATTAGACTCAGCACAAGGTCAGATGTAAGTTAAATTATAGAATGTACATATTCAGAGAAGACTCAAATGAGCCATCGCTTCTAAAACTCTTCTGTGCGTACCATAGAAATAACCATTAGGCTCAGCTCCAGGACAGATGTAGGTAAAATATAGGCAATACATTTTCAGATAAGAAGACGCACATGAGCCATCGCATCTGAACCTATACCTTGCATACCAAAGAAAAAAAAAGATTTTCTTTGTTTTTTGATGACGCAATGTAATTATATGGCAATAACTTCAGACGGTGGCACTGGCGGCCTATGTCTGAATGAAAAGGATCAGATCCTTTGTCCAAACAAAAACTTATGCGACCGGCAAATGGAGATCGATGGAGAATCAGACCTGTTTATGTTTCATTTATTGAGCTGGCGACCCCATTTTAATTTTATAGCTAGCCAGGTTGCTGAAGATGGTATATTCGACTGGGAAATTCTCTAATCACGGAACGACGGCCTTTTGCAAGCGGTGGGCATCCTGAGCAGACTGTTCCTGCTCTTGAAAAAGGTGTAACAAATGGAACAGTTGACGATGCGGCTCAATTTATAAATCAAAATACACATACACATAATTTAAACGATTTCGGCGGAAATTCATCAACTGGATGTGGGGCTTAGTTTGATTTTCGATAATCAACATTCAAAAAAATGAAATTTGATATTTTTTTCGTATCAAACATCAAAACAATGTTTGACTGCTCCAGCAGATGCTATGCATATATCATTTACATACAGACCAGGGATTTTTTTTTGCAATTTTGGGAAGGGGCCCTAGGGCCCTTCAGATTGGGAAAATTAGCGCGGTAAACCACTATTTTGGGAAATTTTCTAAACAAACAAGAACAGCATTTTTGGTCAGTTTAAAAACAAAATTAGCTATTACACATACTATTGCCATTAAATTGAAGGAAAATAGGATGCAATTCTAGTAGATTGTCATCATGTAGCTTGTGAGTGTGTTTGTGTGGTGACTGAATGAAAATTCTCAAAAAAAAAAAAAAAAAAAAAAAAACTGAATGAAAATTCTCAAAAAAAAAAAAAAATATTTTTTTTTTTTTTTTGAGATTGGGAATTTTTTTTTCAAATTGGGAAAAAAGGTCACCTAAATCCGATTGGGAAAGGGGCCGAATTTTGGCCCCTGAGGACACCAAAAAAAATCCCTGCATACTATTCATTTGCTTGATCTGATGCTTAACGCCCGTGTCCATTATTAATCAGAAATGACGGAACGCTGATTTTTCTCCGTGTAGAACCTGTTCTAGGCAACAATGTCAGTCGGTTGGACTCGAACTTACGAAAGTCAGTTGTTATTGCCGGTCCTGCACCATACCGACTGAGCTACGATGCTAACAATTACATACTATTTAAACTTATGGAAGATGGTTTGTATGTATGTATTAGGGTATTATGTCCATTTTTGTTTTGTTTGGGTCAAATCTTAACGTCCCAGTGAACATTTTTTCATTGCTGTCCGAGCTACGGTGATGTCCGTCTTGTGTCAAACAGACATCAAAGGAGATATGGAGAGGAAAGGAATGCTTAATTTTTCGTTCATCGACAGGAGGAGCCTGGGTCGAACCTGTGCAATGAAACACGCAGGATCAAACCTGATGCTTGTGAAAAATGGCTTGCTATCTTTGGTGTTTTCCATTCAGGGTACACATTCATGGTATACCTTATTTAAGAATGATTGAAATAAGATCTGAATTCCATATTATGCTTCTTCCCTTTTCTAAAAAAATATAGCAAGGAAATGCACAAACGTGCATTCTCACCAAACAATTCCAACTTTGCGCAAATTATTCCTACTTTGCGCAGGGCATCTTCCTCATCGATACAGCTGACAAAATCCCTTGTGCAATTCTAGAATTGCCTGATACCATTCTAGAATTGCGCCATCAAGTAGGAATTCTTACTTTGCGCAGAGCCAATCTAGAATGGTAACGATTCCTACTTTGCGCAGAACATATACATGATACGAAGGAGCACGAGGATCATCTCCATCCAGAAATGGGAAATAAATCTGTTTAATATCGCAGTGAGGCGAAAAATTGACAATGAACGAACATGAACTAGGAACAAATGTTGTTTAAATGATCCTGTTATGAATTATATGTAATCTGTTGAGCATGTTAATGAGAAAGCAGCAAACCTCGAAAATTTAGATCTTCAAAAAACACGATAATTCAAATTAAATTTGGGACACACTTGATTCAGAGAATAGGACCTATTTGCGATCTATTATAATAACTGTCTACAATTACATATGTTTGAGTGCCCAAAACGTATGTTTGATAGAACAACCCAACTGATAATAATCATATTTGGGGGTGATATATTTTTATGTCTACCTCCCTATAATTTTACTGATAGTTTGAAATAAAACCTCTAGTCCTGAGTTTTTCAAATTTATGAGATTCGACAATAGACGGAAAGCGTCATAAATCCCACGCCTCGTAACTTATGCTATAGTCCTGCCGCAATAATAAGAAACGCGAAAATCTGGAATATTATTTTATTAGTTGTATTTTTCCGAACGTTAAGCTCAAATCTGGATTGAGAATATCCTGCAGTTTCAGAAGAAAATTGTTTGAAGAATCTACTACCACTGCCCTTACTCCTAATCTCTTGGGAATTTCGACATTTTTAGGCTTTCTGAAAAGCGGGGGGAACTTAAACGGTGTAATTAGATTGGTTCCCCACGTTGATAAAGCTCCACTTCCGCTACGCATATTACGTTTGGTAACTAGTAATTTTTTACCAGTAGAGAATCCCACTCATCCGACTGCGCATGCTCCAGAAAGAGCATCTGTTTACATCCTGGGTCAATTTCGCACATCAAAATGAGAAATGAACATGTACTGAAAACTGAGAAGATTTGCCGCACTTTCTTTTCGATACGAAGCCTTTCAAATATCGCTGTTATTGGTAATTTCGATTTTAATAATTTTTTCAATGTACTTAGATTTTGATGTAATCAAGTGATGATATCTGTCCAAATAGCACAAGTGGTAGCGCTTTAGCTTATCGAGGTAAGGGTCTAGAGATCGATTCCCACACACCTGATTTTTTTTCTTCCGCATATGGTATTTTTTCAAGTAGAGAACCTGCGCATGCTCCAGAAAGAGCGTCGGTGTTGAAAAAGTTCATAAATAGGCCAGGTATTATATGAATCCAGTGTGAACCAAATTCAAGTAAATTTTTACAATATAAAAGGCACAGAAAGTGGACTGGGTGGGCCAGCTCATACTCACTTACTATCCTATGATGCAAACCATGTTTCAAGGTCACCAGTCTTGTGGTCCATGTAAAGAAGGTTTAAAGGGTATTCACTACCTAAAAATAGTATGTGAGCATGATCAGGAAATACCACAATCACAAACAGCAGACAACCCCATGGCACTACAAGGAAGAGACACACGACCATCAAGAGACACAAGGAAGACAAACTAATACATCCGTGGATCATCGTGGCTACAGCATGGGATAGAAATGTATAGAACTCCCGTAAAACAAAAATCTGCACCCTGCAGAGCGTGTCTGCATGGTCTGTGGAAAGAGCGCACAAGAGGTCCGAAGGATCGAATCCACAAAAAGATCAGACATCAACGCCAAAGCATTGCTCGCGAAATATGGGGGCATTAATGTAGAGAGTGGCGTTAGGCTTAAATGAAATATATGTGGTTCCGGTTGCCTACCTACCCTAATTTTTTTAACCCTATATACCCTAAACAATAAAATGGTCTTTGGAGAAAAAATGGGCACTTTTTCAATTTCTGTCACTATTTTCTTTGTTAAATGTTATAACAAAATTTAATAATTTCCCTACCTACCTACCCTGAATTTTCTTGGCATGAAACAGGAACCACACATATATTTCATTTAGGCCTTATGTGTAGAAACTGTTACTCGAAATTACAGAACCTCGATCAAAGATGTAGACTTTTTTATGAGGGGTGCCAACGAAATGCAAGGATAGTGATGCGTGCTAATACTTAAAGAATGATGCGCTCCTCTCCTCTCTCTGGACCACAAAAGAGAATTAACTTCTCAAAAACACCAACAAAGACACGCAAAACACAACGCAAAACACAATTGTTTAAAGAGAGTGCCACCCCTGAAAGTACCACACCCGAGGAAATTGGCCTTAAAGTGGATTTTGTTACTGGTAGGATGTGTTTCCAGGTTTTAAGTGACCCCCGTTTTTCTTTTTTAAACAGCTTTAAAATGATCTTAGAAGAATGCACACCGCGTAACTAAAACCTATGGATCCCCGGAGCCCCCCCCCCCCCCCTTCCTAAAAATCACAAGTTATTGTGATAGCAATTAGCATTTGGATCCCCCCTTGGATGGACCTCCCCTGAAAATGTTGGACCCCCTCTGGATCCTTGGGAAAGTATAGTTTTCTCTGCAATAAAACCATTGCCCCCCCCCCCCCTCTGTAAAATAAGCTGAGGACTAAAAAACGTCTCAATCTGGACCCCCCCCCCTGTCAAAAATTCCTGGATCCGCGCATGATATTATACATGCTTTAAAGTCATATTACGGGGGTCGCGCACATGCGTTCCTTTTTCGCCACGCTCCCTAACTGTGAATGATGACCATCCCGCCCCCTCCCCTAAAATATCCACAATTTTATCATAGATCCCATAAAATATTTATTCAATCTGAACCCCCTAAAATTATTGAAATTAAAAGTTAGACCCCCTCCTTAAAATAGGTCCCAGTCCACATAGGCTACGAAATATCAGAGTAACCCCCATCCGATCAGAAATCCCCGACACAGGCATGCACGGACCCAGAAAGTGTTGTAAGAGGGAGTCCAATTTATCTTTAACAACTTTTTTATGGTGAGAATCCAAATACCTTTCAAGGTGTATCATCATCGGCCAATTTCAATGGCGTTTCGCTAGCGGCCGAATTAATGGCCCAACATTGAATTCTGGCTTGCCTTTGAGATTTTCAAGTGGATCCAGACGAGTATTGCTAAATAAATCCTATAGCTTTGTGATTTTGCTGGGCCCGGAGCCCCGGCCCCCTCTGGATCCGCGCATGGATAGTTTTCCTCGTAACCTGGCTTATTTAATGAACATGAGACAGAGGGGCCGCGGGTTCGAGCCTCGTAGGCGTCACTGCGTTGTGTCCTTGAGCAAGACACATTAATCATAGCTTAGTACCGGTTCAACCCAGGAAGACCCGTCCCTACATAACTGAAAGATTGTTGATGGGACGTAAGAATCAAATCAAACAAATCTCCGTCGCAATGCTGGCCCAATGTCATGTGCTCCGGAAACATAAACTTCTTTTAACACCAAACACATTATTCAGAATACAGGCACAGAGGATTTTGTAATAATATAGTGGTGTTTAATAATGAGAGAATGGTCGACATTGTTGCGTCGGTTCGATGTTGGTACAAGGTTGGTATGCGGCGACGCCCACATTTCCACCAACTACCAACGTGGGCCCAACGTATCTTTGCTATCTGTGTAGTGACCCCAAACACAAAATATGACGTCCGCTGATATTGTTCACGAATTCCAAGCATACTCGCACCTGGGTGAGAAAGGGGGGGGGGGGGGGGGGGGGGTACTCTGATATTTTCAAACATACGTAGGCCCGGACCATTTTTGGGGTTAACTTTTTGGTATTTTGTGATGACCCCAAAAGATATCCACAAAATCTTCATACCCCAAAAAATTTTCATTTTTCTAAAAACCCTCAAAGGTATTGAAATTCAAAATTTTGGACCCCAAAATGGTGCGAGCCTACGTATGAATGAAAATATTATAGTACCCCCCCCCCCCCCTCCACCCTCTCCTCGCAGATAGAAACAGGGGCCGGGGGCGTCCAGACTCAAATAACAGAAAAAAAACTCCGATAAGGGTGTTTATTGTTGGTTTTTTTGCAACTATATTATATTTTTTTACGGTTCAAAAGGGTCGAAACATTTATCGGGGGGTGGGGGTGGGGGGGGTGCAACTTTTTATTATTATTATTATTATTATTTTTTTTTTTTTGGGGGGGGGGGTACAAATCCTTATTTCTATAGAAACCTATATAACTTGTGATTTTTCGGGGGGGGGGGGGTCCGGACCACCTATCCCTCTCTGGATTCGCGCATGGGTAAGAAATAAGTAATTGCCCACTTCCCTGTCACGGATTGAGTTTTCTGAAAGTCTCAGAAGGTTTACCGGCCGGCGCAGTCGGTAACATGTGTTTTTTTTTTCGGGGATGGGGGGGGGGGGGGGGGCAAATGCTTATTTCCAACGAAACTTAAAAAACTTGTGGTTATTATTTATTTTTATTTATTTTTTTTTTTTTTTGGGGGGGGGGGGGGGTGTCCGGACCACCTATCCCCCTCTGGATCCGCACATCGGTTAGAAATAAGTAATTGCCCACTTCCCCGTCACGGATTGAGTTTTGTAGATGCAAACTGAAAGTCTCATAAGTGTTTCCCCTGTGAACATTTGAAATTCCAGAAAATAGTTGTACCGGGCCGCGTTGCGTCTGACTAGATGCGGGGTAACTGTATTTTTGTTTATTTTCGGGTGGCGGGGAATGCTTATTTCTATAGAAACCCATAGAACATGTGATTTTTTAGGGGGATGGGGGGGTAGGGTGCGGACCACCTAACCCCCTCTGGATCCACGCATCCAGTGTTGGGTTGGGGATGCTTATTTCTATAGGAACCTATAGAACTTGTAATTTTTCAGTTGCCATATTCCTGATAATAGAACAAAATAAACTTTATAAAAAATTCCAATCCGCTCGTACAATTGGGCCACTTTCGGCCCGCCAACGAACCGCCATCCGCAGGTGACGGTTCGTCGGCGGGTCGATAGTGGCTCGTGATGGGATGCTAGCTGGGAGCAGTTGTTTAAAAATCGCAAATGCACTTTTTATTCAATACCGCAGATGGACTCAAGACGTCCCAGGTATTTTCCAATACTACGTATTTTTCCATTACTACGTCAGTGTATATGCTATAAATAGACGCAATGGCGTTTAGTAGTTACCTGTCTTAATATGCTGACAAGCTATTAAAGGGAGAGAACCAGTCTACGGTGTAATAGCCATGTGACGGCCTATATATCTGTACTTAAATTTCTACAGGTTAGTGTCAAAAGCATCACCCATTTTAAAATCGTGATTGCTTTGTACATGCCAGTTTTATTTTTTTAAGCACTGCCATTCAGTTGATAGTATCGATTCAATAAGCGTAGACACATATCCAACTGATCCAATACGATCAGTTTGATCCGGGTAAACACTATTTGCTATGTTTGTAAGGACATTTTCTACTTAAACAGCGTGATGTGGCTATTATGGACAGTTTCATACAACAACTTTTACATTGGTAAACGGCCTAAACAATATCAACTACCTATGTAGTACTCGTATTATAGTCAACCATACATTTTCTGTAATTAGTTAGTATGAGCTGTTTACATACATTCTTTCTATGGTAACACTCAAGTCAGGGATAATCCTGGACCAAAATGATGATGGGCCCTTAAAATGGGCCAATGGCCCATATCCTATTCAAATACATGCAGATTACATAATTTTAACGGGATTTTTGAAATTTCTAGGGGCCCTTTGCAAAATTTGATGGGCCCAAAAATCCTTAATATCTATATTAGAGCATAATTGACATGAGCATATGAGTCCCAGCTAAAAATAACGTCCATTTAGCAGAAATAATAGTTTTCTAACAAAATGAATAAGGCCTATCCCAGGATTATCCCTGTCAAGTGTAAAATAAGTGGAATAAAATGCCCAAATTCTACCATCAGAATTATTAGAGCAAAAATTAGCCGTAATACCAGCTAATATCTTTTGTCAAAATACTCCCTGAAATGATTCACGATTATTGAATGCTCAATGCGATGTAAATTGAAAACGTACATCTAAAGTCATTTATTCGCGATTCTAGTTTATGCAGCAGTACTATATATTTTCGATACACTTTATGCTATACTGAACAATAGTGAAAGTGCTACACTACAGTATTTTATATTTTGTAAGTAAGCATTGGACAAAAAGTACCTACTAAAGCTTAATAATGTTTTCAAGACATCCAGCAAGCGATTCGTCGAAGCTCCACCATTTTGCCTCGTTTGATGTCTGAGTTAATTCCTTTTTTGTGTTCAAAGCTTTATTCACTGAATTTTGCAATCGCGCATGCAAAATGGTTATTAGGCTTATCAGAATTTGTCATACTTGTGTTGCATTAATACGCAAGAAAACTGTATTACCACTTGAAACAAGCTCAGAAATCAATTTCGAATTTATCAAATGTGTATAAAAATGTAAAATGTCTCCCTTTGACAAAAACAAATAGAATGTTAAATATTTGGTAATCTTTAATTTATCACGATTTTCGATAACTTGCTTCCTTTTGCCAAATCAGGTAGACCTATCAGGACATTGTTCCTACCATTTCACGACCAGCGATGTGCTCAGACTCAGATGAAACAACACATTGATTTTCCTATGGAGATTTCAGTGTTAAAATTTCAAGCTTGGCCTGATGAAAAACTCGCTTTCTTAGGTTGCTTTTCTAAACGATCAACGCATATTTTGGCCGTCACATGTCTAAGACTACAATTCTTCCAGTCGGATCTGGTTGGCAGTAGATTTCTGAAGGCCTAAACTGTGTGAGATTTCTGTTCAAATTTGTAACCTGAAAAATTGGACCCCTTTCACATTTAAATGACATTTTTCTGTCTTGTTTTTGTTATGCTTTCGTGCCCGTCTGTTTATTGATGCCTTGTGGTCCCCTGCTTGGAATAGGCTGACCTCTTGGCTCTCGTTTGTGATGTCTAATTGTGAAGGTGTAACTTTCCAAGGACCTCGGACAGTTTCGTATTCAATCTGCCCAAATTTTGACAGCCTGTGGCTAGGATAATGCATAACTGACAACTATAGTTTAGTGCTTAAATCAAACCCTTACATTTAGTGTACCTAGCAAAATAAAAATATTTTGAAAATATATCATTATTAAGCCATGACTCCAAGGTTTAGGGGGTGGGGGTATTTTTTGTGACCAAATTTTATTTCACAGAAAGTCAAAGTTTCGTAGAGTATTCACCTACATACATGTAAATATTATGTTTTGGGCGTAAGACTTGAGACGAAAGTGATGCATTTGCATAAAATTCGGGTTGAGAAGATTGCATTGTTTCATCTAAAGAAGTGTGCTGTCAATTACTTTCGACTATTACCTGTAATGTTCCAAGTGAACCAATTTGACTTGTGCACTGAGGTGTATCATATCTGCATACTGTATAAATCATAGTCTAGATAAACACAGTTTTTGAGCGTAAAATCGTTAATATTTTCTTACACATCAGGTTTAACCTATAATTTGGTGCTTAAAAGAACCGTCTCATTGAGATGGTTCTTTTGAGTACCCAAAACATATGTTTTGTTTGAGAAAGGAGACAATTAATTACTTTGTAAGCACTCATAACTAAAGCCCTGATACATGTCATTTACCTACAGGTTTTTACAAAATAAGTTTCAAATAAGTTTTTATGATAAAGCGTTTTTGAGCATTTCGACAATGTTCCCCCCGTGACCAATCATGCCGTTTTTATATGATGTATAAAATGTAAAAATACAATTGTATGCCAAAGGATTAGTTTGGTCACGGGGGGGGGGGGGGGGTAGGGGGGGGGTAAGGGGGAAAGCACTTCATTAAAACGCTTTCTATTTTCTATATGTTGAATAGCAAAAACAGAGTTTTCAACCCATATTTTTCAATTGATACTTGTCCAATGAGAAAACTGCTTTTTGGATAAGTCGAAGGTTGAACCTACTATCTTTTTCATAGAAAATATATCGTTTTCTTTCAAATTTTTCTCTGGTCATTTTTATGGGCAATTCTTTATTAAGACTGTCCGAGGTCCTTGGTATCCTGGGTCAGGTGTGGGATTGATTGTATCGATTCCTGATCTTTGCCCTCTTTCTTACTTTCATGTGTTTCCTCTGGACAACATCCGTAAACCTTTTACTTTATGCATAACCCAGTCTTTGAACAGTCAGATATTCTTTCATTTGCTTTACTGGATTGCATTATTTTGCATATACTGAATGAATGGCAAACAATTCAGGTGTAGCGTTTTTACTTTTGATCAGTATATAACCAACACGGGGATCACTGACCTGAACGACATCAAATTATTTAGTCAACCGTTGCATTTTATTAATAAACTGGGTCAGTTTATGTCCATTCTATCAACAGTAATACTCCCCCGTTGAAAAGAACCAAAAATATACCAAAATTCCATCTAATTACAGAAAAACACAGCAAAAACACCAAGTTAAAAATTTTGTCAAAAAATACTGCAGCTTTTTCTATTCGCATATCGAAAAGTTCTAGAGAAAATAACGTGAAAAGATGCACTTAAAGTCGATTTTTCACGTTTCTTATTAATGCGGCAGTACTTTAGTACTCAAGTGGTGCACAGTTCTTAGATATTTTAGGTCAATATCGTCAACAAAACTGATCACCTAAAATTGCAATTAATGTATTTTACATACAACTTAATGTTGCCTTTGAAACTGTAAACGCTAAGTTTTGGTGTTCAAATTGCCTCCAAAAGTTATCTGTAGATTCGGAAATTTTCGCGTGACTTTTATTTTGCGATTTTTCGATTTTCGAATTATTCGCGAAGTTTTAAATTCGCGAGCAAGCATTCGTGTGGTCAGTCTTTTCCAGTCCAATAACAGTTTAGCTTGACCTTTAAACTACAACTGGTCAATTCGCGAGAAACAGTGATTTATTTCTTTTTACTGAAACGCAAATAAATGCACAAATATTGTCTCATCTTTTGTGGTTAATGAGGGAGTAAAATACATTAAGACAAGATTTTCTCTTTTCATTATCTGTTTGTTCTATTGTCCATCATAAGCCATTCTCAAAGATCTTCAAAGATCAATGCAACTTGCTTTTGAGTAAGTCAATATTAGCGAGAACTTTGAACTCGCGAGGCAGCGAATTCGCGAATATTAGCGAAAATTAAGTTCTCGCGAAGATTTCCGAATCTACAGTAAGTAAGGGTGCAAAGATCAGGAATCGATACAATCAAGTACCACACCTGACCCAGGATACTAATGGGAAAGTGACAGATTCAAACAAATTTATACACCGAAAATGAGAGCTAAGAGGTCAGCCCTTTCCCAGCAGGTGACCACAAGGCACAAATAATCAGACTCGCACAAAGGCATAACAAACACAAGACAGAAAGAAACCCATAAGATATCCACAAAAGAAGCACCGCCTTGGAACAGTCAGTAAAATATTCTACTGGAGGGCTTAAACCGGTTTCACAGCTACAACCTCACCCTAAATTCTGATGTGGAGCAATGAAAGACCCCTAACTTATCAATGCATTATCACCAAGAACATATAAATCAAGAAATGAAAAGGAGATAAAGGAAAGATAAAGACTCAACAGTAAATAAAACTGAATACAGGAGCAAACGAAACCCAAAAGGTAAACCCCGGTGGGCCAGACAAACAGCTAAATATCACTATCACATACTGCAGACCAACCCATGGCACGGTGAGGAAAAGCCACAGAACATTTATAGTAACAATGCATCTGTAAGGCAATAATAGCAAAGCGACCCTGACCTTAACCTTTCATGAATGGGTTGGTGCCTGATTTTTGACTTTGGCTGGGTCCACCATGGCTCATCTCGGTATTTACTTCAGCTCTGACTGTTGGTGAGTGTATAGTCCTTTTCTTTGTTTCTTCACATTAGGTTATTTGCTATTCGATCAACCAAAGCAGATATTGGTAGTCAAAAGAAACTGATCCAAAAAGAAAATAATAACAAATTTAACACAGAAAAAAGTTCGTTTATCTGAACCTATGAATAATCATTATGGACCTGTGTTGTTACTGAAAGCTTCAAGTTCACCAAAGTTTATTAGACTGGCCCTTACTGCTCTTGCTACGAAATCCCTAACAAGACTAAATTCTCGTGTCTTTTCAAATGTTTTGTTCGTATCAGGACCCCAGTTTTGCATCCGTGCTCCCCAGTAGTGCAGTATATAGAGGATATTACATGAGTGCTCATTTTTTATTGAATTTATTAAACGAGTTGGGGAAAAAGAGATAAAATGCGAGGCTTGCCGAGCTTTTTATCTCTTATTCGCAACGAGTTTAATAAATTCAATAATACAAGAGCACGAATGTTAGATTCTATGTATCATACAACAAATACTTTGAAATCTCATCTCTGGCGTATAAACGTTATACTTTTGTCATTATGATCGCAACTTTGTTATGGACGTCATAACGTTTCCCGTAAATCTATAAACCACTAGTGGTTTATTGATTTTATTGCATGGCGTTATTTCACTCCCAGACGCGACGTCATATGATAAATGTAATTCTGCTTCGTAGGCATATACTGTTGAACCTGATTCCATTTGGTGACTGTGAATATCTGGATGTGTTAAATTTTGCACTTTATAAATTGGCTTAGTCAATGCATTAGCCTTGGTCCTCGTTATTCTGGTTATTCTTTCAATAGTCATTGTCTTGGACTTGTTACCTTGACCTAACATTAAAAAGTTCTGCATTAAAATTTGTGATGTACCGTTCAGCATTTTTTCCTTCTTCTTGAGAAAATTCGACAGAAATGCAGGTGATGTATCATTTACTACAAAAGGGTATTGATCCATATCTATTGACATCTGCCATCTTGACTCAGTACCATATTTTTAATAACATGACTATAACATGACTATAACATAAAGCTTGATGTCTCAAGGTGTTTCCAACATTTGAACTAGCGTTCCAAGGCCATTCTATATATGTTAACAAGTTATTCTCTACATATCTAAGCAAACTTGCTTTCAGTCTCTCGTGAAAATAAAGAAAATGATCACACAAGTAGACATGTCCAACTCAAGCAGAGAACAAGTAATGCAGCCATTGTTTGAGCTCTTTTATTGTCCACTTCGCCTTGTCATTTTCATAAATCCTCACCCTGACAATGTTGGTCAGATAAAACGTGCTGTTTCCAGAATGAGTCTTGATTTTGTTGATCGGCACGTTACTTGTACTTGTACTTGAACGGGTTTTTAGCCGTGCGTTATTGGTCGGAGACAAATTTTAGACCTGAAAAATATTTTATCTAATGCCATTGTGTCTGGGAGTTAACTATAGCCATTAGACTTCGAACTAAAAAAAGGTCCTGCTCCCCTCCCCCCCCCCCCAGGGAAATTTGCAAACATATCCTTTCTTAAAGAAAATTTTAAGCCGCATCTTTTAAGATATGTTTGCACTCTGTGCTCCGGGGCGTAAGTCTCTGACAGCCTGTTACATAGGCTACTGTATCAGACTAAGGAAAAAATCGAAATGATAGTTTGAGCTACAGAAGGAAGACATTTAACCATCTAATTATTCATATTTCTAGTGTAGTTTGCAAGCTGGATGCCTAAGCTATATAAAATCAGCATTTTAAACATTATTACAGCCTTCATTGGTGTTATATATGTTACATAGATTAAATTTTCTTTGAAAGTTGAAATCACGACTAACATCATTTAATTTTACAGACGATTTGGGCTTTTTTAAGTTTTTGTAATCTTAGTTTGCTAAAATACTTATTCGACTAATAGAAAAAAACAAAGTTTTCTTTCTATCTCAAATACATTGTTGTATATGAGCTATTAAACAACCCTACCCCCCCCCCCCCCCCCCAATTTTAAGTATCCATTTTTGGTATCTATTATTGAAGAAAAATATATGAAAATAATTGACGCTCGTAAATATCTTACATATTTGGCACTGATTTGCTAATGCAATAAAGAATCATACATTTGCAAGTTTGACATCAGGATCAGAGCACTTATTAAAGTATGTAACGTATGTTATATGGCATAATGAATGAGCAAGGAAATTGTCTTGGAAGTAAGAGATGATATTTCAGAAAAAATACTATTTTTCACATGCTTTCCTATTAATCTTTAGACTCTGGTGCCTTAGTCTTAGTAATTATAGTCATTGCTGATAACAACCCATACAATTGTGTTACAATTTTTATATTTTTTTTATCACATATTAAAATATATAGAAATATAGATAGAAAATAATAGTTCTCATTGAAATGACACAATTTAATAAATATTCCTATTAATTATAATTATTTAAACTTATTTAAAATCAATCTTTATTCAAGTCACCCTCACAATGTCTATCATTGTGTCTGCTTCTATTGCAGAATTATCACCCATTTCATCACAACCAGTAGAATCATGGCATAGTATTAGGACTGCAAACTGAGTACAATCCTGTTCCTCTCCACCCCTTTCGGAATTGTGCAGACATATCATACCTTAAGAATAATTCAAGCTGCATCAGGTAAGAGAACATTTCGTGTGATCCTCCTCTTTTGCAGTCAAAAGACTTAATTTTCTTTGTTTGTGTGGCCAGTGCCAGCGTCAAACAAATTGACTCAGCTATAACTTGAATCCTTAGCATTCTTCACCGGCGTCACTGCGTTGTGGTCCGTGAGCAAGACACATTTATCCTAGCTTAGTACTGGTTAAGCCCAGGAAGACCGGCGTCCCTATATAACTGAATAATTGTTGATGGGACGTAAAGAACCAAATCAGACAAAACAAACAAACAAACCTTAACATTCTTAAAAAACAGCATGTCAGTGTCATGGGATCAAACACCTATTTTAAATATGGGTTAAATGCCATTTTACATATATGCATATAATGGAGTATGACTCTGGTATATGTCTTTTCCTGTGAAGTGGCAAGTGCAATCTTACTGCAGCTGCCTCTGCATCCGCGCTAGTCAGATGATAACTTTGCTCTGATTTTGCAAAAGCTATGTCTCTACCGTGTACCTCTAAGAATACTTTAAGGTTTTTGACATTGGTCAAACAGAAATTTGATAGGCTGCTTCTTTGCATCATTTGCCATGGAACCTTTCCAGTCCTTTGGTGCTTAAGTCCTCAGGTCTTAGATCAATAGTATTTTGCTCTGTCCAAAAAACTTTATAAGTTTTCTTTCGTTACAGTTTTGACTCTTGATGGTGTGGCTGACCGTCTGAAACAATTTCTGTTACACCTTGAAAGTTATCTGGTATATGAGAAAGAACATGATGTTGGACATTGCCATCAATTATGTTTGCAGCGCGTTTTTTTTTTTATGTCAGTACATTGAAGCAAGCCTCAGTTTATGCAGCCATATCATAAGCTGTTGCATTCAAAAGGAGGAAAAGTGGACTATGGGTAGAATAGGATAACCAGTAGTTCTATATTATGCTCTATGGAAGATTTATACAGAGTAAACAGGTTGATAAGGTTGTCCCATTTCATGATCCATTGAAAACACTGAAATTGAACACTTGCCTCTGACTGTGTAATAAAAAAAGATGTCACGACAATGCCCTTGCTCATTTATTATGACGAGTTATATATGTTACATCCTTTAATAAGCGCTCTTATCTTAGAAACATAGTGAATCATTGAAGTGAAGGGTCTTATTTGTGCTCTGTTCATACTCCATTTCATTGCTTTACCTGCTGTGTTATATCGAGTTTGTTTATCTGAAGGGAAAGAGTTACATCGGTTTCAGCACTACAGAAGTACTAAGACTAATATGCTTGGGGAAAGATTATAAGTGCAGAGACATTATTAGATGAAAATATGTTTGTTGCATGAATGGAAAGGCTACATTTATAAAAGTTAACCAGCTAAGATATGATTCTTTGTCACATAAATATCAAGGTACATCAGTCCAGGTACTCATTGCGTTTAATGGCATAGTTTTCCTCCTTGAAAAGCTTTAGTCTTTCTCCTACTTGCAGAGTATATTAGTATACATATATTGTGGGTACACAAAAGAACCGTCTCATTGAGACCGTTCTTTTGAGCACCCAAAACATTTGTTAAAATTGATGGGTAAGAAAATATTTACAATTTTATGCTCAAAAATTTTGTTTATCTAAACTCATCAGGCTCCCCTTTACTTTCAAACATTCAACAGGCACTGAAGTATCAGCCTTTACATTTGGTGAGACTGGATCCAGCATAGAAAGAGTCCACTCACCAATATTAATGGGGTCATTCAGGAAGGACAAGTTTACCAGGTCACAGCAGGAAATAACAGTCAGTTCCAGCCAGCAAACCCTTTAAATTTTCTCTTACTATGGCAAATTCCTCGCTCAGGACTGTTTTCTTTGAAATTCTATGACTCAAAGAAAACGGACTCAGAGCTTAGTACACTAACAATTTGAGGAAACAGAAGATCTGACATCAGATAAGTGATTAGATTCATAGTTTTAAAGAGTAAAATTGTTCATATTTTCTTACCCATCAGTTTTAACAGCCGTTTTGGATGCTCAAAAGAGCATTGAGACGGTTCTTTTGAGTACACACAATATATGTTTTGGATGAGAAATGAATTAAAGATATATTCACACACTCTTATCTGGAGGTCTGTTTGCATATATAGTATACTACATTAACCCTTTTCTGTTCATTCTGGATACCAGTAAACAGGTACTTTGGCCAACAGTGAAGACCCAGATGAAATACACCATAAGGTGGTATTTGCTCAGGGTATGTGCTGTTTGTTAAGATAAAAACAATCTTCAGGGTGCAAGGGTGGCTGGAGTCCATTAAACTATGAGGATTACCCTTCATTGTTGGCATATGGCATTAAGGTTTCTTTGGTTACATGCATAGGTCCAGATTAGTGAATTTTTTTCATCTTAAATTTGTGATTATTTTTTATCCAAAAGTTTATTATATATTTTGGGTCTTCAGAAGAACCGTCTCATTGAGATTTGTTTTGAGTATGGACAGTATGGACCCGGATTACAAGCAGTCTAATCAGGGCTTGTAGTGTTTGCTTACACATATTTTGTAGTCATACATTTATTCTGGAGCAGGCACAGTAAGTTTTGTTAAATATTTTACATGCATTTGATATTCTTATGTGAACTATATATTTCAAACAGTATGTACCAAGATCAGACTGCTTAGAAGCAGTCTGATCAGTGTTCATAGTGTTTGCTTACATGATATGTATTATTATAGCTCCAGTTTGAATAAGGGGGGTCTCTATAGGATTTAGGTTGTCTGTCATTCCGTCTGATTGTTCGTACGTCCGTCATAATATTTTCGTTTTCGCTCAATATCTTAAGAACTCTTTTAAGGAATTTATCCAAATTTTGCATGTGCATTGAATTGATATTGACATGATCTAGTTATTCTGGAGTAAACTATAATTAAGACAGCATTTTTTTGTTAAGTATTTTACATGCTCTTCTGCTTAATGCATTTTTGAGGCCTATATTGCAAACAGTATAGATCCAGATTAGACCTATGAGCAGTCTGATCAAGATTCATAATGTTTGCTCATATGTCACATAAGTTATGTGGTTAAATTATTTTGGTGATTTTAGTAATTTTCTTACGGACCGTTCCAAGGCGGTGTTTCATTTGTGGATCTTTTTTGTTACTTGTGTTTGTCTTTGCCGTACTGTGATGCTTTTTCTTGCAGCCTTGTGGCCACCTTGCGGTTACCTGTTGGGAAAGTGCTGACATCTTGGCTTTCTTGCTTCTGATAATTCCTTGCGTTTTGGTCACTTTCCTGTTCGGTGCAGGTGTTGTACATGTACTTGATTGTATCGATTCCTGACCTTTGTCTCTTCCTTATTCAGATAAGAATGCATTGGGGAATATCAACCTTAGTTCACAACCTAAGTACGAAAGTTCATCAGAGCCATATGGGACCTCTGCTAGTGTATCTGCCTATTTACACATGCTTCCTCACGCACATTATATCACTGGTATCCATTTGAATCAGACATTTGGTGAATTAGAAACTGATGGGATAAATAATTAGACAGGCAGACCCATATGACTAATCAGGAGATGCTAATCAATAGTGTAGAGGTGCACAATTTGATTTCGCCAAAACATTTATTAATCCACCATTTTCACGTGTATAACATCAATACTCGAAAAAATCACATGGGAATTATTTTAAAGTCCAACATCATTACCATTATAGTGATTATATTTGTCGTTGTTTTATCTGATTTTTAAAATATATTTTAAGTGCAAATGTAGTCAATTCTACCTGGATGACGCTATGTTTTTCTGGCGCAATATTTTGCAACAATGTACTGTAATCATAATGATTCATCCATTCGTAAGTAAATCTATTCAGGGGTCGTGCAATTTTTTTACATTGGATAGATACTGTATACGTTCAAATTAATGTTTCAATATATGTATTTCATAAACCCTATCCAGGCTCACATAAACGGCCCTAGTTGGAATGGTGAATTCAATTCAAAGTCTGTACCGTAAACAGTCAGGTGATACACGTTAGGCTCTTTATCTGAAAGAAACATGAAATATAGAGAATACTAGGTGAGTGTCTTTTGATATCAAGTTTACCAGGCAAGGCTTTGAGAACGCTTGTTGACATCGCGAGGCTTGCCGAGCGATTCAACATGCGTTCTCAAAGCCAAGCCTGGTTAACTTGATATCAAAAGACGCGAACCTAATATTCTATTTATCAGTTTACCCTTTGTTGAACTCTCTTCAAACTAGTGATTATGACGTAATTTTTGATTTTTGTGTTGATTAAGCGTCATTAGCGACGTCATTTAAAAAGTGCAACGTCATCATGACCTGTTAAAGCTAGCATGCCGTGAGATAGGAAACGTTTATTAGGTTATGTTGAAACAATTCAGTTAATATTAGGGGTGACTGATAAAACAATATATTGGTCTTGGAGAAAATTTCAAAGATCTTTTGAACCCTTAAGAAAAAATTCATCTGTTAACCACGGTAGTTTGCTATATCAGTGATCCATTGCATATAAGACTTGACTTACAGTTTATATTTTGCTATAATTATTCTTACTGAACTTGGTTTTAAGTGCAATATGCGAGGCTTACTAGCACTTGTAACTGGTATACATGTAAATGTAATATACTGTCAATCGGGACTGCCTCGCCCAATTCTGACCTCGGATGTACATCAAGGGTCGACTTTGATAGCGTAACGTTGACGTCACAGAAACCATACCAACACAATAACTAGTGTAATTGTAGCGACACAAACGGTTACAACATTCCACAACAAGCATTAATATAGAAGAAATTTAGGTGTTTTTGATAAAATATTGCTATAGCAATATTTTATTGAAACACATAAACTTCCGTTTATCACTTCGGGTAATCATAAAAACAGATTTTAATACGAACGAATCCGCTTGCTACAGTACTATTTTTAGTTCAGCCAGTTCCGGCTAATATATTGCAGATTTTCCATACGTAGTACTACGCCTTACATACCTTGATTCTCGAATTGAAACGAAGTTTCCTCATTAACTCCAGATGTGTTATGATTTGGCATTACTCTTGACATAAAACCAAACTTATTTCCTTAAACTGTAGACAAGCTAGCCATCTCACAATCACAATTTTAGCGCTCACAAATATCCACAAGGATGTGGTTAATACGAGTCAGTTTTAGTATTGGCAAGGTCTGCTACCAGTTAACTGGCAGCAGCGATTTTACGTTAAAATCGCTGCTACCAGTTAACTGGCAGCAGCGAATTTACGTTAAAATCGCTGCTACCAGTTAACTGGCAGCAGCGAATTTACGTTAAATTCGCTGCTGCCAGTTTACTGGTAGCAGCGATTTTAACGTAAATTCGCTGCTTCCAGTTAATGTTTTATTTTTATTTTGACAAGAAGGTTTGAGTCGGTGACGCATGGTGCAAACCAGTTTTTATACATGCAATAATGTAAACCTGGATCCAGAAATGTGTCTCAGGAGGGGAGAGGGTGTCTAGTTGGAGACCAGGGTGGTTCAGACAACAAACTGTTGTAAGCAGTTTTGTCGACATGTTTTGGATAGCTACCCATATAAAGGCCATCACAGTAAGCCTAGTTCATGAACTTTCAAGAACAACACACAACTGTGAATCACCTAGATGCAGGTAAAATTGTTCCATAGATTTTATGATTTTCTCAGCTTTTGGGTTCAAGTACAGTATTTGAATCATAAAGCAGATAGAATGTAAAGCGTTATGCATTATTGGTACAAAATCGTGAAAATGTCATATCGAAATAACTGAACCAAACCGTTTAACCCTCAACAACTACTGCAGCAGACGACAAATTAAGCGACATCTTTCCTAGTTTTCTACAAAAATATGGTAAGACGATTCTCATGAAATATCTGACATTATTTGTTATTTTTGAAAAAGAGGCAAACTAAGAAATTGTCGTCGGCCAAAAATTACAGGTGGAGCTTTATGGGTTGAAAAAGTTTTGATTTAGACGTTCTTTTTTCTCCTTCCACTCGGAAAAGGCGGAACTGAAATCAAGTGCACTGGAACACCTGTGCTGGCGTACGCCGGGGTACTCCATCTTCCGAGGTGATGTATACAGACCAGTCACGTGACCTGTTCCAAAACAAGATGGTGGAGTACTTCTTGCATGTGCGGAAATACTGATATCACTAGATTTATTCCGGAGTACTACAAACAGCCCAGTTTTACTTGTTTTATGTGGCTGTTCTGACATACTCCGAGTACTCTAAAATTACTAAATCAAGTCCGCCCATGCACACATGGCAGGCAAACCTATGCCACTTATAATATTACAAAGCTGCAGATTTCCTTAGGACTAATGGTTTGGACCCCTTGGAAAATCCCAAAGCTGTCGATGTCATATCATCCGGCTGCTTGTGGGGCGCCATTTAAATGGTGTTTCACTGATCGGCCGATGGTGGCCCATTTTGGTTACTGTGTTTTTGGAATACCGGAACAAAAGGAATCCAACAAGTAAAGCCCAGTACGGATCCCATTTCTCCTTTGCAAAAAACAAAAATACAAAATATAAAAATAAACGTCAAAACTTTGGACCTAGGCGCACCCCTGAGGAAACTTTCCTTTTTAAGTTTATTGCAATGGGTCTGGTCAAATAATGTGTCATACATGTACTCGTCATTGGAAGTAGTGATTAAGCTAACAATGACAAAACCGTAATCCAACTGGCAGTGCACGACTGAAGGTTATTTCTTAGAATTTCAAAAGAGATTCGAAGCTGAGTAAATGACCCAGAATTTGTAAAATTGGGGCCTGCTTCAAGGTCATGGTATGACACATAGCAGAGTCAGAATGATATTTGACAATTGAGGTTCATTATTAAGGGGAATGATAATGCTTTGTTATAGTAAAACCGAAATCTTATTGCTAAGAGCAACTATTTGGAATACGCCTTGAAGCAAAAGTGATCCAGAACTTAGAAACTGTTTGTTTGGTATGTGACTAAACTGTCTCCATGTAGGTCGCACGTGTTTCTAACATTTTTTATAGAGAGCAGATCATTAGAAAAGTTCTTGTTGTGAGGTTTGCATTTTGTTTTGAATAGTCAAAATTTGGATACATCCAAACTACTGTAAATTCGGAAATTTTCGCGAGGGTTTATTTTCGCGAAACTTCGCATATGCGAAGTTTCGTGAAAATAAAATCCTCGCAAAAAGGCGAAATCACTCTTTCGACTATGGATATAGGTGAATCATACCATAGTCGCGAAATTTTCCGGTCGAAGTATGTTTTTAACGGTATTCGCGAAATTAAAATTCTCGTGAAAATTTCCGGATTTACAGTACCTTTATGTCCTTCTCGAAGTTTATCGACGACCAATCTGAATGGGTCCATCGCCCCCTCAGGTTGAAATCTGGAATATTGAGAGTTGGTTGCTGAAAATATACAGTATATATAAAACTTAGTTGATGTATGCACAAATATTAATCGTTAGATACGAAACATTCTTTGCTAAGTTCATTTCTTTATCGCGGTCCTCCATAAATAGATTTACAATTCATACCTTGTAAACCGCTATGTGAAATTTATAATGCATTGACAAATGTTATGTGGCATTAGTTTGAACAGCATAATAGATTTGCACTCCCAGTGATTTGTTGCTTAATATATCACTGGCTGGAGGTCAGTTGTTAAAGTAGATAAATCAGGAGCGGGAAGCGCGAGCGATATATCCGCGAACGACTGAGCAACAGACAGTAATACCTTAAGCAAATGCGAATTTATTCCGATTCTAACACACACATTTATAAAATATGAACGAATCCTTCAGTATATAACGATTCCGCTATCTTGACCAGAGTGTTAGAATTTCCGGTAACTCTTGTTTAGACTGACCTGCATATTCTTACATACGTTTTGAACGTCCATTTGTTTTAAAAAAAAACGACGTTACACCGTCTATTGTCAACGTAACAAGGCTGTGTGCGATAGATGTCCTCATGCAAATCTAACTGGCGACTGGATGACGTCACGGCAGTCACTGACCAGTCCATGCAGTGAATTATCAACCAATAAATCAATGAATTGAAGCCTTGGCTATATACGCCATCAGTGTAAGAATATCATGTTAGAATCCTGTCGTCATTACGTAACGACATTGTTGATTGGTTAGGCTGTGGAAACAAAATCTTATGTAGCTTTCATTTCATATTCAATGGCAGAGTGTCGACTAAAATGCGTGGAGCCAGTGGGGATCCCCCCCTTGAAAATAACAAGTGGCTATGAGTTTCCTTAGAAATACTGCTACAGGTCGCTACGAGAAGCACGTCCAGCTGGATCTCGAGGGAGGTCTGTACAACCCTCTGTCTTTTTGTGAAATATTTGTATGTGAGGATGATTCAAACAAATATTCCTGTCGAACATTTAATCTAACATATTATACTCAATAGTATAGCCGCCTCATAAGTATTCCACGTTACATAATGTGACACTGACGTCACAGAAACCATGCCATCAAGTGTGATTACAACAAACGGTTATAAATAAATCTAATGTGTTTACAATAAACTATCGCTATAGCGTTATTTAACTTCATTTATCATATGACGTCACGTCTGGGAGTGAAATAACGCCATGCAATAAAATCTGTAAACCACTTGTGGTTTATCGACTTACGGGAAACGTTATGACATCCATAACAACGTTGCGTACATAATGACGCAATTATAACGTTTTAACGCCAGAAATGAGATTCCAAAGTAATCTGAATGTCATATTATAAATAGAATCTAACGTTCGTGCTCTTGTACTATAGAATTTATTAAACTCGTTGCGAAAAAGAGATAAAATGCTCGGCAAGCCTCGCATTTTATCTCTTTTTCCCAACTCGTTTAATAAATTCAATAAAACATGAGCACTCATGTAAGATCCTCTATATCTGCAACAAGGGGAGCACTAATGTAAGATTCTCTATTTATTCTGTTGACAATACTTTTAGGGTAATCAAAATAATTGATTGTACATGTAATAGGACTGAACACATATGCTACATGACTATTTGTCTTCATGCCAGTTCTCATAAAATGCAACTATTCATACATAGTACTACGTCTTACATACATCCGAGGCTCGATTCTGGAAATGAACCGAAGTTTTCTGATTGCATCACATACAGACACATTGACATTCCAGTACCACTATATCTACACCCGTCAGTATTGACCAAGGAGACCACACATTCACTACATGATTCCTACTGATGAACGTCAACCAGAACTCATGCTTCCCATCAGCTATCAGACCGTGGAACCAGTTGCCTGTGACTATTGTAGCTGTCCCAAGCCTTAGTGGTTTCAAGATGGGGCTGGCCAGCCAGGAAATATTATTTACAAACTACTTATATCCCTCTTTTATCATATGACATCTTGTCTGTGAGTGAAATAACGCCATGCAATATAATCGATAAACCATAAGTGATTTATAGATTTTTGGGAAACGTTATAAATGACGCTTTTAACGTCATGCATATGGCAAAACCCTTACGTTTTACGCTAAAATGAAAAAAGTCAATAAGCAATGCTTATTAGATACCCCCGCACAGTAAGAGTCATTGAATAAACTTGGCAAGTTATAGTTCAAACAAGCAGATCTTAGTTTTAAAAAGAAGATTTAGTAGGATCTGTGCAATCTTTCATGCATATGTTCAATGTGTCAACACTGTATAGGCAAAGTATCAAATTGCTCAAACAAAAGCTGTGGTAGGAGTTGATCGGCCCATGAGGGCACCACCTATGCATAAACAAAAGCCTTATTAGAGAAAAAATTGTCTAAGTTCGCACAGCTGTCATTTTGTCAAGAATTATCTTTTCTGAAACAAACTCCTTCATGCATATGTTCAATGTGTCTACATTGTAAAGTCAAAGTATCAAATTGCTCCATCAAAAGCTGTGGTAGGACTTGATCGGCCCATGAGGGCACAATCTATGCATATACAAAAGCGTTATTAGGGAAAAATTGTCTAAGTTCTCACAGCTGTCAATTTGTCAAAAATTATTTTTTCTGAACCATACTCCTTCATGCATATGTTCAATGTGTCTACATTGTATAGGAAAAGGATCAAATTTAAGTCCTCACAGCTGTCATTTTGTCAAAAATTATTTTTTCTAATCCAAACTCCTTCATGCATATGTTCAATGTGTCTACATTGTATAGGCAAAGTATCAAATTGTTCCATCCAAAGCTGTGGTAGGAGTTGATCGGCTCATGAAGGCACCATCTATGCATATACAAAAGCTTTATTAGGAAAAAAATGTCTAAGTTCTCACAGCTGTCATTTTGTCAAAGATTATTGATTTCTAAACCAAACTCCTTCATGCATATGTTTAATGTGTCTACATTGTATAGGCAAAGTATCAAATTGCTCGATTAAAAGCTGTGGTAGAAGTTGATCGGCCCATGAGGGCACCATCTATGCATATACAAAAGCCTTATTAAGAAAACAATGTCTAAGTTCTCACAGCTGTCATTTTGTCTTATAAAAACCCTATATAAAAAGCAATTTAGAACTACAAAGGGAAATAACTCTAATAGAATTGGCCCCTAGCCCTTACTTTTTCTGTCTAAAGTATTTGTCATGCATATATGAACATGTTTGCAAGGTTTGATGAAAATCCAGCAATGACTCTTCAAGATATTAAGGACACAAAACGTTACGGACGTACGGACGGACAGACGGACAGACGGACGCACGCATGGACACACGGACGGACAACGTGAAAACAGTATACCCACCACAACCAAAGTTTGCTGGGGGTATAGATATGAATTTAAAATATTTTTTGTCATATGATAAATAGAATCTAACATTAGGGCTCCTATTTTATTGAACTTATTAAACTCGTTACGAAAAAGATATAGAATGCTTGAAAAAGCATCGAATTTTATCTCTTCCTCAACTCGTTTAATAAATTCAATAAAACAGGAGCACTCATTTAAGATATTTTATATCTACAATAAGAGGGGCACTTATGTAGAATCCTCTATATATGCAACAAGGGGAGCACTCATGTGAGTTCTTCTATCTCTGAAACAAGAGGAGCACTCATGTAAAGTCCTCTCTATCTGCAGCAAGAGGAGCACTCATGTTTGATCCCTTGCATCTGCAACAAGAGGAGCACTCATGTAGGTTCCTCTACATCTGCAACAATGGGAGCACTCACATAAGATCCTATATATCTGCAACAAGGGGAGCACTCATATAAGATCCTTTATACCTGCAACAAGGGGAGCACTCATGTAAGACCCTCTATATCTACCACAAGAGGAGCACTCATGTAAGATCCTCTATATCTGCAACAATGGGAGCACTCATGTAAGGTCCTCTATATTTGCAACACGGAGAGCACTCATGTAAGATCCTCTATATCTGCAACAAGGGGGGAACGCATGTTAGATCGTCTATATCTGCAATAGGGGGAGCACTCATGTAAAATACGCTATATCTGCAAAAAGCGAGGTACTGATGTAAGATCTTAACAAGGGGAGCACTCATGTCAGATCCTCTATATCCGCAACAAGGGAGCACTCAGATAAGATCCTCTATATATATAGCAAGGGGCGCACTCATGTTAGATCCTTTATATATACAACAAGGGGAGCACTCATGTAGGAACCTCTATATCTGTAACAAGGGGAACACTCATGTAAGATCCTCTATATCTGCAACAAGGAGAGCACTTATGTAAGATCCTCTATATCTGCAACAAGGCGCGAACTCATGTAGGATCCTCTATATCTGCAACAAGGGTGGCACTCATGTAAGACCCTCTCTATCTGCAGCAAGAGGAGCACTCATGTAAGATCCTCTATACCTGCAACAAGAGAAGCACTCACGTAAGATCCTGTATATATGCAACAAGACGAGCATTAATGTAAGATCCTCTATATCTGCAACAAAAGGATCACTCATGGAAGATCCACTATATCTGCAACAAGTGGAGCACTCATGTAAGATCCTCTTCATCTGCATCGAGAGGAGCACTCATATAAGTTCCTCTATATCTGCAACAAGGAGAGCATTTATGTAAGTTCCTCTAAATCTGAAACACAGAGAGCACTCATGTAAGATCCTCTATATCTGCAACAAAGGGGGCACTCATGTAAGTTCCTCTATATCTGCAACAAGGGGAGCACTCATGTAAGGTCCTCTATATCAGCAACAAGGAAAACACTCATGTAAGATCCTCTATATCTGCATCAAGAGTAGAACCCATGTAAATTCCTCTATATCTGCAACAAGGAGAGCACTCTTGTAAGATCCTCTATATGTTCAACAAGGTGAGCACTCATGTAAGATCCTCTATATGTGCAACAGGGAGAGCACTCATGTAAGATCCTCTTTATATGCAACAAGGGGGCACTCATGTAAGATCCTCTATATCTGCAACAAGGGGGCACTCATGTAAGATCCTCTAAATATGCAACAAGGGGGCACTTATGTAAGATCCTCTATATCTGCAACAAGGGGGCACTCATGTAAGATCCTCTAGATCTTCAACAAAGAGAGTACTCATGTAAGATTATCTACATAGACTGCACCTTGCTTGAGCCTAGCGATCAACTTTAATAAAGGTCACCACAATATGATGATCCGTCAGGGAAGGTCATGCAGTATATTGGAAAAAGAACAAGAAAAAACAGTGTCGACCCCGAGGAGCAGCCAAGTTGGGGTTGGTATTTTCGTTGAAAATGTTAAAAATAATGAGCAGACGTGAAATGACGTGAAGCTGTATAAGTAGCTGAGAGTTGCTTTTTATATTATAGAGGATCTTACATGAGTGCTCATGTTTTATTAAATTTAATAAACGAGTTGGGGTAAAGAGATAAAATGCGAGGCTTGCAGAGCATTTTATCTCTTTTTCGCAACTAGTTTAATAAATTCAATAATACAAGAGCACAAATGTTAGATTCTACTTATCAAATGACATTAAGATTACTTTGTAATCTCATTTCTGGCTTTAAAACTTTATAATTGCGTCATTATGTACGCAACGTTGTTATGGACGTCATAATGTGTCCCGTAAATCGAGAAACCACTAGTGGTTTACAGATTTTATTGCATTGTGTTATTTCACTCCCAGACGTGACGTCATATGATAAAGTTTGATACTTAACATGTACACTGACCCATAATGACAACTTTATATAGTATTCAAAAGTATATATTTTGTTGATAAATTTACGAGTATTTGTGTGGTTATTTGATTCTGTCATCGAATCTTCAATGCCTATTGATGTCGCTTAGAAAAATTATTGGATGAAAATCAGAAATTGCATAATTTTTATGGATACTTCAGTTCAGAGGGGTCTAAATACAAATTTCTAAAAACATAAAACAGTCATTTAGCATTTGCAGACTGCGTATTTTTAAATGATGTTAATAAAGATCATCAGTAACCAGTATGACCTCAATTTTTACGAATACATAGCAGAAAACGTCGCCTCATTGAGTTTACGTAACGTTGTATGGACACGTCAGGTATACGTTTGTCATTCTTACAGAAGTGCATACACTGTTTTCAAGTCATTTATCGTATTCATTTGAGGATTGGGTCTGGCCCTCCAACCAAATTCTTTCCATACGTGTTCTACGGTGTTCATGACCGGCGATAAAGCAGGCCAAGGCAAGACGCTGACGTTATTTTGAGCATGGTAATTTACGAGTTGTGTGGGGCGTTGCATTGTCATGCTGGAAAATGCCAGGTCCGTTGTTTTGCGTGAAATGATTATTGATTGATTGTTCGTGAACCCCGTAAACGCCGAGCAATAATGGTTGCTGGTAAAAAAGGATCACGTGGATGAGTTAACGTGTTAACGTGATAAGGACGTAACGTTGTCACACGTGTGCAACCAGGTATTGCATGAACTCTGACAGACCCAGTAATGTTGTACCGGTTCACAAGATTATGAATAGTATGTCTAGAGCAGCCAAAAATGATGCGCGATATTAATTACCGTAGACCCAGTCTTGAGCACACCAATAGCTTGGTTTCTTTGATCTTTCGACAGACGCACAATCACCAAATGCAAGCGTTTTGTTACAATAAATTACTGTCGTGCCAACCAAGAGTGACAGTGACGAAATATTTTATTTACAATTGCTGAGTAAAACCCTACCGTGTACACTTCACTTGAGCTAATGCGAATCGATATATCACTTGAGTATTAATCCTATCCTGTGGATACACAAGTGATCTATCGATCCCAAGTCCCTAATATGTTGTAAACAAAACATGACGTCACTGTCACTCTTGGCTGGCAGGCCAGTAACTGTTTATTATCAGAACGCAGCAGCAAATGTTTTCTTGTCGCTTTAAAACCTGTCAGTGAAGCACCTGTTCCTGAGCACGTGCAACGTAAGGAATACGATTTTCAGGTTCAGACGCTTGAATAGACCTGGGATTTGAATAAATATTGCATAATCGTTATCCGCGACGAAATCTCGATAAGCATACGACATGTTGTGTACTAACAAAACAGTTACTCAAAGAAATAAAATGTTAAGTTTTCATTTGGGTCAGTGTATGTGCATATTGTGTATTCATTTTTAAATGATATGAAATAATTGATATATTACTTACGACGACATTCATACACTCCATTCACATCAGTAGGTGTCTGCCCCGCTGGACACTATAAATATAAAATGCTTTTTTCAACATATATTTTTAGCTTAAGATAAAGATATATGGGCATCGACGCGAGAAAATCTGTCCTCTATGTTTGCGAACAGCAGTCTGATCTGTGTCTCTTATATTTGTTTATTGAAAAGTATTATAATATCTAAACTTGCTACATGCAGATTTTCAACTTTCTAGCTAGTCTCTGTAGCTGTAGAGACTGGTTTAAGCTTTACTTTGCAATTACCCGAAGACAGGTTTTGTCGTTTCGATGTCAATATTAAAATAGATTTTAAGATGGCAGGTGGTCTGGAAAAAGTTAGCCAACTTTCAAAACATCTTGGTATTGAATACAAACTGTTTCTGCTGATTGCGGTCGGCCATTACCGGCCGCTTAAAGCTGCATACTCTGTAACTTTTGATCTTCTAATTTTAAAAATAATGTTTTTGTTTTTCAAGAACACAGTAAAAATACTCAAATTCAGGTAAACATTTTACCATTTTCGTAAATCTTAACAAGTTATCACCATCAAAACATCTGCATTTATGTTAAAATTCAACGGTGTAGAATTATTGGAAGGAGCAAATAATTACTAACAAGAGAAAAAAAACACCTATTTGGTAAGATATATCACTTTTCCACGCAGTTTTCAGCTGTACAGAACATTTTTATTGTGAAAACATAACTTAATTCTACTTTTGAAAATGATTTAAAAAGAAAATAAAAAAAATCGAAAAATGTTTATAGTTACGGAGTATGCAGCTTTAAATAACGTGCATGCAAATCACACATCAAAATCAGGTTTTGACCGAACCTTTATGCCATGCTCTGGGTATTTTTATTCGCTGTTGAAAACGATTTGGTGCGGACAGGGTTCTAACTAGAATGGGTTCCAGTCTGATTAATCGAAATCAATAATGGACAACCAATACCTTTGATGTGGTATCTTTTTATTCTCTTATTTTTTTTAGAATATTAGCATTAGAAAATATTGCCAAAATATTGACGACTGGACCCAGGCTAGGTTCTTACCAACGACATCCTGCTTCGAAAGTAGAAAAAGAACTTGACGTTCGCCAAACTAAGAAACCGGTTTCCAGGGCCCGGAATAACAATGTCTCCTTAAAGTTAAGGAAGACCTAAGTTAAGTATTGATATTTCAACATGCTACGAGGGTTAGTCAAAATAACTGAGAGTTGATTCACATCTCTCACGTAGGCTAACGTACATCAGTGAAATTTGGCGCATGCATGCAATGAACTGTCCTGCGTCAAAATATGCAATATACAAGACCATGCAAAGTACAGATTGTTGTTGCTTAGCAACCAAAGAATGTGAAATAATGTCATGCGTTCACGCTGAATACAGCGTTACCTTGGAAACACTATACAAAATTTAAGTTACCCCAACTTGTGTATTTGTTGCAAATAAAGTATGTGAATGTACCTTGTGAAATGCAACAATTGAGATTGAGGCGTTGGATTTTTTTACATAAACAAGAGGGAAAATAATTAAATTTTCTGAAAATTTCACTCCCAAATATACCCCACCCGCCAGTTACGGTTCATTTTAAAGCAATATTATCAACTAAGTCTCATATCATATGACCATTTTATTATATTTGGTAATTAGTTTTGACATCTGAATGCATATCTTGCATATTCCCAGGAATAAACGGTTGCCATAGCAACAAAATCTGGTCTTTTAGTTAAAATTGGAATTTCCATGTATTTTGGTTGCTAGGCAACGGACATTGTATGTATTGTATTTACTATCTATAACACTTCTTCAAAATATTGCTAACACATTATTTAATATATTTGGAGAGATAAATGTCCGTTTTATACTGTTTTAGATTTGAAATGATTATAAATTCATGGCTGCTGTTCTCAGTTATTTTTGACTGACCCTCGTATATTAGATGCGAAATAAATTGCCTGGATTGATGCGGTACTTGAGGTCAAAGATATCATTGCGATTTACAGAAAAATGAAACTCTTTTGATTTTAATCAGTTTGAAACGTTATTTTTCGCATCCTGAAAAATCAATTCTTAACTTAATTCTTCCTTAATTTTAAGAAGGCATTGTAATTCCGGGGCCAGATCATTTAGATATACTCGTTTTTCAAGTGCGGAGTAAGAAGAATGTCTGTGTGACTTGTCTTTGCTGGGGATATTTAGACTTGAAAACTTTTCTCACAAAGGTTTTTGTTTTTAAAATATCGTTCCAGATCTGGATTGAAACTACTTGGCACTTATAATACTTCACTTTTAGACATCTCGTCAATTATTCTTCAAATTCAGCTGTCTGATTCTGATCTGTGCTGCCTGTGGATGTTGTTGAATGTTAGATCATTTCAAAATTATCTGGAAAAACGGATCCTTCAAAAATAGTGAGAACCTACACTATAAGAAAAACAGCAAACTCGGTGTTATTGAGTCTGTTCATGAGAACTAAAGGAGCGTGCAACAATTCTCACGAGCACCAGCTTAAGCGGTATTCTGCTTCCGTCACAACCCGATATTCCTGAAGGACCAGGATATGAAAAAAATGTCAATACTACATTGTATATCGATGTACGGGGAGAAGTTTTACCAACTCCACGCGGCACAACGACAGCAGTTACGACCTCTAACTCATCTGGAAAACGGATTCTTCAGAAATAAAGAGAACCTACACTATACGAAAAACAGCTAGCTCGGTTTTATTGAGTCTGTTCATGAGAAAAATGGAAAGTGTAACAATTTTCACGCCCCCTAGCACCGGCTGAAGCGGTATTCTGCTTTCCGTCAGAACCCAATATTCCTGAAGGACCTTAAATGGCGTTTCGCTGGTAGGCCGATGATGGCTCACGTTCAGTTTTATATGGATCTCCTGTCCTCCACTCATCAACTAAAATATCTGCGCATGACAAATATTTTATTAAATAGAACACTTACTTGTATCTGTGGCTTCACCGTGGCCAGTACGACAAGAAATGGAATGCCAAGCGTCAACTGCAGTAAGATATACATAAACACACACACACTTAAAAGCCGCCACATGTGATTTCCAACATTGTGTCATTTTGACATGAGTAGACTCAGACGAGCCTGTGGAATCTTCTTTTAAGCTTAGTAACACCAAATGCTGATCGGTCAGTAGCTTAACAGTCATAGAATGCTCTGATCAGACTGCGCGTATGCGCAGGCTGGTCTGAGCTTTTGCTGGTTGCACATACCACGTTGTTGGAAATCTCATGTTGCGGCTCATATATAGAGTATGGTTACACACATTTTAGCTAATCGAAAACTGTTCAGTGTAAAATTGTAAATATATTAGTTACCTATAATTTTAGCATATGCTTTAGATGCGCATAAGAACAGTCTCGTTAAGAAGGTTTTTGAGTATCTACGACATATGTATCGGTTGAAAAATAAGAAAATATGTTTCTCTACACTTAAGGCCTGGAGCTTACTCAAACAATTTTAAACAACTGTAAACAGGTAATGATTCCCGCCAATGGCGGTGTTTTACTTGAATTGGGGGCTATAAGATTAGTCGACAATTATGGTTATCCTCCGCCAATTTCTGTAAAAAATTGAGTTGACGGTTTTGCCTGTCCGTTCCACAGTCTTACCCATAACATGTCATATATATATATATATATATATATATATATATATATATATATATATATATATATATATATATATATATATATATATATATATATATATATATATATATATATATATATATATATATATATATATATATATATATATATATATATATATATATATATATATATATATATATATGTCCAAAAAAGAAAGTCCACAATACAGGAAATTATATCTTCAAATAAAGAATAAAAATTCGCCTTGTTTTTTCTTCTAATTTAATTCTTAACGCGGTTTCACTGCTGTGTAGATCTTCAGAAGACATTATTTTAAACGACGTAACGCGTTTCACTACTGTGTGGATCTTCAGAAGACATTTTTTTAAACGACGTCGTTTAAAATAATGTCTTCTGAAGATCTACACAGTAGTGAAACGCGTTAAGAATTAAATTAGAAGAAAAAACAAGGCGAATTTTTATTCTTTATTTGAAGATATATATATATATATATATATATATATATATATATATATATATATATATATATATATATATATATATATATATATATATATTATCAGTCTAATATAGCTTTGTTCGTCAAAAAATGAACCAACCCTTTACTCATTTTCTGTTTTAGACAACATTGAAAAAAATGATATTAATTTAAGTTATGTTTGAATGCTTATGAAAGTATTATAGAAAATGGAGCATTTTAATAATATTTTCAAAAACATGCTATTTTAAAAGCGTCAAAAGACGTTACTATAGAGTAAAATGTTAACACACACACACACACACACACATATATATATATATATATATATATATAGTTTTGTAAAAGGGCATTTATTGTAAAAATGCCAGAGATAGTTGAAAGTAAACAGTATGAACTATTTTGCAATGAACAGATGATAAAAAGTGAATTTCGGCAAATGTGGGCAAATAAAAAGCGCCGTAACATATCACACCTGAGGGGATCTGTCTTAGGTTGTACCCCAAAATGATGAGGGATCTGTCTTAGGTTGTACCCTGCGAGCATAAGGGATCTGTCTTAGGTTGTACCCCTGGGGAACAGGGGATCTGTCTTAGGATGTACCCCTGAGTAGTTCTATATATAGACTCAATGGTATGCAATAAGATAACAAAATTAATGAACTGAATTACATGTTGACATCAGTTAGAGTGTACAAGAAAGCAATACAATAAGCTAATGATACATTATATACATGGTAATGTAGATGATACGATCACTCTGAGCCAATAATTGAAATGCAGTGTTAACAGAAATAAGGTGGCGGTTAGGGAAGGAGGTGGGTTTTTGAGCAAAATAAATAGAAACGAGGTCTTACCTCTGACAATTCCAAAAACTGAGTGCGTGATACCGATATGCAAATAGCTTAATTGATTTTGGAGAACGCTGATTGGATAATGGAATTCCTTCACTGCTGATAAGCTCTATGGTCAAGGTTGCCTATCAGCAGTGGACTGCGTGATAGTCTCAAACCATAAAATCTTTTACCTGGCGTAAAAAACATTTATGGTTTTGGAGACAAAAATTTGTAGGAGTGCTTGTTGCGAAGCTGGCTTGTTTGTCGAAATGAAACGGAACACAAGGTTGTTGTAAAAGGGCATTTATTGTAAAAATGCCAGAGATAGTTGAAAGTAAACAGTATGAACTATTTTGCAATGAACAGATGATAAAAAGTGAATTTCGGCAAATGTGGGCAAATAAAAAGCGCCATGAATTGGCAGCTAAAAGCTGACAAGGAGGCCCACTTTCATGCAGCTGATAACAAATCGACGGACGAGGTGCATGACACAAGCATTTTTAGTTGTCTGCTTATTCAGTTTGTAGACCACTGCGTAGTTATCACTGTGGAGTGTGATGCATTTGTTCTGTAAAAGGGGCCCCCAAGTGTCTATTGCAAGGACAATGGGGAATAACTCTTTCCAAGTGATTCCATTGGAAAGCTGATGATCTTGCCAAGGGCCATAAAACCAGTGGGTCTTAAAGACTGCTCCATAGCCAAATGTACCCGAAGCATCTGTGTAAAAGTGTAGTGAGTCAGATGTGACCCATCGGTGTTCCTGGAGTAGCAGTTTCCCATTGAAATTGTCAACAAATATTTGCCATGCTTTTAAGTCTTTGCGGCTTTCTTTTGTTAAAGTTATGCGGTGTGACGGGTTGGAAACTGATTTAGTCAAGTCATACAGCCGGCGTAGAAAGCACCGCCCCGGCACAACAACCTTGCAGCAGAAATTTAAAAGCCCTAAAAGTGATTGAAGGTCCTTTAATTTTATTTTGCGTTTTCGTGTGTGCTGGGCAAGCAGAGTGCGTATTTTTTCCAATTTATCTCTTGGGAGTCTGGCTTCCATAGCAATGGAATCCAATTCCAAACCCATGAAAGTCAAGCAAGTAGTTGCCTTTTCAGTTTTTTCTGCTTTGATGGGAACCCCAAGATCATTGCACATCCCCAAAAATTTATCCAAAAACTGATTGCATTTGACTGAATTGGGTGGACCAAAAATGAGGAAATCATCCAAGATATGTAAAATATCCTTGATACCTAGTTTATGTTTGCTATCCACTCGAGGGCTTTGCTAAATGACTCAAAGAGGGCACATGAGGAAGATGCCCCAAAGGGGAGACAAGAATCATGGTAATAAAGACCCTGAAATTGGAAACCAAGAAGCGGGTGATCGTTTGGGTGGACTGGGATAAGGCGGAAGGCGGAGTCGATATCTGTTTTAGACATAAAGCAGCCAGGGCCTACACGGATCAAACAGTCAACTGCATCGTCAAAAGTAGTGTAATGAACCGAAGCAAAGGTTTTGTCAATGAAATCATTCACTGATTTCCCCTTGGGATAACTAAGGTGGTGAATCAGACGATATTCGCCAGGGGCCTTTTTAGGTACAATGCCAATGGGACTGATTTTCATAACAGGAAAAGGCTGCTGAGGGAAGGGACCTTTTACTCTGCCCAGACTAACTTCTTTGCTGATTTTTGCATGTACTATGTTTGGAAGGTCTTTGCAAGATTTGAGATTTGAGGCCTTTAATGCTGATCTCGGTCCTGTATAACCAAGGTGGAAACCCCTCTGAAATCCATAAACCAAAAATTCTTTATCACTGTAGCCTGTTAAAAAATGCTTAAGCCGGTCAAGTTTTATTGGTGTAATCAACTCGGTTTTATGTGTGTCTTGGCTGAATATTGACTGCTTGGTTGGTGTTTGCTCGTCCAGTGACTGTGGTAACTGTATTTGCTGTATGAAGTCGGGGATTTGGATTGGATGTGTTCCCTTGTTGGGTAGTGTTTCTGTTAATTCTGCATCGTAATGCTGAGTGTGAACCTCTGCAGAAGCCACAACGGTGTTGGAATTTGCAGGAATTTTCCCCACAGAAACCTCTCCTGTTGTAAGTCCAGCAGGTCTGTTCAATGAATTTTGTGTTTCTTGTTTGATTTTGATTGAATCTGTTTGGACGAAAGGATCGAAATGGCGATCTGGCTTGGCGGGTTTGAAAAGGAGCATTAGCAGACATTAGCCAAAATTCAGTGTGTAATCTATCCCATGGAATGAGATGATTCTCACGTAGCATACGGAATTGTTGATCATATACTAGCCATGCCTGACCCGGGTTTCTGCGGGCCAGATCACGGACAATTTCAGCATATTTTAGTAGTTGTGGGGCCTCAACTGGGAATCGTTCAGCGTATATGGCTGTAAATCTTATAAACGCCGTTGTCCATTGTTCAATGGTATATATCTTTCTGAGGTTCTGGTTAGGTACAAGACTGATTGTTGATTTTGCATCTAGCTGCAAAGAGAAATTAGTGTTTGTTGATGTGGAGAATGTTGTCCTAGGGAGTAAAGAGCCTAAATCAATGTATTGGTTTTTCCAAATTTTCTTTTTTATTTTATTTGAGACTTGCTGAGAAATTGGTGTGGATATTGGCTCCACATATTGTGGTTGAGTTGAACCCATGTTTATACCTTGAAATGGCGTATATTGCCGTTCCACAAAATTTTGGCCCAAAGTGTTAATATTGTCTTCATCACTCGAGGTGGACGAGTCATCAGAACTTGAGGTCGAATCTGCCACATGATGCTGTTGAAGTTGGCCAAACTGAAGGTTCTGTATGTCTGTTGGCGCCGTAGCCATGTAAGGGTTGTTGGACATCATGGCTATCTAGTCTTGTACTGGTTGGGCCACAGGAATAGTGAGCTGTGGCTGTGTGGAGATTGGCTGAGTCTGGATTGGCTGAGTCTGGTGGCTTAATGTCACAGCCGTGAAATTGTCCCTTGTTTTCCTGCGCTTAGCTGGCCTGACACATGCACTAGATTGAATATGTGGCGTAACCGTGTCTGGTATACTTTGGACCACAAAAGTGGAACTTGTTGCTGGTGGTGTGGACTTAGATTTTTTTCGTGACTTAGAGTGTTTTGAGTGTTTCTGAGTTCTTGAACCCGATTCATTTGCTGTAGCAAAACAGTTTGTAATTATGCTGTCATTAGGAAGACTGCTGATATTGTCCATGTTAACACCAGCAGACGACATAATATTATCAAATGTCCCTGAGCTGGTTATGGTGTCTGTTGATACCGTGGAGGTACTGGCTGCAACCCTACTGACTCCACTTTGTGTGGTTCTAGAATTAGCTGCAGAACATGTTGATTCTCCGTCACAGCAGTGGCAGCTTGATATGGTAGCTGAACGCTTTCTGGATTTTCGCTGTGACATCTGGAAAAAAATTCAAAAGATTGCAGTATCATTGTTCACACTTCAATGTCACCATGTCTGATAACCTATGATCCTTCTGATTATATGAAGTATGCATTGTTATGCAGATTTTAAATAAATGAAAATCATCCCAATTTAAAGTGCCGAAAGTAAAAAGAAAAACAACAAAATTGTTATAAATCCTGGTATCTGCTAACCTGTTTTGACTGTATGATACAGACCCAGATTAGACTGCTACTACAGAATCTGGGTCCACACCCTTAGGATCAAAATTACTGAAGTGAAAATATTAGCGTACTCAAGCTGAGGGTTTGTTTGTTGGTTTTTTTTGTTGTTTTTTTCACTGGTCTACATTTTCATGTTGTATAAGGGTATCATGAGTCATACATTTAGAATGGGGTTAAGTTTTATCCAATATATGTAATTGAAACCTAGTGTGTAGTTCTTGACAGAAAAATAATGCTGTCAGGCATATATCCGTATTGATTGATCTAAATTAGAAATTACTATGTGTCAGTTGCTGCCATATGATGACAGATTATCCTGGCTAAATGACGATCAACTTGAAATAAGTGATTTTTGCTACATTGGCCATAACGTGAAAAATAACATAAGGCTTGCCAACAGTCTGACACACTGATACAGTCTGGCACACTGATACTGTATGCTGGTATTAGGTTTGGAAAGCACCCATGTTAGGGATGGAAGTATTAATTTTGTATTGTATTAAGGTATGTAGCCAACCATCTGGCAAAAGTAATGATATATACGATAAAACTGTTTAGCCAACCATCAGGCTAGAATGTACATTGGTGTGTATTGTAAGGGTATGTAGCCAACCATCTGGCAAAAGTAATGATATATACGATAAAACTGTTTAGCCAACCATCAGGCTAGAATGTACATTGGTGTTTATTGTAAGGGTATGTAGCCAACCATCTGGCAAAAGTAATGATATATACGATAAAACTGTTTAGCCAACCATCAGGCTAGATGTACATTGGAGTGTATTGTAAGGTATGTAGCCAACCATCTGGCAAAAGTAATGATATATACGATAAAACTGTTTAGCCAACCATCAGGCTAGAATGTACATTGGTGTGTATTGTAAGGTATGTAGCCAACCATCTGGCAAAAGTAATGATATATACGATAAAACTGTTTAGCCAACCATCAGGCTAGAATGTACATTGGTGTGTATTGTAAGGTATGTAGCCAACCATCTGGCAAACGTAAATATACAGCCAACTCACTTTATATTGACACTCATTATAATAGCGGAACAGTGAGAACACTATAAAAAACAGCTGTATTTTCACGCATGTACAAGGCTAGCTTAAATTTAATTTTTTGTTCAAATAAATGCTGAATAAATATGTCACTGTAAAGGGAGTTGACTGCAATCTATCTTTTTGGGCTAGCCTTACAGCACAAAAATCAAACAAACTGAATAACATCGTTGTGTGCCAACAATCTGGCCAATTGTTTAAGGCAGGCATGCTTGCCTTAATAAAATACTCTTGAAAATAACAGACGGTGAATACTCTTAACACATACGAAATCAACCCTGTGATTAGCCACCATGTGGTAAGCTGTAGTTCTTTGTATATTTATATACATTTGCATAAGGTTTTTGCCCACAATCTGGCAAAATGAACATGGCTTGCAGTTTAACTGACCTGACTAAGGATGTGTTTGTTTATTTGCTTTCCAGCATCGGAAGATGACTGTTTCCACATTAAGTTAATAGCCAACCATCTGGCAAATTGTATTAGAAAACATGACAAAATAACACATCAGTACATATTTTGCACGGGTCCGAAGGTGCCAATGGCTTTCAGACTAGTAATATGACGTGTAAGACAATAAAATTTGAATACAATATGGAAAAGTCTGATTAATTTCAGGTAAGTTCAGGGTTGTTTTACCAAAATGGAATCCTCCGAAATATGGTGTCATTCGAATTGCAGTACGCCCATACAATATCGCTAACGACTGCGTTATTATTTTATGAAAAATAAAAAGCACCCGGCTTCTAACGGGGGAAATCTTGAAATGTCATGCTAGCTATATTGATAGATACGGCTAACCTGATTAATGAGCGCAGCTTAAATGTTTTTCTGCGTTGTTTTTCCTGGGTGATTTATTTCGTTTCCGGTGCGTTCGTGTAGGTTCTTCAATAAGACGAAATCAAGTATTCAGCGAAAATGCGGCTGTCTAGGGTATTGCTACTTGTTATTCATTCTCAGTTCATTAATGACCGAAACAATGACAGCACGTAAGCTGTAGAAATATCTTTTTAGACCGAATGGGTCTGACAAATGGACACCGTCTGGGGCTATGGTGAGACTTTGATATGGACCCCAAAAACCTTTGTGTCTCCAGAAGCGACAATTTTTGATCGTTGCCAATTCAGTCGTTAGACCATCATTGCTCAGGTCTACCTTTCCGTTAAATGCAACGATGTCGACCTTATGTTTTGTTGGAACTGTCGGTGGAAATCTATGCAGAATTTGCAGGACAGCGACGTAGCGTACGTGGTATGTGTATAATAAGGTGTCGACCAAATCAGTTATGGCAGAAATTAGTGTTTCGTGTGTACATTGATCATCTGCTAGATCATTAGTACCAATTTGTAAAATTACCATGTCCGGCTCGAAATCTTCGACGTCAGACAAGCGCTTTTTTCTGATAGCTGTTACAGTGGCCCCGGGCAAAGAAGAATACTGCACCATGACTTCACGCGGGTCAAGATTCAATGAGTATGTGAAATGTGTTTGGTTGTTTTTCACAAACCGTTTGAAATGACTTATAAATGAGTGACCTAGGAGGAGGATTTTGTATACCATGATGCTTTGTTCCGCAAAAGAAGTGGTGGGGTTGCCGCTAGCTTAACAGGGGACCACGTGATTAGATCGCATGCGCGTCTGACGCCATATTGAAAGAAAAAATTCAAAGAAATTGGTCTAAAATTCAGTGTTTGACTCGAGTTTTACCTTATTCGTGTGATACAGAATAAGAGAAAATTATGATAAATATGTCTACGTCTTATGCAAAGAAAATTAACATAATAAACCACAAAAAACAAGTTTTTGAGCAAAATAAATAGAAACGAGGTCTTACCTCTGACAATTCCAAAAACTGAGTGCGTGATACCGATATGCAAATAGCTTAATTGATTTTGGAGAACGCTGATTGGATAATGGAATTCCTTCACTGCTGATAAGCTCTATGGTCAAGGTTGCCTATCAGCAGTGGACTGCGTGATAGTCTCAAACCATAAAATCTTTTACCTGGCGTAAAAAACATATATATATATATATATATATATATATATATATATATATATATATATATATATATATATATATATATATATATATATATATATATATATATATATATATATGTATATGTTATTGCATACAATCCATGTCACACACTTTTAACCATCACAAATATAATTGTTAACAAGGCGATTCAGGTTCCGTTGATGCACTGGTTTGTTACCTTAAAATACTGCAGTGTGCCAATGCATTAATTCGACAGCTCTCGTTTGTGATGTTAAATTTGTGTTTTGTCACTTTCCCTTGTGGTATCCTGGTTCAGGTGTGGTATTTGATTGTATCGATTCCTGATCTTTGTCACCTTTCTTACTTTACTCACCTTAAGTACAACATCTGGATGATCGGTACTCGAATCTATTCCTAAATGCTTACATAAATCGCCATGCACATACTGAATACTTAAAAATGACCTAATTTTATAGTCCTTTAGGCATATGGCATGTTTTTCTATATAGTATTAACACCAATATCTATCACTTCCGGTCTATGAAGTACCGGCAATACGCGTAAATACCACCAAATTGACGTATACATTTACCAGTGTGGCATTGGTTAAAATGTTGAGGGAACAGCTGGGCTGGTGGACAAACAAGAGATCCCGATCAATTACATAGGTTACAGCAGAAAATCAGCTTCAAAGTGATCTGACAGATTTCTATGTCCTCCCTTGTCATTTTTCTTATACTCGATTTGAACAGTTCTTCAAATCTTTAAATACAGTGAAAACTCTTTATAATGACACTCTTTATAACAGTTAAAATTCTTCATAACGTCATTCATATATGCACAAATGTTTCAGTTTAGCATTACTTTTTATTCATTACAACAGAAATTTAGTTGAACGTCAAATTATTTTGGGACAAACGCTGTCGCTGTGAATAGGATTGACTGTGATAGAACTTTCGACTTTTTTATGCATGTATCACGCTTCCCTATGCGTAAAATTACTCCAAAATCATAACTCCAAGCCCCTGTGATCACGAGGGACGGATTTTTCTAGCCCATACCCGCGCGAATAATGGATTCATTTTCTTGCTCATCACTTAATGCCTCATTTGTATTGGGAAAAAACTTAAACAAGTCTTCCAAACAATCCAATGAGATGCGACATGGTGACGTCATTTTAAAATGACTATGACGTCACGGATCAACGTACAACCAGCTTGCGGCTGTTCGTTTTTCTATCTTTCCCTATGGATGTTACGGGGTATGTGAGATAAAACAACGAAAATCCTGTTTTGGTGTGCGAGAAATTTTATTCCCGTTCTCAACCCTGGATATTACGAAATATTCTCGATATAAAGGACCTTAAATGAGTGCTCATGTTTTATTAAACCAGCTGAGGCAAACATATAAAATGAGAGGCTCGTCAAGAATTATACTGCATTTTTTGAAACGAGTTTAAAAACCTCAATGATACAAGCGATTTCATATTTCTTTAGTACATACCATTAAGATTACTTTGAAATCTCTATACATTTGTAGTACTCACATGTTTGTATTTCTTTAGTACATAACATTAAGATTGCTTTGAAATCTCTATAGTACTCACATGTTTGTATTTCTTTAGTACTCACATGTTTGTATTTCTTTAGTACATAACATTAAGATTACTTTGAACTCTCTATAGTACTCACATGTTTGTATCCCATTTTGTTCGCAGTAGTGATGTCAATGTTGAGCAAGAAATGAATAAACTTGCTATGCTTGTGTTCGTAGTAGTGATGTCAATGTTCAGCAAGAAATGAATAAACTTGCGATGCAATTGGTAGTTATTATAAGAGCCGGCCATGGAGTGTGAGCATTGACTGTGCCAGCAGTTACAATATAAAAATTCTAATGATTGGATTCTCTGAATCAATGAACGAATATCTTTGATTAAACATGCAATCAGGCATACTCGCTGTGACCGACAGAAGTTACCAGTTTCGTGTTTATCCAAAATACAGTTTTTTTTTCTACTGTATGCTGGATGAACGCGAAACTGGTAACTTCTGTTAGTCACAGTGTAATTTTAATCAATCGTTGATTCAGAGAATTTAAGAATTTAAGAACAGCTCGCAACTTCTGTAATATTGATTAAATTAGTATTACAGAAGTTGGCAGCTGCTCTTAATTAAAAATTTAAGAACAGCTCGCAACTTCTGTAATATTGATTAAATTAGTATTACAGAAGTTGGCAGCTGCTCTTAATTAAACATTTAATCAGAGAAGATTAGCAATAATAACATGTATTGAGATATTTTTCAACATTTAAAGAAGTTTGCAGATGTTTTTCCGCTAGAGAAAAACGTTTGTTGCTCAAGTGAAAACGATCCTTATGTTATATGAGGAGAAAAATTGATTTGAGCGTAGATTAAAAAATGAAGCGTATGTGGTTACAAACTGGTCTACTCGACTTGAAAAGCTCTAAACAATTGAAATTTTGCTTATGGTAGATTTTTACGCATTTTTAAAGGTACTGCAATTTTTGAAATTTTACGTGATTTATGAAATTCATCAGTAGCTCATGATAAATTTGTTAAATGCCCTTTATTTTATCTGAACACTGTAGGCCAAACACAGTAAAACTTGATTAGTCCATTTTTGTTGATTAAAATGTTACGACTACTGCACACCCCCGGTTTCAATATGAACGCTTAAAATTCAATTTGATATATTTTGTATCTTTCATTTTGGTGAACACACACAAAGTTTGGTATAAAAATCTTTGAAATTGACAGGCTAACCGAAGTTATATGATATTTGACATTTGACCTCACCCCAAGGTCACCAGTTTGACCCTAGGATGACAATTATACTTGCATTGTGTTCTGCTCGTTATCCTCGTCGATTTGATATGCCACATGATCATGTTTGAAAAACATGACCACCTGGGCACCCCCAGCGACGACCCAATGTCCCTCCCCTGGGGCATGACCCAGGCAACAGAATAAAAATCACGTCTGATATGTTTTGTATCTTTCACTTGAGAGAACACACACACAGTTTGATATAAAACATCTTTGAAATTGACTTTAAATTAAATGATATTTGACCTTTTGACCCCCCACGGCCCCAGGGGGTGGGGCAAAAAAATGCGATTGCACACCCCATTCATGGGAATAACTCACACACCAAATTTGGTTGAATTTTGTCCAATGGTTTAGGAGGAGATAGCACAATGGACAGACAGCAGGACGGAATTTGATTTTGGCCCCAAGCACCCCCAAGTCCCACCCCTAGGGCATGACCCAGGCGACAAAATGAAAACCCCGTCTGATATGTTTTGTATCTTTCATTTGTGAGAACACACACAAATTGACTTTGTAATTGAATTAAATGATTTTTGACCCATCCCCAGGGCCCCAGGGGGCGGGACCAATATAAGAATTGCCGTTGAGTAACTCACACACCAAATTTGGTTGAATTTCGTCCAATGATTTAGGAGTAGATAGCATAACGGACGGACGGACGGAGGCGATAACATTACCCCCTTCGCGTTTTTAAAACAAACGTGGGGATAATAACTTACAGAGCCAAAAAGTATTGCTTCATTTATAAAAGCATGAATCTTGTATACCCTATGTTTGACTTTCTGAACTAGCGTAAAAATGTAAGGTGGCCGATTAGAACTTGGTCTCAGTATAGATTTTTGTGGCCGTGTCCCTGGCTTTAACTTGTACTGGCCGGCTGGGTTTATGGTTTTGTGGTGTGTTTTATGTCCAGGAGCACCCGAAGGCTCCCACGGTAGTGGTTCTGGTTTTAAAGCGTCTCAGAAGACAAGATCACAGTTTAAAGTCTCATTCCACAGACTGGGAGAAGCCGGGAATCGAACGTGCGATCCCTGAATTACAAGACATAGGTTTATCCCCAACATCACAGCGACTTCAGTGTTTTTTGTTTTTTTTGTGTCCGTGTTCCTTGGCCGTACCAGTACTGGTCGGGTGCGTGTATGCTTCTTGTGGTTCTATGTCTAGGAACTCCAGAAGGCTCAACACAAATGTAGTGCTGGTTTTAAAGCGTCTCAGAAGACGGGGCAACGGTTTAAAGTCTCGTCCGACAGAGTAGGAGAAGCCGGGAATCGAACCTGCGACCCCTGGTTTACAAGACATAGGTTTATTTACACTTTTATGGCATGTTAGGCTTTGCAATATTGTATCTGGTTATTTTTTGTTCTATAATATTAAAATATGAATGGTATAAAAATAGATTTGTAGACTAAAATCTATATTTATTGTGTAAATGTATTAATGGTCTATAAAAAATAGCTGTTGTGTTGAAAAATATTTATAGACTAAAAATATATTATTGTGATTAAAAGAGTTGTTGTCTAAAAGTTTTATTTATTGTCTACAAAAATATTCATGTCCTAAAATAAATGTATTGTCTATAAAAAAATATTCATTCCTATATAAATATGTGTTGGTTAAAATTAGCATTGTGGGATACTTGCTATTTCCTTAACGGGCGTGTATGCATAGTCGTGTGCGACTTTGGTACCATGTGGATACTTATGCCCATTACAATTCTTTACAAGCCAACATATGAGATAACGGTACCTGTCGGATCATCGAGTAATGAAGGCTTTGATGAGCCTGCGCAAAAACACTGTCTCGCCTGAACCTTCGCTGCTTGTATAAATTTAAACTATGATCTCATGTGCAAGTTTTCAGCCTTTGACCAATTTTCTGAAAAAATAAAAGAATAACCTAAACCTAAACATCAAGCTGAAATAGTTGTTATCTTCATCCAGCTTCTTTTTTTTAATTTTAGTTATTGCTTATGACCTCAAGCCTTCAAGAAAATTTGAAAATGTATTTGTTATTCAAGGCGTGACAAGATTCTGCATGGTATATTTCGGTAATTGGCTAAAATAATTGGATTTGTTTTTAGAGTAAATTATATTTTAAAACGTCTGACATTGAAAATCTTAAAATTTATTTTTTATGTCATGGACTATCATAATACATTTTAGAATGAAAAAAAATGGGGTCACCGTGCTAATTATTTTTCAGGAGGGCCAAATTTACCCCAACCTCCACATACTTCTTGCATATTTCAATATAAAACGTATATAAGTGAACATTTTTGTCATTTTTATAATGCCATATAACTAGTATGAAGTAATTCAGCATAAAAACGCTTAAAAAAGAAAGAAAAAACAACACTGTAAAATATGTGCCCACCTGGGAATTGACCCTAGTGCGCCTGTGCCATAATCCGACACACTAACCACTAGGCTAGGAGGCCAGATCGTTGGCCACTCGCAATAATCGTAAATCAAGAATAGATAAATCATTTCTAAGTTATCCGACGCAGAAATGGTGTGTATGAGATTTAGCCGCAAATGTGCACTTATGCACTCAAATAACTGAGCTATGTTACCCTAATATGCCTTGTTACCTCTAGCAATATGTGGAAACGTACACCGGATATTGCTCCAAAATGAGCCAATAATTACGAAACGCCAAGAAAATACACACTCTGAGGGTAAGCAAATCTGGAATTTCTCCTATTTATTTCTTTTTTCGGTACTTGGCAGGGGGTACTTTAGAGTCACTATGCCACATGAAGCACATACAACACGTGAATTGCTATCAAGCACTGTAGATGATGGTGAATATCACAAAATGAGGGCCATGCTCACTCGAAAATGTATAGTCCTCTCCCAAAAAGCGATAATTATTGAAACACTTGAGAAATCTATCAAAATTCTGAATCAGCCACGTAGGTTGAAATTTGACCAAGATATGGCTACAAACTAATGGCCATTTAGTCACGGTAAGGGTACTGGGGATTGATAACAAGTGTACTGGGTAAAGCATATTTTCTAAATTTGGTGAACTGAGGATTGACAATTAATTTATAGTCTTTCATGCTCCCCTACCGGTCAAAGACCAGGTTGGGAACGCTTGGCTTGCTTGCTTCTGTCCGTCAGTCTGCCAGTCCGTTTGTCCTGACAGACTCCCGGTACATTATTGGGCTGTATAATCTTTGCAGGCGTGTTTAGTGAGCTTAGGGTTAAGATGCGTTTGAATGTTAAGAGCAATTCTCTGTAACCACCAAAAAATCTAAACAGGGGTCCGGCATGCATAGTCTCAGATTAACTTGATTTTTTTGGGTATGTTGTACATATAACCCAAAACCACCAAAAATAACGTAATTTTTTTGTTACCATTGGTTGCTATGTAAGTATGAAAGGGTGCAAAGTAGGAATCGATACAATCAAGTACCACACCTGACCCAGGATACCAATAGGAAAGTGACAGACTCACAGTAGACACCACAGACGAGAGCCAAGAGGTCAGCCCTTTCCCAGCAGGTGACCACAAAGCACATATAAACAGAAGCGCACAAAGTCATAGCAAACACAAGACAGAACAAAAACATAAAAGATCCACAAAAGAAGTACCGCCTTGGAACGGTCAGTAAAATATTTCACTGGAGGGCTTAAACTGGTTTAACGGCGCCAACCTCACAAACCATGATTGTTCATTTTTGGCAAATTCCGTGGATACAGTAGTTTGAAATTATGAAAAAAACACTAATTTGAAAGTATTTGCAGGCATTCAAAAAACAGTCTGTTACCAAATGGTTAAGGCCAAACTAAAGTATTGTATTAACTCTAACTCTTGATATATGTAGTTTGGTTATATCATGCACGTGCTGGTTGCAGTAGGGCCCTAAAATATACCAAAATTGGCAAAATGTGAAAAAATGTTTTTTTGGCAATTTTTAGGGATATTTAAAAAAAACGCAGCAATACTGGTATTCAACTTCAATAGATTCTGACAATCCAACCTTAGGTCATAAAATATTTCCAATAAAATCTATGGGGGTATTTTAAGTTTTTTGGGTAAGTGTTGTTGAATTGGACCAACAAATTGATTTCTCTAAATAAAGCTGTTTTGTACATGTGACGAAACTAACATGAATTTGGCAATATAAGACAATGAAAATTATGTAAAGTGTTACAAAAGTATTCTATTTTGTTAGGAGTTATTCATTCTATCATAAATCATCAGTTACTGCCTGGAAATATGCGAAAAATGTCTTTTTGTTCTAATGCTCATACAGGACCAGTTTTTGGAATCTTGGAATATGTGCATTTTTAGGCCAAATTAAGATAAGATAACCATAAGTTTCGAGAGGGATTTACTTTATTATGTCAGAATTCATCAGTAAAATAGAAGTTGTCGTAAAATTATAAGAAAATAGCAATAATCGTACAAATAATCAGACGGTACCAAATAACCAAATTTTTAACAGCTTTAAGCGGAATGAAGTTACTTAGAAAAGATAAGTTTGTGTAAAAATGATTTATTCTATCAGATCTCATCATAAATCACTTGTTATCTGTGTAAAATCAAAAATTGCCATTAACACTCTAATAATCAAGCAGTACTAGTTTTCGGAATATTGTCCTTTTGAGCAATTTCAGGATGAAAAAGTGATCTCATTCACTTATTTGCAAGAAAGTTATTCATATTTGTTTTTAAACAAAAGCCAGCCGTTTAATAATCCTAACCAGCAAATGTCTAGAAAATATATTTTATTTTGAAAATATAGATAATTATCAATTAGAACCAGTTTTCCAAATGTTGACATTTTAAGCATTTTCATGAGGAAGGGGATATATGATTGTAATCTACTGCTTATAATGTCTACCAAACCAGCCCAATGCCCGTGAGACATCACTGTCAGTGTTATTGAATGTATCTTATCAATAGGAACATCATTATATAGATTTAGGGATGAAAATCTGAACAGTTTCTCAGATATTAAGCCTTTAATGAAGTAAATGGGTTGGGAATTGTTGAGCATGCCCTGGAGGGACTTCTCAGTAAGTGCTTATGGATTCTTTCTTCCCATAAGAAAAATGAAAATGTATGGTTTATTGCAAGTGATCTGAGCAGTTCTAAGATAGTAAGCCTTTTATGAAGTAAATGAAGGGGGCCATGTGTTGGCACACCCGGGGGCCTTCCCGGTCAATATTACTGAATGCTTGGTATCATAAGAAATATGAATAATCGTGTCATGCACTGGAGGGACTTCTCAGAAAGTGCTTTTGAATGCCTCTTGTCATAAAAACATGAAATATATGGTTTATGGGTAGGGATCTAAGCAGTTTCCAAGTTACTAAGCCCTTTTATGAAGTAAAGGGGTGAGGCATGTTTGTGCACACCCTGGGGACTTCCTGATAAATATTACTGAATACTTTGTGTCATAAGATATATATTAGTATATATGGTTTAGGGGTGGGAATCTGAATGGTTTCTGAGATATTAGGACTTTTTAAAATTAGTTGGACCTGGGCATGCTTTCTGGTCAGTCCCTGAGCGCAGGTTTTCATATTTCAAACTTTCTTTAAAAAAAATCTATATATAATATAGAAAAACGAAACAACCCCTTGAATGGTTGCAATTGGTGAGAAATTGTCCGGACAAATTTTGGCAGTTTGTTCTACACTTTACCCTTTAGGCCACATGATGATCAGGAAAAAATGTTTTGACCTTTTTTACAGGGTTGAGGGTGAGTTAAGGGAGGAAATACATGTACCTAAGCTCTTTACTATCTTGTATGTGACATTTTCTTGTGTTTTGGTCACTTGCCCTTAATTATGGTGTCCTGGGCTTGATTAAATCTATTCCTGTTCTTTCCCTTCATTCTTACTTTATAGTCCACAGAATTGCAATCGAAGTCAGTGTATTGATTCTATGCTAGAATGATACATGTACATGGTTGTGTGGTAAATAGCTTCTCAAGTCTTGTTTAGTTCATGTACATGCAATTTCTTAATACTTTTGATGGATTAGTATCTTTTTGTGATAGCTTAAATGTTAGAGGTCCAAATTCACCAATTTACTTATTTGGTCTACTGGTCTGGCTATATGGGACTGTTGAACTGTGAGTATGAATGCCTGAATGAAAACATAGATAAACAGAGATGCCATAGAAATACAGCATCTCATCTGACAAAACAATATGAGAAAAAATCATTGATTATAGCATTTCATATACATGTATATATGGATATTTCTACCCTATGATCCCTAAAAATATAAACGATGCATCCATTTAGTCTATTTATGTTCAAACTTGATTGGAGATCTTATCCATCAAGAAAGGATATATAAAAATGGCTAAAATTTATATGTATTTTTTTTGCCCTAAACCTACACTCCCTTGTTAAACATCTATTTAAAAACTGTTTTTCCAAACTCCATCTAAAGAATATGCTCTTACTTTATTCAACAAAGTGATCATAGAGGCAGGCTTCCAGATGAGTGTGTACTGGAATAGTGCTTTTCTTACTTCTCGTCCACAATATATGTTGTGTGTACTCAAAAGAACCACCTCAATGAGACGATTCTTTTGCACATACAAAACACCCGCTTCAATACATGGGAAAGAAAATCTTTTCTTTTTTAGGCGCAAAAACTATCCTTATCAGGACCTGTGTTGACGTGTTTTTTCTTTATGCCAGGTAAAACAAAATTTATTTGATTTGCTTGGGGCTCTGAATTGCTCTTTCATCTCAAGATGATCAATAAATTCAGTTATCCTTATTCTCATATATATATATATATACATATAATTTACATGATGTATTAGTACTATGAGTATCTTTTACACGGCAAATGCTCAATCATACTTTTGTCAAGTTATGGCAGTTACTGACAACTACTAAGAAATATAGAGTGAGAAGTATAGAGAATAATCTTTAGGTATGTATGCCACCGGCTCAGAGTTCAAACAACCGTACTATAGCAGTCTACTAATCAGACCCATAACTGACTGCATTAATTATCCAACAGGCTGGGAGTAAAGGTGATTGCGTTTTAATCACCTTTTTGAGTTCACTGCAAATGAGCCATCCTGTCAAATCTGAACCTAAATTGAGGTTTAAGAGATGGATCTAAAAACTTGAAAGGGAATTTGTAAACTTGAAAGAGAATGTAAAGAGTGCACAGAACATGCATTTTAAGAAGATGAATCTAGTAAATGCATATATAGCCTGCTTTTATTACTTTGTAAAGGGAGGGATCCAGGATTTCTTGAGAGGGGGTTCAAATTTACAAAGGGGGTTTGATTTGTTAAATTTACCTGTAACTGTTAATTTATTATTTTTTCCTGATTTTTCTAAGAATTCTCCATGTTTGGCTGAACCCCCTCTGGATCTGCCACTGTTTTGTAGCAGAAGCCTGATCTTTTTCATTCAATAGGTCTAAAACAATACAATGTATTTTGACTATTTTCAATTGTCAGAAGGTATCGGGATTCATACAGGTGAAAGATTGTTTTAAACATATGGTGGGGGGCTAACTTTGGAAAGAGTACATTTCTGTTAATGAAACTGATCAGACTAACTTAGCCTTTGATTAAACATAAGGGGCCTACTAACCAGCTATTCCAGTCCATTTTGGTATGCACCATATTTCTAGCAGTCAGGCAAGGTTCTCAGAGCCATTACCCAAAGCAGAAACACACAAACAGCCCTTTTTCACATTTCAGATTATTTACTATGAAAGCATTTTGTTTTAAAAAGAAAAGAGTTAACTCACAATTAGCAGTAAGCTGGTATTAACATAAGAAACCCGATCAAATGTAGATGCTTTTCTACAAATCAAAACTTGTAAAGTGCAACAAAATCGGTTTGAGTTTAAAACTAGAAACTTTTATTTAACAATCAAAGATTTTAACCAATGGCCATCATCGGAACAAACACATATGAGAAGAGAAACTTTGGACAGGATTAATAGAAAGTCGGGTTTAAATTGGAAGAACATTTGTTTTCTGACAGTTTTAAGGCATAAATTTTGTACTTTAAATGCCTGACAATATACTTATAGACATTATTTTGTGATGATATTTGCCTATCATACATTCAAAAGTATCTTCAACAGGAGCATATGCACAATATTGTGGATCCGTTTCATTTATTAAAATTTGTTTGCCATTTAGCATAATAATCACTTCTCTAGCTTAAAAAGTGGGTGGGGTATTTCAAGGGCAACTAACTCGATAAGTACACAGAACCAAATGCGACATCATTGGTTTTCATAAACAGCAGACATTGCCTGTAGCTTTGGTATATGACTCAACTTGTTGACAGAGTGGGCACCTAAACTCTCTCTCGATGCCTTGATTTTTGTAGTACTATAAGATTGGAAGATAAACCACAGATACAATGGTAATAGCAGTGTAACCCTAGCTTATGATTTGGTGTAGCCAACACACTAACCACAGACACAACTAGAGCGCGCAGTCAAATGGGCGCCATCGCAAATCCCCACGCTAAAGTTTTTGACTCCCCCAGCACCCCGCAGTCCCACCCCCGGGCATGACCTTGGCAACATAATGAAAATTCTGTTCAATATGTTTTCTATCTTTTATTTGTGTGAACACACACAAAGTTTGGTATAAAAATCTTTGAAATTGGCATGTTAATGATATTTGACCTTTTGACCTTGCCCCAAGGTCACCAGTTTGACCCTAGGATAAAAATGTTACTTGCATTTTGCTCTGCTCGTCATCCCCGTCGATTTGATATGCTACATGACCATGTTTGAAAAAAAAAATTGTTTGTCCCCCTGGGTACCCCCAGTGCCCCAAAGTCCCACCCCTGGGGCATGACCCAGGCGACAGAATAAACATCCCGTCTGATATGTTTTGCATCTTTCATTTGTGAGAACACACACAAAATTTCGTATAAAAATCTTTGAAATTGACATGGTAACCAAAATGTATTGATATTTGACATTTGACCTCACTCCAAGGTCACCAGTTTGACCCTAGGATAAAATTTGATATACCACATGACCATGTTTGAAAATAATTTGTTTTTTACCCTGTGGGCACCCCAGCGCCCCAAAGTCCCACCCCTGGGGCATGACCTAGGAGACAGAATGAAAATTCCGTCTGATATGTTTTGTATCTTTCATTTGTGAAAATACACAGTCACAAAGTTTGGTATAAAAATCTTTGAAATTGACTTTGTAATTGAAATTAAATGATAATTGACCTTTTGACCCCTCCCCAGGGCCCCATGGGGGGTGCCCAAAAGTTTGACGTTGCACGCCCCATTCATGTCAGTAACTCACACACCAAATTTGGTTGAATTTCGTCCAATGGTTTAGGAGAAGATAGCATAACAGACAGACGGAGGATCGGAGGGACAGACAGACGGACGGAGGCGATTACAATATCCCCTTCGCTTTTTTAGAAAAGCGTGGGGATAATGATAATACCCTAGCTTATAAGTTTTTGTAGCCAATACATAAGCAAAAAGGAAAAAGGTATTTAATGGGCATGGTAGCGAGAAAACCTGTCTTGGGGGGGGGGGGGGGGTTCCGAGACAGTGAGACTAAAATCAGCCTCCTCAGCGACAAAGATTAGCTAGAAAACTGAAATTTTGCTTGAAGCAAGTTTACGCATGATACTTTCCAGTAAATGAATAACAAAGCCGCTGATCAGACTACGTGGGTGCGCGGGCTGGTCAGTGCCTTTGTTGTTAGCATAATCCCAAAGACACGTTTTCTCGCGTCAAGACATTTCTTAATGTTGTAATGTAATATTTGTATGTTCTAATATAATATAAGTGTAAACTAACCCTTGGTACTAGGCAGGAGGACAGGAGGGCAGAGGAACTTAGCTTTTGTAGGTCTGCATTCAATGGCGTCTGTCTCAGTTCTGCTGTAAACGTGTACAGCACGTGAATCACACAACCCTGACATTCCTCCTGCTTACTACCCAGTAACCCATTTACCCTACTCACAATAGTCCGGTAAAGTACTCGGGGAGTTACCTCTGTCAGCGGCTACCTAGCTCCATAAATTACTATACTCCTCCCCACTTTGAGAAAGAGGTCCTCGCCATAGGTAGGGTTCCTGAAAAGAGAACTATAATTGCCATCATAGAATACTATACCTTTTTCAATGTCCATATACAGACCGGGTTACCTTGAGTGAACTCTGCTTAAGTTCAGCTCTACTTAAAGAATCTTGTTGACGTCTGTCTTCCGTTGCTTCTGTCTTGTTGAGCCACATGTCCAACCCTCATAAAGTGAGTGAGTCACAAACTCAGCTGTAATCTTGATTCTTCGTCAGTCACTGAGCCACATAGACTCAGTAGGTCTCGGCATCTTCATCTATTGGTGACTCTCCTCGTTTCCGCTGTCTTAACCATGAACATGCATATCTGGAATCTTCATCTGTTTGCTAGTCACTGACATAGCCGTCCTCTAGATCCCGCTATCAGCCAGTCCTAACCTTGAACTTGCATGTCTGGAATCTTCATCTGTTGGCTAGTCACAGACATAGCTTTTCTCTAGATTCCGCTGTCAGCCACTTGTACACCATTTGTAACCTTTAACCATGCATCTGTCATTATGCACATCATACTCTGGAAGTTGCTTTCATCCTAGTTTTACAATGGCGAACACAGTTTAACTACTGCTACCATCTTGAATTTACATCTTGACGATACAACTTGAAGCTACATTTTGAAGAAACATCTTGAAGAGGTAATCTGCGTAGAAGTCACAATGGCGAACACAGTTCAACCACTGTGACGATCTGGGAGTAACATCTTGAAGATATAATCTGCGTAGAAATTACAATGGCGAAACACAGTTCAACCACTGCAATGATCTTGAAGTTATGTCTTGAAGGTATCATCTCTTAGAGATCTGGTATCTTCTTATGTATTAACCTTCAGTGCATTTCCAATATCTACATGCCGGCTGCTACAAGCACTTCCGGATGCAATTGCTCTATTTTGGAGAATCATCTGCTGTATTCTTGATTTCGTTACTAGTTACTGATCAGCCAATATCTTGAAAATTCATTTGTCAAGGAGGCACATTCCCCACTATGCTTGGTGACAATGCAGGCCACGGACCATACAAATGTCATGCTTTTGCATTTGCTTGAATTTTCATCTAATCAGAAGTCATAGAGACTCAATTGTATCCTGAATCATCTGACAGTGAGCTGTTTACTCATCTGTTGTCTTGATTCTCTTTTGGCTGTCCAAAGACCTGGTGTACTTATTTCTAACTATTGTTGCATTGACTGGCTGCAATCTAGAATATTCCACTTTCAGTGGGTCACGGCCCAGCTGAAAGTCCTGCATATTCATCTGGCAATAGGTCACTAAGACCCAAAGAAATACTGAATATTCATCTGGCATTGAGTCACAGCTCAAAGAAATATTGAATATTCACCTTGCCAGCTGCACCTGGCACAGAGTCATCACGACTCAAATAACAATGGACCATCCCTTCAGCAGTAAATCACTTAAGATACTGCAATACAGAATATTCACCCCCAAATGAGCCATAGAGACCCAATGGAATATGGAACATCCACCCAGCAATGGATCATTAAGATACAATGCAATATTGAATATTTGTCACACAATGAGTCAAAAGACCCAGTGAAATGTGGAATACCCACCCACAGTGAATCATAAAGATAAACTGCTATATCATATATTCATCCCACTATGAGCCATGAAGACTCACAGAAATGTGGTCCTTCCATAATCAGTTAATCACCAAGATATAACTGTACTGTGAAATATTCACCCTACAATGAGTTGTAGCCTCAAAGAGAATATGGAATGTCCATCCAGCAGTGAATTACTAAAATTCAGCTGCAGTACTTGGATAGGTCACTGAGCTTCACGCGCAGTTATGTATGTTCTCTATATCCAGTTTATGATCTATGGTTGATATCATCTCAACAATCCCTGAACAGGTCCCCATGTAGATAATCCACATCAGTTGAGTCTAACACAGCTCTCCTGTGCCCCTGTCATTAATTTCTTAAGTTACAGCAAATTCAACCAAACTATCCATCAAATTAATGATCCATGGTTGATATCATCTCAACAATCCCTGAAGGGTCCCCATGTAGATAATTCACATCAGTTGAGTCCAACACAGCTCTCCTGCGCCCCTGTAATTAATTTCTTAAGTTACAGCAAATTCAACCAAACTATCCCTCTGGAAACTGAGTACACACTTTATGGCGATCTCCAACCAAACTCTTCTTGTGCAGCATGAGTTAAAACCTTATGGCGGAGTCCCACAAAACTCTTCTTCTGCCTGAGTTAAACCTGAAGTCGGAGTCCAACCAAACTCTTCTTCTGCATCCCGACTTAAAATCTTGGTAGTCTCGCCAAACTTTTCTTGAGCTGTCCAAGTTAACCTTATGGTACAGTCCCACCAAACTCTTCTTGTGCAGTATGAGACAATTTCATATGGCGGAGTCCACTCAAACTCATCTTTTGCAGAATTTGTCCATGAACCATACGCTTTACAACCATATCCCACAGTAACAATCCATCTATCCAGCAGCTACAACGCATTATGGATCCAAGAACTTCAACCAGCTCAGACTAAGAACAATCTGTTCAGACGGTGAAAACGGTCTAAAAACCAAATGAATAGTCACACTCAGAAAGATCTGTCACATGGTGAAAGCACAACACCATATATTTTCCTGAAGCTCTTGCTTGTTACAGTATTTTCTTCTGGAGTTAAAGCAAGCAACTACCAGCTTTACTTCTTCCTCCCAATCCTGTACCCAAAGGAGTCTGTTCCATTGGCCATAGTGATGTCTACTGTCACACTGTGAATCCTGTCAGCACTACATCAATATCTGCCATTAACATCAGTTTTACCTCCATCTTGATTAATTTAGGTCTTTAGTACCAGTACATACATCTGTTTCTCTGTTGTCACCACATAATTATCTGTTGTCCCCACCTGTAGTAAGCTGTATACATTTTGAGCTACAAGCACAGCATATTTCGAGAGTTTCACGGAAAATGCTGCATCTAGATTCTTCAATGCTCTCTACTCGCACATATCACGGGCTACAAGCCACACATATTTTTTATAACCTTTGTTGCAATCTAGATTCTTCAATGCTTTACTTCTCGCACATAACACAGGCTACAAGCCACACATATAATTTTAAACCTTTGTTGCAATTTAGATTCTTCAATAATTTACTTCACGTTCATAATTCGGGCTACAAGCCACAAATATCTAAACTTATGACTCACTTCTCTCTTCTTTTTTTTCCTTAAGTTTCCTGGGTTGAACCAGTACTAAGCAGCTGATAAAGTCTCTTGCTCAAGGACAACGCACAGAGATTCAGCTGGCATTTAGCCTCCAACTAGCAGTCCTTCGACCCCCAATCTAGCGCTACACCAACTGAGCTATCACGCTCCACATAAAATCAAACCACCACATTAACATGAGAAAGCCTCTGTTGAAGAATCCTCATAGAAATTGTGCATCATCTTCTTAGCATCTTTGTCTCTCTGACTGTGACAAGAATCATTCAATACTTGTGCTGCCATCTCATTCCCAATGTTATAAATGGTCCTGCTGATGAGCACATTGCCACCAGCCCAAGTGCACCAGACATACACGTCATGTTGATGAACACACGCCAACAACCATAGAGCACCGACCTAAACATTTACCATTTGTATTACAGGACATCATGATGACATCTCTGTCTCGTCTACTACCACAGCACACTTGTTAGGCCATCTTCCTTCGACCGTGAACATCTGTTCCTGAACTAGAAGACGCATCTACACTATATTGATGATATCTTGCTCTTGACCTTGACCTTGGAAACCTTGACAAAGAATACTGCTTGTTTGCATACAGTTGTAATCGAACATCTGGTACAGTCACAATCAAACATTGTTACAGTTGCAATCACATATTGATATACCGTTGAAATCATCTATTTGATACAGTGGCAATCACATATTGTTACACACGCAACAACTTCTTCGCTACAAATGCACTCAAATCCATTACAGTTGTACTGTGAGACGTTGAAATGGAGTCTGATCTTGATGATGACTTTGTTCTATCTCTTTTGACCTTGATCTTGATGACCTTGACCTGGAAACACATTCTATTTTAGTTGAACAGCTACTCTTGTAATCGAACATCTGCTACAGTTACTATCAAACATTGTTACAGTTGCAATTTTATATTGATATACCGTTGGAATCATCTATTTGATACAGTGGCAATCACATATTGTTACACGCGCAACAACTTCTTTGCTACAAATGTACTTAAATCCATTACAGTTGTACTGTGTGACCTTGGCATTGAATCAATTGAACTAATGCTGCATGTGTTCCCATCTATTCTCATCAAATCTAGACTAAGTCTTCTTGGTCTTTTTTATGTGTGATAATGGCTACTATGTTGTACTAATCTGTTTTACTGTACTCTAGTCTGTATCATCTTCTTGTGGGGATTGGCCTGGTCTTCTCTTCAGTTCTTCTGATAGCTTCAAATTCAAATAAATCAAAAGGGCCCAAATGAGGCTATGTAATTCAATTCTGGCACTTCCGATGATAAATCTGCTGGTTTTTAACACCATAGGCTGTTTACAATATCATAGAATATTTGAAGCATTCGTATTTCGCGAATTTTAATTCCATTCACTGTTTAGTTATACCCATGTATTGACATTATTCAGGCCGCTCCAGATAACTAGCGACTTTGCCATTTCCTCTCCAATGCCGGAAATTTGTGTCTGCCGATGCCGTGTTGACGTTGACACGAACAAACTGCAACTGGAGGTCCTATATTCTGGTATTCATAGCCGTAACTTTCCTCCCCCTTTTGAATTTTAAAGCTTTATTGAAGACTGATCTTTTCCTTACAACTGATTTTTTTTTTAAAGACAACACCCATACTGGCACAAACACAGTAACTGAACAGCGTACAAGCATGATCAGTTTACAGTGTAAACCCTTACTGAACAGCGTACAAGCATGAACAGTTTACCGTGTAGACCCTTAATAATCTTTACTGGTACAGGATCCGAAACTGTCTTCCAAAACAGCTTCCTGAGAACGGACGAGACCCATGAAATTTTTGCCAGACCTGATGCATGTGCGTTTTTTAAATTGTGTCTGCACGACGGTAGTTTTCTGAAAACGGTATGCTAGCGAGACTGCAAAAGTTCTAATTTCACGCTATTAAAACAAAAGCATTCGCCTGTTCCCCTTTTAACTGCGCACCCCCATTGAAAAATGTGCAGGCTCGACAGGGACTAAATCACACGATTGAATTAGCTACCGAACTCGCCGTTTTACGCACGTGCGCACATCAGGACCTCCCGCCAATTACGAAATCGAAAATTTCACGTTTGGGGCTACCAAGAATTAGCTACACTTTTTTTCTGTTCCGTTTTCATGCTTAGTCGGTTTTCCCCGCTAAACAATCTAATTATTTTAACTTATTGACGTTTTTTTCCACCTTCAGTGTAAATCAAACACGGACAACACGTTCACGCATCGTCGGAAAAAACAGTCAACAATTACCAATAATTAGACAATATTGTGATTTCCAAAATTGATATCCTCGTCGCCATTAATATAATATTTGTATGTTCTAATATAATATAAGTGTAAACTAACCCTTGGTACTAGGCAGGAGGACAGGAGGGCAGAGGAACTTAGCTTTTGTAGGTCTGCATTCAATTGCGTCTGTCTCAGTTCTGCTGTAAACGTGTACAGCACGTGAATCACTCAACCCTGACATTCCTCCTGCTTACTACCCAGTAACCCGTTTACCCTACTCACAATAGTCCGGTAAAGTACTCGGGGAGTTACCACTGTCACCGGCTACCTAGCTCCATAAATTACTACAGTTGTAACCAAAAAGGTATATAAAGAGGTGTTTCTGTATTGAAATATGTACATGTCTAAAGAGAGAAGGGGAAAATACAAATTATTTTAGAAAGTCCAAATGCTGATCAAAATACACTTTCTTTAAGAAATGTCTACAGTGGATTTTCGGTCAATGACATATTTGTAGACACTCTACAATTTTTGAAGCACCTGCCGCAAAGGCTAATGGAAGGGTGAGCCCATGCATAGAGTTGTTTATGTGTGTAATTAAAACTGTTGTTTAAATAATTGACCTCAGATGGGAGCACAGTGGCTCAGTGGTAGAGTGCTTGACATGAGACCAAAGGGCCGCCGGTTTGAGCCTCACAGCGTCACTGTGTTATGTCCTTGAGCATTTATCCTTGCTTAATACTGGTTCAACCCAGGAAGACCCGCCCCCATATAACTGAAAAACTTTTGACTGGGATGTAAAGAATCAAATCAAACTTAGCGTCAGCTTTCACGTAGTTCCATAATCTAAGGTCCAAAGTCTTGTGTGTTTTCTTAGGAACCGTTTTGAATGGTCATTATGAGAAAAAGTCCTAGCACATGTGATACTTCATCGTGTATTTTTTAATTAAGATGTTTGTGTAAGTGACTGGCGTAACAGATAACATCAAATTCATATGGTATATCTCCAGAAAGTCTTTGTATCATGATTTGAGTAACTGACACAAATTAATGCCCCACCACGCGTAACACACGTGTATGTGGTTTCAATTCAGTGTTATTTGGTTTGGTTTGATGCCAAACGTCCAAGTCAACAGCTGTAATCATGTCAGGATAGTCAGTTAACGAAACCACACTTTCTCCTGGACAAGCTTGACTAAGCAGTTAATTAGTACTTCGTACAGATACTTTGCCAGTTACAAGCAAAAGTACGTGCACAAAGTTCTGGTTAACCGCTTAGTCAAGCTTGCCCAGAAAAAAAGTTTGGTTAGGTGAACTGGGTCAATTCATGATATGACTACAGCTGCTGGCTGGGACGTTCGGCATCAAACCAAACCAAATCATGCCCATGTTTTTTACACGTTGGTTTTAGTAACTGCATCAAACCAAACCAAATCATGTCCATGTTTTTACACGTTGGTTGACTTTAGGAAATACCGTCCTACATGTTCACATTCATATGGGATACTCAAGAGCCAATGTGTACTTTAACATGAGTTCTTAAGCTATCGACTCGAGAGAAGGCTTTACCACATGTATCACACGTGTATGGTTTATCTCCAGTGTGTATTCTCAGATGTAAGCTTAAGTCACTGACTCGATAGAAAGCTTTACAACATAAATCACACTTGTATGGTTTCTCTCCAGTGTGTATTTTAAGATATTGGAGTAGGTCACTGGCACGAGAGAAGGCTTTACCACATGTATCACACGTGTATGGTTTATCTCCAGTGTGTATTCTCAGATGTAAGCTTAAGTCACTGACTCGAGAGAAAGCTTTACCACATAAATCACACGTGTATGGTTTCTCTCCAGTATGTATTTTAACATGTTCGTTTATGTGATCGACTCGAGAGAAGGCTTTACCACATGTATCACACTTGTATGGTTTCTCTCCAGTATGTATTCTAAGATGGTTCTTTAAACCACCGACACTTGCGAAGGCTTTACTACACACACCACACTCGTACGGTTTTACTCCAGTGTGAATTCTGAGGTGACATTTCAAGAGGCTGTAATAAGTAAACGATTTTCCACAGCTGTCGCATTCGTGAATCTTTTTTTTCCAGTGTTCATTTTAAGCTATTGTTTTAAGCAACTGTTATTAGTAAAATACCCAAATAATGTTGCAAGCAATTATGTATATGGCTATGCTGTCGAAACAGTAGGCATGACCTGATAAGACGTTTCACAATATGAACAAAACGACTACTTTGGATAATATGAGTCACGGTAAAGCAAAAATTACTGCACATTTGTAAACTCTATTTCTAGTTGATACTTGCCAATATGATAATCAGCATTGTTGCCGCCCTTTATACCTCACTGATAGACAGCCTTTTGTTTTTCATAAACTGCACTGTGTTTGGAAGAGCTAGCTGCTAATTTGAAGGCCTTTCACACATCAATATAAGTCAGCTTAAACCAATTGTTCTACTTTGGTAACACAATGTCTTCTCTCAAACAGTCCTAAATATACTTAACGCCAGAAAAAACGCAACTTTTACAGTATAACCTTACTCGAGATTTAATGCTATCTTATCTTTCTTATAAAATAAAAGCATAAACCTATGGTCGCGATATCAAGCCAATACTCTTTTGGTGCAGATAAAGCAGTCCAGATAAGCCAGGCTATATTTTTTATAAAGGGACACAACCCGAACTTCGACAAAAAAAACCCTGCAAAATCACCTTATTAATCTGGATATCAGATCTTCATTATGAATTGCTCTTTTGGATTCAAGCTTTCGGAAAATTTCAAAATTGCTCTACTTTATATGCACACTCAACAGATTTCTTTGTCTTCAAGCTTTGACCTTCAAAATGGTCATCAAAATTTCAGCATGAAACCGGAAGTTAACGAAAATGCGACACTTTCGACGGTAAATATTGCGATAAATGATAACCATAGATTATGACCTCACAACTTACGTATGCCAATTTTTAATTTATTCAGTTTAATTGAAGCTTTAGTGATTTCTCAAATTTTGGGGAAATTTCACGAAAAATGAAATTTAAAACATAAATTCTAGGTCCTTCCAGCAAAGTGATTTTTGTGTTGTAAACCGTTTTTTTGGATAGTGTGGGTGATAGGCAGCACTTGTGCGCTGAAATTGAATAAGATTTCAAGATATAATATGGTTACCAAAAAATTTGATGAATTTGTCATTTTTCACCAAATGTTTTGGCAGAAGCGTGCAATTGAGCTCAAGTTTTGGTGAAATGTTCTCCTACGTTAGGGACGTTTGTTAGTACAAAGACAAATTGTATCAAGCTGATATTTATAGGAAAAATAACACTTGTACCGGTTGGGGTTTTAATGGCTTTAAGTATACTCCAGAAGACACTTCAATTTTCATAAGCAAGTTCTGTCTAGATGTAACGAAGAGGCAATTCTCTAGAAGTCTGAGTTCTACAATATAATACTAAAAATAGTAAGTGAGTATGATCAGGAAATACCACAATCACAAACTGCAGACAACCCCGCGGCACCGCGAGAAAGAGCCGCTCAACCATCACGAGACACCAGGAAGACAAATTAAGCAAAGCAATCAACTCTCTCTTCCCCATCAAGATGATTGCAATACTAGAATGGACATAAAGTAACGTACAACAAAACATAGAACAATTACAGACTCCCACAATGGGAGTAACAATAAATAAAAAGTCAACAACAACAGAACCACCGCCTTAGAACTGACAGCAGCCTAAGCCACCGGAGGGCTTAAATGCATTTTAGTGGTACCAAATCTTCGCCCTAGATTCTGCAGTTGTTGAAGTACAAGAAATGTTCAGCTCGCATGGAGGCCATCTTACTAATGCAATGTATCATCATGGAAAAACACTCTAATCAAATTACTACACCATGATGAAACAAAGAAAAGAGCTCATGCCTCACAGCTAGTCAGAGCTAAAGAAAACCTCAAGTTAAGCCACGGTGGGTCCAGCTACAGATAAGCATCAGGCACCAACCCACCTATTAAAGCTTTACGTCAGAGCCGTCATTGAGTCTGAGGCCTGACCCACCGTCGTGCAATTAAAGAGGAAACCATAGCTATAAACCGTGATTGGGCTCAAAACTAGGCATGCAGACTGTCGCGTGATATCCAAGTTATATCCAACCCTTATATAACGTTTAACTATCTTTTTGAATTGATCACTAAGATTAGGTATTCCAACAATTCGTTTGAATTTATAGACTAAATCACCATAAAATATAGGTTCTGATATGCCTTGTTGCAGAAGAGTTTTTAACCCAATGTTGTATTTAACAATTAACTCTATGTGTCTGTGGTAGAATTTAGAAAATGCTTTTCGAATTTTATGATATCTATAACCTTGTTTTAATAATTTAGCAGTTAAAAATAAGTTTCTGTTGTTGAAGTCATCAACATTAGAACACACTCTAGCAAAACGAATAAGCTGAGAAATATATACACCATAGGAAGGAGAGCGAGGAACATCTCCATCAAGAAATGGGAAATTTACTATTTCAAAATTAAAATCATCCCGTTTATCACAAATTTTAGAAGAAACTATGCCATTTGTTATTGACAAGTTCAAGTCCAAAAACGGAGCTTCAGTATCAGAAGAATTCGCCTTATTTAACTGAAGTTCAGTGGGATATATCTGACCTACCATTTGTTCAAAATAAGGATTATCAATATTAAGTAAGTCATCTAAATATCTGGAGGTAGAGTTAAAGGCTTCAATTATACCAGCTTGATTATTGTCTGACAGAGACAACATAAAGTCTCTCTCATAACAAAACAAAAACAAATCTGCAACAAGAGGAGCACAATAAGTACCCATTGGAATACCGACAATTTGTCTATATAATTTTGAGCCAAATCTTATAAATATATTGTCCAAAAGATAATGGAGCGCATCACACATTTTCTGACATGACCACAATTTATATCGTTTAGGTTGTTCAGAAGTAAAAAAAGCATTTTTATCATTACAAGCCAAATAAAGTGAGCCCTCTCTGTTAAATGTTTGTTCAATTAATTCTGTTAGTTTTTCTTTTATAAGATTATGAGGCAATGTAGTATAGAGAGTAGAGAAATCATATGTAGACAAACCAAGTGCTAGAAATCCTCTAGACTTCAATACTAATACTGGTCTGCATTCACACCAAGCGGAAGTGTTTGTTTCATATAAGTAAATGTTTTATCTACAAGATCTAGCTTTAACAAGGGCTACATTCTTCAGAAGTCTGTATCCTAGTTTAATTAGCTGTACTTGTCGTTATTCTCTCACGAAAAGGTTGTGATTATTTCAAAGAAGTAATATTCTAGTTCTGTCTAAAGTCAGCAAGGGATCCATTTTCCAGCAGTCTACAAACTAAAATTATTAAATATACATGTCTCTGGTACCACCAAAAGGCAGCGAATGTTTCATGGATGTAACTTTTTGTCTTGAACCATTTAAGAATCGGTTCTCATGCATGTATATATAGTAGAGCTGGTCAATCCATGAAATAATAAAGAAAATTCTATTACTAATCTACTAGTTCATAAACTTTCATCAGGATAAAAAGATCTTCGAGGTCGCTACTTCTGAATGGATGCTAATTCTAGTAGCATGTTTACTTCTTTTCCAAATGCTCAATGTTTTTTTCTGAAAATATATATAAACAATTAAGAAAAAATGTGAATATCGTTGTTCCAAATATGTTTCTGGGGGTTTATGTTTTTCCTCTTTTTTTTGTGACGTAACGCATTGTGCATTTTCACTTTACTTGTCTCTGTTTTGAATTAGTTCTAATATTGTACAATCTATGTGTGCTGCCGCCCCCACTCCTCTGCAACATTTAAGTATGCAAAAGGCCTTTTACACAAGGTCTTTTAGGGACAATACCACACTTTCGGACATTACTGGACAGTACAGTGAGCCACTTTAGTTACGCACCACTTGTACAATGTAAAATTACTCGAAAAAGAAATGTGATATTTTTATTCTGAGACTACCAACGTAAAGCGCATCTATATTTGCATTAGCCATTTAAATTTCATTGTGATCAGATCAGAAACGAATGAGAAAATTGATCTTTAAGTGTACTACCCTCAAAACACCATTTCACATTGCATTATCTCGAATAAAACTCAGATCACATTGCACTTTTTTCAGGGTCGAATTTCCGCTATGCCAGAGATAAGAGCCGATTTATTCTTGGCAATATCTTAGACTGGAATGTGTTTGTAAACTTCATCACTTTTTTTAAACGTTTTACTATTTTGGTTCCCAGCTGGCCAAGGTTCGAAAAAGGTTGGTTTTAGTCCTTTTTTAAAGTTAGTTAAAATTTCGTATGATTCTGAGTAAACTAGTTATCAAAACACTTCTTTTATAATTTCATTTTAAAAAACCATGTCTCCGCCGTTTATTTTCGTAAAAAAATAATGGATTTATTGGCGTCATGGTGTTGACGTTAGTGATGACGTCACTACTACCAAGGCTATAAGACGTGTCAATGGTAAGATGTTTAAGTGTTTTGATGCTTTTATGTCAACAAGTGACTCATAATAAAACAATTTGCGAAGAAAAACCTGTTTGATTATTGTAACTGACGTTAATATGACGTCAAAACGAGCATTTGTTCAAAAATATCGGTGTTACTAAATTCAACGACCAAAAAAAGGGGTTTTACTTGAATAAAATAATTGTTTTTGGTGTTTTTCTGTCACATCGATCACCATGGATAATGCCTAGCTCAAAACAAAAATAGACAATAAAGTCGTTCAGGTTGCACGTGCATTTTTGTCAAAATTAGAAAATTGCCTTTGACGTAGCAGAATGATTCGCATGAGTGATTCCAATAATTTTTTATATGTCATCAAACAGATAAAATGTCAATAAATAAATTATCATAGCGAATGTTCAATTCCAGCATTTTTGTCAAAAATGTGGGCCCTGAAAAAATGGTGCGTAACTAAAGTGGCTCACTGTACTGGAAGTAGTCATTTAACTAACTTTATCATATGACGTCGCGTCTGAGAGTGAAATAACACCATGCAATAAAATCGATAAACCACTAGTGGTTTATAGATTTACGGGAAACGTTATGACGTCCATAACAAAGTTGCGTACATAATGGCAAAATTATAACGTTTTTACGACAGAAATGAGATTTCAAAATATTTGTCATATGATAAATAGAATCTAACATTCGTGATCTTGTATTATTGAATTTATTAAACTCGTTGCGAAAATGAGATAAAATGCTCGGCAAGCCTCGCATTTTATCACTTTTCCCGAACTCGTTTAATAAAATCAATAAAACATGAACACTCATGTAAGATCCTCTATTTAAAGGGAGTTTGTCAGAATAGAAATGATGATTAAGCATTAAATGAAATTAAATACATGCAGCATTTCAGCTTCAAAATTATGTAATTTCAACAAAATTCATTGGACAATTCTTCAAATAATTATTCCGACAGTTTTTATAAGCACCAGATCTGATAAAAGGTACACAATGGTACATATTGCAATACAATGATGTTAAAAGTTTAACGCGTTGTGGTTACGATATAGAAATATAATAGTGTTATTTGATTCAATTTGACATTGATAACATATTTTGAATGTACATTTTGTATCTTAGTAAATCAAAACTGGCCTATATCAGTTTTTAAAATTTAATAAAGGAATTAATTTTAATTTGTGGATTTTATACATCGATAAAATACACAAAAATAACAATGCATTACTTATATGCATTATCTTTGCACCCTAACTTACTTGTATAATTTCAACTTTAGAACAAAATAGCATATTTGTAATAGGGTTTTGACAATATTTTAATTTTTAAAGTTCGACAAAGTTTGTAACCCTTTAAAGCCGCTGTCCATGAAAGATGGGGCAGGCATCTTAAAAATTATGTTAATTCAAAACTTTTTTCCCGAGAGAAGGCTCTCCTTACCTTGCATGTCATGGCAGAAATGCATTTTTTACTTCAGAAAAATCTAAAAAATATCATGCATGGTCATGTCAAAATGTATGTGAAGCGCTGACCTTTTTGTTAGACAAGACTTTTATTTGTTTTGGCACCAAGCTGTATGGACAAGTAGTTGGGATTCCTATGGTCACTAATTGTGCTTCCCTGGTTGCGGATTTATTCCTGTATTGCTACGAGAGGGAATTATGATGTCTTTTTCTGATGATAAGCAGGCAGATATTATTGATGCATTTAACACTACATCCAGATATTTGGACGACATTTTAAACATAATGTTTATTTTGACAATATGGTAAGTCAAATATACCCGTCAGAGCTCCAACTTAATAAAACCAATACCTGTGATAAAGGAGCCACAATTTTAGACTTGCATTTGTCAATTGCTAATGGTATTGTTTCTACCAAAATTTATGATAAACGTGACGACTTTGATTTTGGAATTGTCAATTTCCCATTTTTAGATGGTAATGTTCTCCGCTCTACATCCTATGGAGTGTATATCTCTCAACTCATTCTTTTTGCTAAAGCATCTAGCTATGTTACTGACTTCAACACTCGAAATAAATTGTTAACTCAGAAACTTCTGAAACAAGGCTATCAGTATCATAAACTTCGCAAAACATTTCTAAATTTTATAGACGATACTTTGGTTTGATATCTAAATTCGAAGTTTGACCTAAATCTCTCGTGCACCAAGCACTTTCAGAACCCGAATTCTATGGTGACTTGGTGTATAAATTGAAGAAGATTGTTGGCTCTTATCATTTTCAGCGCAGTTTATTAAAATTATTTCTCATTATAAAAAGATTGGCTATAACATTAATGTATTGCAAAAGACTGCATGCTTGGTGGTCAACCCAATTACGGTTGGCAACTTTGCTTTCCTCTTTAATTGCACGCCGGTGGGTCGGACTTAAAAGACATATATTGATTAAGATGGTAGGGGCCTGATGCTTTGGCTGTTTGTCGTACCCACCGGGGTTTACCTGTTGAATTTGTTTGCTCCGGTATTCATTTTTATTATTGTTGAGTCCTTATCTTTGCTTTATTTCCTTTTTATATCTTGATTAATGATTAATATAATCTGGAAGATGATGCATTGATAATTTAGGGGTCTTTCATACAAACCAAATATCTATGTGTCTTGATCCACATCTGAATTAAGGTTGAGGTTGGCGGCGTGAAACCGGTTTAAGCCCTCCAGTAAAATATTTTACTGACCGTTCCAAGGCGGTTTTACTTTTGTGGATCTTTTATGGGTTTTTCTGTCTTGTGTTTGTTATGCCTTTGTGCGCGTCTGTTTGTTTGTGCCTTGTGGTCACCTGCTGGGAAAGGGCTGACCTCTTTGCTCTCGTTTGTGGTGTATAACTGTGAGTTTGTCACTTTCCCATTGGTATCCTTGGTCAGGTGTGGACCTTGATTGTATCGACTTCTGGTCTTTGCACCCTTACTTACTTTGCTATATTATGATTAAACTGACGCTATATAGGGAGCGTGCATGTGAGTTTTAGCTCAAAACAACTTTGGGAATTATTTACTCTTCAGTCTTTAGCCAAATACAGCTTGTTTGTCTTGTATGGCTCATTGAAAAACTTTTAGATTTTGGCAGGCATACTCACTTACTATTTTTAAAAACACTTGAATTCACAATTCCTGCCAAACATCTCCACATTACTTGTGTTGTTAAGCAGCTAGATATTGTTTTGATGACGCTTCTCTTCAATGATGTTGGCGACTGATTGTTAAATGACGTCACATTTTTTTTTAAATCTTAGAGTTCCCCCGCTGTTTTGCCTAGGCACCATTACTATACGGTGAGTTTTCAAATGAGCGCTTAACAGGCTTAACTATTTGTAAACTGGTGAAAGTTTCTTTTGCCCACAACAATATCTGGGTTCAAGGTTGTATAAGTATGCAGTTCGTGATTATTTACACTATCAAGTGGAATCAAGGCAGATGTCAAATGTTATTACGCTTGGGGTTTTATCGAAGTGTTAAAACGGATTTGACTTTGCAACAGGACCTATTAAAATGCCCAAATAACAATACAAGCATTCAGTTGGAATTATCATCTGTTAAGATTCCTAACGCTGTGTAGAAAGAACCCTGCTTAAAAAGACCATGATATGTCAAAAGCATAGGGAACGAAATGTATTGATTATTCCCGCCTTCGGAAAACCCTGGACTTTGGCTCTTTTAAACAGTTTAATATATCTTTGCATGTTTGATGATCTAAAGATAATAGCATACATTTCAGTGCATTTGAAAAAAAAAATTTCACCAGTTCTAATGATTAAACGTTTTAGAGATATGCATGAAATTGCAAATCCCATATAGATGTCACGTAAAATAATCTAGACTAGTAAGACTATTTATATTGACAAGGGGTCCAGCTTAGAAAATGTCAGATTCGACCCTGTTACATTTAAAGCGCTCTTTCAATTTAAGATATTCTTTGAAAACCAAACTGTAGGTAAGTGAACACTCTATTGGGACAAATCAACAATAGCAACGTTTCTTCAATAGTTTACAGATAGATACAGAGATAAATTGTAAATCAACTAGGCAGATAGATGCTGTAACTGATAGTTTGCCTCTCTGGCTTCTCATTTTATAGTCTAAAAGATCAGATAATTTATATGTTCAAAAGATTTGCGAGTGCTTTAAAAAAAGGTAGCTTGTTGCTTTACTCTCAATGCAGAGTGTGAGTGTGGCATTTTGTGGCCATACAACTAAGAAACCCGCGAGATCATAACGAATCTGGAACGTACAACCTTCAGTCGGGCTGTCGGTGCAAAATACCGGCGATTTTGAGTTAGCTATAGACAAATATCGTATAATTTGTTACAGAGGAGGAAATAGTCGGCCACATTCAAATATTTTGGCGCTACCTTTCACCGCGGATTCCGATCGCTTAAATGGATCGTTAAACAATGTTCGGCATATCCAGGTCTACACACTGTGCAGATAAACTTCCCAGCCGTGGATGTAAACAAATACAGATACATACGAGGGTCATCCAATAAAGAACGAGACTTTCTTCATAGTTAGAAAATCTGTGTGTGTATTTAGTTAAAATTCACCATACTTATAGTATAACATCTTAGCAATTCAGGAATATAAACAATATGCTTGTGATAGATCAATTGCCATAGTAACGGAATGTTTTGTGGAAGGACTTGAAGATGCATGGCCACGTCTGCACTATTTTTTGCATACCCACGGTAAACCAACGTCATTTATTTTCGTTCATAGGTAGCATTTAACCTATTGATATCATTTTTTCTACTGAACAATCTTAGTGTTACATAAAATGCAATGAAAGAAGAACTAATTATGCATAACCTTTATTTTGGTTGCCTAGCAACCGATTTACTCAATTTTTTTTATAAACACTCTACTTTGCGTTGCTATGGTAACTATTTAAGTGAAGAATATCCCACAAAATGTATCGCTACGTGCGGCTGATTATAATAAGGTATGGATGAACAGAACCCTGTTCACTTAAATTGCTATCGACTATTTGATATTAACGTTATAAGTCATGAGGTCAGTGGAATATACAAGTTTTTTCTCAAAAACCTGATTTTTTAAGCTTTGTTTCCATGGTAACAGCTTAAGACTCTGAAACATTACTTTCTGCTATTGGTTATAGATAGATTGCATGAGCATATATAAGTATTCATAGAAAAATAAACTATACCTTCTAACCTGTTGCCATGGTGACCACCTATACTGAGCCGGCCACGGATGTTTGCCTTGTCTTTTAATATTGCCTAGCAACAAAGTTGACACTGTGTAACTCGACGAATATGGTTCATGTGAATAGCCAAAAAGACATGCTATCGTTGAACGAGATTTTATAAGTCTAGCATGTTAATTCACTGTACTATAGAAAAAGTCTCATTCTTTATTGGATGACCCACGTACAGACTCCCATTGGATTATTAATTTTTTGAGGTTATAGGTCATGTTTACGCTGTACAATGTGAGGTACTGTTTCACCGGAAAACATTTTACAGCGGAGCGGATAACTGCAGTTACGGGTATCTTAAAATTATAAATAGAGTTGTCTTCCGTAATATTCTTCGGGTATGACTTCATATTTAGTTATTTACATAGATTATCTCAAGTATACCGTCTAAGGTAGCGCAACACAAGAGCTACCTTCCTTCATGTAGCAGCACAGTTATTTCGATCTGATAAATCAGAGAGTTCGATTGGAAATTATGTCTTTAAATTTAACCTCGGCGCGGGCTCGAAGCAATATACACTTTGTATTTTCTTTCGAGACACGGACTGGTCACTTACATACAGGTAGTAATGACACAGGAATCGATCGCGATAAGACTGTCCCGCTATATCTATCGCCATTATAACCCAGTCCAATTCAAGCAGCGATTTTATCATAATAATTTAACAAATCAAGAATGTGTTGAACATAAATAAAATCGAAAAAGAATCAGCTTTCCGATGATATTATTTAATTTATTGAGCTACGTAGTTATTTCGCTATCGCGACATTTAGCCGACATCGATCAATTTTCAGAAATTGTGACAAATGGCGGACAGCGACCTTTGCATATGCCTCCCGAGCTAGGGATACGGATCTTTATTATATACCTATAACTGATACGACTTGAGAACTGTCTGTTATCTGGCCATCTGATACAGAAAGCCGGATCAACTAACTGAGGTTTTCTGAATCCATATCACTATCCTTTAAAACGAGGCTAAGGTCGGTTACCTGCTTTTGCAGCGACGTTACGTAAAGTAAATTGCGAGCAGAGAACCAGAGACGGAAAACATGTTGACGTGACGTCAATAAACGTAACGTTATGGCAAACGTTCCCGCATTTTTTCGGGATTAAAAACCAACAGGTTTTAAAATCGGAAAGAATGTCAGAAAAAAAGGCATATGATAAACATGTTATCAAAAGAGTAACTTGATCTGGCTACGCGTCTCGGGTGATCCGATGGTATGATCTCATCCACGAGACGTGATACAGTACGCCAGATCAAGTTACTATTATGATAATGTGTATGTATCTCTAGCATTTTTCAACAGCCGAGGCTAGAGGTACATCTTTATTATACTTTTTTAAAACGTTATACGGATAAGATGTGTCAAATTGTTATCATTATAAAATCGTAGGAAATGAAAACTTTGATAATTGTTTGTTTCTTGTTGTTGTTTTTTGTCATACACGCATGTGCCGTGTTGTGGCCTTGCTTATGGCCCTGCCCGTTGTGACTATATAGCCTCTCAAGTACCATGGTATTTATTCCGATTTTGGCGATTAAAAGTTTATAGTGTTCAGATATCCTCTTGACTCTATGACGGTAGAAAGCTACATATAGTAATGTTCGACTATGGGGCACCCCAGAAACGCCGAATCAGGCGTATTTTTATGCCAACTTTTGGTTGTGTACGCGTACATTGTTCTGCTTGGGATTCTAATTACGCCAATTTTTTTTCTGCTGACGCTTCTCAAACTCCTGAAGACGTCTGTGAAAGTCCAAATTTGGTTTCCGCCACAAAAGATCAGAAGGTTGCCGCCTATCGGATGCCACAGGGTTTGTCATAAAATGTCCAGTTGTCCGATAGCAGTAGGCGTGATCCCATTCAGCTCTCAGCCAATCAGAATGCCGCATAGCGACTGCGTCTTTAATATTAAACAGGACAATAATTACGCCTTTGCAAATTTGAGAAGCACGTGGTCGATTGGTCTTTAACTTTTCCCAGTGCGTGTATTGACAAAAGAGAGTCACGCATTCGTGACTGTCTGTCTCAATCAAATCGTGAAACGTTTTTACTTTTTTGAACACATCTCGAAAGAAAATACTGCTTCCAGAACACATGGAATAGCTTCACCAAATGGTTGATGAAATAAAAAAAAAGATTTGCTGAAAATATCGGTACATCTGTAAACCCAATAGGATAATGTCTGATAAGGGCTTAGGCAAAAGTTCTGAATGAAGCGTCATTAGTCATTAGCAACAAATGAGTTACGGCGTTTTGCCATCGAATAAACTAATCTTAGGGTATATTAAATGCAAGCAAATGACTTTCAGCAAGAAAAGCCGTTCATTTTAAACCATTTAAATCATCTATCACGTAGGTACGAACTCAAAATAATCATTTTTATTTTAGAACGATCGCCGTAGACTAGCTAGACTAGGTGCGCAAAAAAGCACTTCCATGCAATATCTATCCGTCTTTCTGTCCGTTCGTCTGTTTGTCTGCTTGTAAATGAATAAAACAACTACATATATAAACAGTTAAGATTTTCATTTTAAGGCCAAACATAAAAATATACTCAACGTCAGTGAAAGGTTACCATTAAATCACATACACTTAACATAGGACAATATTTAGTCCATTCTAAACGAAGAACGGTGGATACTTCAACACTCAATTTTACGACATAGAGTTCCATGTATCACCACTATGGAAAACGGTATCCATCACACCCGAATGCATTATAATCGATATCAATACTTCATGGACCCCTGTAATTTCCATTGCATTTTGTAGGAAATGCAAAGTTTTGATGTTACCTTAAAGTTTGATCCTCTTTTTTCGCGTTTAATGAAATAACCTAAACCATTTTGGTGGCGTTTTCAATAAAATGTCAAGGGATTGTCCTGGCATGTTGTCTTCCTAAAATGATGATTTCAAATTCTTAAAAACTGCGTGCACCATAGTTTCAGGGCTCGTGAAACTGTTTTATCTCTCCAAACTAGCTTGGCGTTGACCAGATACATGAACGTTATATTAGTTCAAGAGCTGCATTATATATTTTCGAAATTTCGTTACTGGTAACGTTTCATTGACGCTGAGTATATGTGTTTCATGATACATGAATTTTTAATAGGCATTCCTCATTTTAAAGAAAAATTTATATAGGTATTTTGTTTGTTTGTTTGATTTGAAGCGTTACGTCCCAGTCAACGATTTTTCAGTCAGGTCGGTATGGGTCTTCTTTGGATGAACCACTATCTGGGTTGAACCAGTACTAAGCAGCGGATAAAGTGTCTTGTTCACAGTGACTCCTCCACCAGCTTGTAGGCTGGAACAAGAAACACCTCGACCCCAGTCTAACGCCCTGTCCACTGAGCCACTGCGATCCGCATATATAGGGATACCCTGCTTTTCCACGCATTTTAGGAAGTCCCTCTCATTAATTTTTTATCATAGCATTTTATGATGAAGGAGCTGGATTGGTGGTCGTGCTTTCACTCATTTTCTAGATCGCCAAGATAATGAAATAAAGTATCGACTGCAGTTACATGAAGGTGTGCTTAATTTAAGTATTGGTATACCGAAGCATGCAACCAGCTAATCAGACGAACGTTAAATTCACCCTAGCATTAAACAAATAATCTATATTTGGAACTACAGTACACCATCCATTTAACAAGCTAATCAGACGCACGTTAAATTCACCCTAGCATTAAACAAATAACATATATTTGGAACTACAGTACACCATCCATGCAACAAGCTAATGGGATGCACATTAAATTCACCCTAGCATTTAACAAATAACCTATATTTGGAACGACCGAACACCATCCATGCAACAAGCTAATCAGACGAACGTTAAAATCACCCTAGCATTAAACAAATTATCTATATTTGGAACTACAGTATACCATCCATGCAACAAGCTAATTAGACGAACGTTAAATTCACCCGAGCATTAAACAACTAATCTATATTTGGAACTACAGTACACCATCCATGCAACAAGCTAACTAGACGAACGATAATTCACCCAATCATTAAACAAATTATCTATATTTGGAACTACAGTACACCATCCATGCAACAAGCTAATCAGAGGAACGTTAAATTCACCCTAGCGTTAAACAAATAATCTATATTTGGAACTACAGTACACCATCCATGCAACAAGCTGATCAGACGAACGTTAAATTCACCCTAGCATTAAACAAATAACCTATATTTGGAACTACAGTACACCATCCATGCAACAAGCTAATGGGATGCACATAAAAATCTACCTAGCATTAAACAAATAACCTATATTTGGAACTACAGTACACCATCCATGCAACAAGCTAATCAGACGAACGTTAAATTCACCCTAGCATTAAACAAATTATCTATATTAGGAACTACAGTACACCGTCCATGCAACAAGCTAATGAGATGCACGTTAAATTCGCCCTAGCATTAAACAAATTATCTATATTAGGAACTACAGTACACCATCCATGCAACAAGCTAATCAGAGGAACGTTAAATTCACCCTAGCGTTAAACAAATAATCTATATTTGGAACTACAGTACACCATCCATGCAACAAGCTAATCAGAGGAACGTTAAATTCACCCTAGCGTTAAACAAATAATCTATATTTGGAACTACAGTACACCATCCATGCAACAAGCTGATCAGACGAACGTTAAATTCACCCTAGCATTAAACAAATAACCTATATTTGGAACTACAGTACACCATCCATGCAACAAGCTAATGGGATGCACATAAAAATCTACCTAGCATTAAACAAATAACCTATATTTGGAACTACAGTACACTATCCATGCAACAAGCTTATCAGACGAACGTTAAATTCACCCTAGCATTAAACAAATAATCTATATTTAAAATTACTGTACACCATCCATGCAACAAGCGAATCAGACGAACGTTAAATTCACCCTAGCGTTAAACAAATAATCTATATTTGGAACTACAGTACACCATCCATGCAACAAGCTTATCAGACGAACGTTAAATTCGCCCTAGCATTAAACAAATAATCTATAGTTGGAACTACAGTACACCATCCATGCATTAAGCTATTAGATGCACGTCAAATTCGCCCTAGCATTAAACAAACAATCTATATTTGGAACTACTGATTAACTGTTTTCCACGCAATTTAATAAATTAAGTAGTGAATCCCCCATTTTGTAATTTACATATCACAGGGGTCACAGATTGAAATTTCTAAATTATGACACATTTGTTTACCTGGTGATTGAATTTATATTTGCAAACAATGCAGAAAACCCTGTTTGCAAAAGTACCTGTCAACCGGTAGCCAGAACGAAAAGGGTTAAAAACTAGCTAAGCATAAACACTGTGGCCTTACTCATAAAATAAAATCTACTAGAAATTAAAGAACTGTTCATGCTTAAATAAGCATAGTTATCCTTAAGTACATTTATAGACATATTCCACGTTCAATTCAGTTGAGAACCATCGAACAAAGGTCTAACACAGTATGACCCATGAATCAAACTTTCAAACTTTTGCATCCTGATATACTGAAGGACTTTTAAAACGCACCACCTGCTTAAATGCTAATTTATGTCGAAAATTGGATATTTTCATTATGTGAAAAATAAAACTGACAAGTTCCATCATTTTGCTTGCATTCAATAAGAAAATCGAAACGCTGTGGCTTATGATTGCCGTGACGTCGCAATAATTCTGAGACAACTCAAATTCAAAAAGTCACAGAGTCCCCATACCTTCCATTATGAACGAAAAAAAGTTTTCGAACCAATGTTTGTTCTTGAAAGCAAAAGGAAAGACAAAAACAAATCATGAAGTTTTAGGCCTTTGCCAACGTTCATTACATCTACATGACGCCATTGATTTTTGACGTAATTTGCCGTTTATATCCTAATGATCAGAAATAATCAAAATCTTTTTGTTGCCAACAGATACTCCACAATCAGTTGCATAAAAGAAAAAAGTATCGCGACATGCGCGGACGATGTTTGAAAATTTGAGACTGACGTTAGCAAAGAAACGCTGCGAGTAGGAGTGTAATAAAACGATTATTTTTGAAACCTTTTGTGTTTTTCCATTTGTTAAGACATCTGGCTACCACCTAAAAGTGTTTGTTTCCAAATTGAATCAAGTTCACATTTGTCAGACGACAATTGTTGAAAACACTTACGTCGATATTACGTCAGAATGAACAGCATGAGCAAATTGAAATAATGGCAAATCATGGTCCATTTTGCAAGACGATAAAAAATGATAAAGAAAACATCCCCAAATTAATCATGTGGAAGAGACAGAGAATGTAAAATGGTGCGTTTTTAAAGTCCCTCAGTATATTAACAATATCATGTCAATCGTCGCCAAAGCATTATTATGCTAAAACCAAACTTACTTACCGGCGCTTGCGCGGGTTCTAACTTAGTTTAACTTAAAACTCCTGTTACTAAAACTGACCAAATCAAGACAGATATTTGTTTGTAATGAATATTGTTTTTTACTTAGAACAAGCATAATTTAGGCCTAAATGCGCAAGCGAATACGCGACTCAGTCGTTTGGCAGTTGTAGCAGAGGCACCAATCCTTCCTCTTCTGTTTTCTAGTATTGTTGGTTCTCTCTATTTCTGAAGGATCTGTTTTTCCAGATTATTTAGATGTATTGAAAGAATATTTCATGGATATTCTAACGGATATTCTAACATGCTTTAATTATTTTTACCTTTTCAGAGAACTATGGAACATTACTAGAAGAAGGTTTATCTTTTCAGGAGAGTCATTGTGTTGTGTTGAAAGGCAGTAATTGGTAGAAGATTATGCTAACACAAGAAGTGGCCGGCTCTTCTTAATACATGAGAACTATTGAACATTATTAGAAGAAGTGTCATCTTTTCAGGGGAGTCATTTTGTTGTGTTGAAAGGCAGTAATTGGTAGAAGATTGTGCTAACTCAAGAAGTGGCTAGCTCTTCTTTATACATGAGAACTATTGAACATTATTAGAAGAAGTGTCATCTTTTCAGGAGAATCATTGTGTTGTGTTGAAAGGCAGTAATTGGTAGAAGATTGTGCTAACTCAAGAAGTGGCCAGCTCTTCTATATACATGAGAACTGTTGAACATTATTAGAAGAAATGTCACCTTTTCAGGAGAGTCATTGTGTTGTGTTGAAAGGCAGTAATTGGTAGAAGATTGTGCTAACACAGAAGTGGCCAGCTCTTCTATATACATGAGAACTATTGAACATTATTAGAAGAAATGTCATCTTTTCAGGAGAGTCATTGTGTTGTGTTGAAAGGCAGTAATTGGTAGAAGATTGTGCTAACTCAAGAAGTGGCCAGCTCTTCTTTATACATGAGAACTATTGAACATTATTAGAAGAAGTGTCATCTTTTCAGGAGAGTCATTGTGTTGTGTTGAAAGACAGTAACTGGTAGAAGATTGTGCTAACTCAAGAAGTGGCCAGCTCTTCTTTATACATGAGAACTATTGAACATTACTAGACGAAGTGTCATCTTTTCAAGGGAATCATATTGTTGTGTTGAAAGGCAGTAATTGGTAGAAGATTGTGCTAACTCAAGAAGTGGCCAGCTTTTCTTTATACATGAGAACTGTTGAACATTATTAGAAGAAGTGTCATCTCTTCAGGAGAGTCATTTTGTTGTGTTGAAAGGCAGTAATTGGTAGAAGATTGTGCTAACTCAAGAAGTGGCCGGCACTTCTTTATACATGTATCAGTATTCAAACTGCTGGAGAATTAGCCTTTTTTGAATTGAAATGAACTGTAGCAGATTAGTATTATAATTATTTATTCTTCTACGAAATGGAATGTTATGATACATGTGGTAAAGCTTTCCCATCCGCCAGTAGCTTAAACAAAAATCTTAAAATACACAATGGAAAGAGACAATATGTATGTGGCACCTGTGGTAAATCTTTTAATCATAACAGCAACTTGAAACGTCACCTCTTTATACATACTGGAGAGCAACCATACAAGTGTGTTACATGCGGTAAGGCCTTTTCTCAAGTCGGTAGTTTAAACCAGCATGTAAAGATACATACTGGAGAGAAATCATACATATGTGATACATGCGGTAAAGTCTTCTATCAAGTCAGTCACTTAAACCAACATATTAAAATACACACTGGAGAGAAACCATACATGTGTGATACATGTGGTAAAGCCTTCTCTCGAGTCGATAGCTTACAGATCCATCTTAAGATACACACTGGAGAGAAACCATACACATGTGATAAATGCGGTAAAGCCTTCTCTCACGTCAGTAGCTTAAACAGACATCTAAAGATACATACTGGAGAGAAACAATACAAGTGTGATACATGTGGTAAAGCCTTCTCTCGAGTCGATAGCTTACAGAACCATCTTAAAATACACACTGGTGAGAAAGCATACGAATGTGCATGTGGGAAAGCCTTCCTTGACGCCAGGAACTTACAAAGGCATATTAAAATACATTATTAAAATAATAGATGCATGTACTGTACAATTTACATGAAGTTTTGACTTTGTACTTTTCAAATACAGCAGTTTAAACTTTCTTAAAGTTTTCATAAAGCCAGTTTTCCATCGACTTCAATGGTGATGTTGTCCAAATATTGTCAAAAAACTTGTCAAATGTTCAAATATCTGCAGTTTCAAGATTCATGAAATATTACCTTATTTGTGAAACTTTCAAATGTCACCAAAAGCATAGAAATATAGGCGATCGGCCGAGAGGGGTCAAAATATGACCATGCACCCCCTGACAGATTTGTACACCATATCTTAAAATGAAGTCTTATATGTCCTCGCTATGATAGGATATGATGTAGGCATCGAAAATTGTATGAATGCCTGAAAAAGGGACCTTAACAGTCATACTGAAAACCTACTAATTTAGCATATTGCTCCTAGTATTAAAAATCAACACTCTTAAAAATGATACCTTTTTTCTTGAATATGCAAAGTTTCACTAAACGAAAGTAAACTACGATAATATGTATATGCATTGCACAAAATAATGATAAAAATTAAGAAATAGTATTAATATTACAGGGGAAAAGGTACCATTGTAAAGCCACACATCTATGAGAGTTCTGCCAAAGTGCTAAAGTATTTAGACCGTGACTGCTAATAGACCCCCTGTATCCAACAGCGAATATTGTTCGCTATGATTTTCTGCATCTACATTTTAGAAGGTGTAAAAATACACATGTTGGCATTCTGTCACTTGAAGCATTACAGTTCAACAGCCATGTAAACCACGTTACCCTAAAACAAATAATGTAAGTATCAAAAGCATTCCTTATTCTTACATATCAATAATACATTTTAATTGACAGTATGACCAGCAGTATAATCTTAACTCATTAATGTATCTCTTATTACTGATACATACGTTACTTATTTTGAATACATATATTTAGTGCAATAATACCATTATATGAGTTGTGTTATCATTCTTACTTACTTTTCAAACTGTTAAGGGGTATAAATTACTGCCATGTGAGGGCTCAATAATCTGAAAATTAACACATTGTCTTTTATAGATCATAAAATATAAGTAGGATTTGACTCTTGACATAAGCACACGTGATGAAAAGTTTGAAACTTGAACTCAAAGCACATAAAATGCCAATTCAACAGTGTTTTATCGAATACGTAAACATCACATAGAAACTTCTTATTTTAATGATCAGATCATGCTTCTCAAATCCCCAAATAATATCATCTATTTCTCAAAGCACATACAATGATATTTCAATTAAGAGTGGGTTATCGAATATGTAAACATCACATAGAAAAAAAAATATTTTAATGATCAGATTGTGCTTCGCAAATGCCTAAATGATATCATCTATCTCTCTGACACTTACGTGTGTGTGGTGACTTAATTTAAGACATGAAATTATATTCAAGACACTTTTCCACACTGTCTACAGTTCAGTTTAGACGAAACAGGATATTAAGCATGTAGTAGCTTAGAAGGATCTATAATTTATTGACCATTGTGTAAGCCAAGAAAATACATATACAGCTTATGAGCTATTGATTACATCAACTATATTGCAATCAAGACCGAAAGCCAGCTCACAGCTTCAAAAGTGTAAGTCGTTTCAAGAATGGTCAAAATCGAAAAATAATTTTGTACATGCATTATACTAGACATTTGAACGAGAACTGAAGTATTTACTTATCAAATTGATTTCTATCCCACATATGGTACCCAAAGTATGGTTATAATCCTTATTATAGATATAAATTTTATATTTAAAAGCATGTCTAGTTTGGTGGAAAAGGGATACTATTAATCTTGGTAACATATATAACAAAACTATTTTAAGGAAGATAGTACGCGTATCGCCTGTTTTGCGCGGTTCTATAGTTTTATGAAGCATTAAAACAGCTAGCTAGGGCAGCGTTTGTTCTAAAAGTTCATTGATTGTATGTTTAAAAGTGGTTAATACTAGAAAAATCTCCCTATAGCAAGCATAGTTAGTATTGCAGACATGTCTAAATGAAAGGACTTCAATATTTCATTTGGATTTCTTTTTAATTATTTTTCTCTCTAAAACTTTGGTCTGACTATTTAGCATGCATAAATGGAACATGATCATTGGTATAAAACACAGCCTATCAATCCTTGGCATATTTTAAATCAAGCTAAATAGATTAAAACTTGTAATACAGAAAATAAATAAAATGTGCCGGTGTAACAGTTTATCTTGCCCCCTGGACAGCTTGCCCCCCACCCTTGTTATCTTCACCCCCGGGGGGCAAGCTGTTCAGGCCGGTTTATCTTGCCCCCGCCAACACAAGTAAAAATATATATATGTAATTTTGTTATTTTTCTATATCATTTTAATGAATTCAGGTCCTATACAAGTCTTCAAGTGAGAAATTGGTGCCTTTGGGGTTAATATTGGCAAAACTTTAACATCATCTTGAAAAAAAATATAATTAAGTGATTTTAAGCTGAATTATTTTGCTAATACTACTTATTTTAAACTATCTGAATGTGATGATGTATCAATTGTAAACATAATTCAAGTCAAATTCAGCTGTTTTCTTTGTCGGATTGTTCTGTATGCTTAGTTGCAGGGGTGGGGGTAAGCTGTCCAGGCCAGTTTATCTTGCCCCCCACCCACTTGGGTATCAAAGAAAAAATATTTTGCTAATTCTACTTATTTTAAACTATCTGAATGTGAAGATGTATCAATTATCAACATAATTCAAGTCAAAATCAGCTGTTTTCTTTGTCGCAATGTTCCGTATACTTAGTTACAGGGGTGGGGGGGTAAGCTGTCCAGGCCAGTTTATCTTGCCCCCCGCCCACTTGGGTATCAAATAAAATTATTTTGCTAATTCTACTTATTTTAAACTATCTGAATGTGAAGATGTATCTATTATTAACATAATTCAAGTCAAATTCAGCTGTTTTCTTTGTTAGATTGTTCTGTATGCTTAGTTGCAGGGGTGGGGGTAAGCTGTCCAGGCCAGTTTATCTTGCCCCCCATCCACTTGGGTATCAAAGGAAAATTATTTTGCTAAGTTTTCTCATTTTAAACTATTTGAATGTGATGATGTATCAATTATACACATAATTCAAGTGAAATTCAACTGTTTTCTTTGTCGGATTGTTCTGTATACTTAGTTACAGGGGTGGGGGTTAAGCTGTTCCGGCCAGTTTATCTTGACCCCCACCCACCTGAGTATCAAAGTAAAATTATTTTGCTAAGTTTTCTCATTTAAACTATCTGAATGTGATGATGTATCAATTATAAACATAATTCAAGTCAAATTCAGCTGTTTTCTTTGTCGGAATTGTTCTGTATGCTATGCAGCAAAGAAAACAGCTGATTTTTACTTGAATTATATTTATAATTGATACATCTTCACAATCAAATAGTTTAAAATAAGTATAATTAGCAAAATAATTTTACTTTGATACCCAAGTGGGGGGGGGGGGGGGGGGCAAGATAAACTGGCCTGGACAGCTTACCCCCCGCCCCTGCAACTAAGCATACAAAACAATCTGACAAAGAAGACAGCTGAAATTGACTTGAATTATGTTTATAATTGATACATCATCACATTCAGATAGTTTAAAATGAGAAACTTAGCAAAATAATTTTACTTTGATACTCAGGTGGGTGGGGGTCAAGATAGACTGGCCTGGACAGCTACCCCCCCCCCCCCCCAGCCCTGCAACTTAGCATACAGAAAAATCTGACAAAGAAAACAGCTGAATTTGACTTGAATTATGTTTATTATTGATACATCTTCACATTCAGATAGTTTAAAATAAGAGAATAGGCACAATACTTTTACTTTGATACCCAGGTGGGTGGGGGGGCAAGATAAACTGGCCTGGGCAGCTTACCCCCCACCCCTGTAACTAAGTAAACGGAACAATCTGACAAAGAAAACAGCTGAATTTGACTTGAATTATGTTTATAATTGATACATCATCACATTGAGATAGTTTAAAATGAGAAACTTAGCAAAATAATTTTACTTTGATACTCAGGTGGGTGGGGGTCAAGATAGACTGGCCTGGACAGCTTACCCCCCACCCCTACAACTAAGCATACAGAACAATCTGACAAAGAAAACAGCTGAATTTGACTTGAATTATGTTTAATATTGATACATCTTCACATTCAGATAGTTTAAAATAAGTAGTATAGGCACAATACTTTTACTTTGATGCCCAGGCAGGTGGGGGGCAAGATAAACTGGCCTGGACAGCTTACCCCCCACCCCTGTAACTAAGTATATGGAACAATCCGACAAAAAACAGCTGTATTTCACTTGAATTATGTTTATAATTGATACATCATCACATTCAGATAGATAAAAATAAGTAGAATTAGCAAAATAATTTATATAAAGTATGTTTATAATTGTTACATCTTCACAATCAGTAGTTAAAAATAAGTAGACTTAGCAAAATAATTTTACTTTGATACCCAGGTAGGTGGGGGTCAAGATAAACTGGCCTGGACAGCTTACCCCCCACCACTGCAACTTAGCGTACGGAACAATGCGACAAAGAAAACAGCTGAATTTGACTTGAATAATGTTTATAATTGATACATCATCACATTCAGATAGATTAAAATGAGAAGACTCAGCAAAATAATTTTACTTTGATACTCAGGTGGGGGGGTTCAAGATAAACTGGCCTGGACAGCTTACCCCCCACCCCTGTAACTAAGTATACGGAACAATCCGACAAAGAAATCAGCTGAATTTGACTTGAGTTATGTTTTAAATTGATACATCTTCACAATCAGATAGATTAAAATAAGTAGAATTAGCAACATAATTTTACTTTGATACCCAAGTGGGTGGGGGGCAAGATAAACTTGCCTGGACAGCTTACCCCCCACCCCTGCAACTAAGCATACAAAACAATCTGACAAAGAAGACAGCTGAATTTGACTTGAATTATGTTTATAATTGATACATCTTCACATTCAGCTGGTTTAAAATGAGAAACTTTAGTAAAAAATTTTACTTTGATACCCAAGTGGGTGGGGTGCAAGATAAACTGGCCTGGACAGCTTACACCCACCCCTGTAACTAAGTATACGGAGCAATCCGACAAAGAAAACAGCTGAATTTGACTTGAATCATGTTTTAGATTGATACATCTTCACAATCAGATAGATTGAAATAAGTAGAATTAGCAAAATAATTTTACTTTGATACCAAAGTGGGTGGGGGCAAGATAAACTGGCCTGGACAGCTTACCCCCACCCCTGCAACTAAGCATACAGAACAATCTGACAAAGAAAACAGCTGAATTTGACTTGAATTATGTTTATTATTGATACATCTTCACATACAGATAGTTTAAAATAAGATGAATAGGCACAATACTTTTACTTTGATACCCGGTTGGGTGGGGGGCAAGACAAACTGGCCTGGACAGCTCACCCCCCACCCATGCAACTAAGCATACAGAACAATCCGACAAAGAAAACAGCTGAATTTGACTTGAATTATGTTTATAATTGATACATCATCACATTCGGATAGTTTAAATGAGAAAACTTAGCAAAATAATTTTACTTTGATACTCAGGTGGGTGGGGGTCAAGATTAACTGGCCGGAACAGCTTTTCCCCCACCCCTGTAACTAAGTATACAGAAGAATCCATCAAAGAAAACAGCTGAATTCACTTTAATTATGTTTATAATTGATACATCATCACATTCAGATAGTTTAAAATGAGAAAACTTAGCAAAATAATTTTACTTTGATACTCAGGTGGGTGGGGGTCAAGATAAACTGGCCTGGACAGCTTACCCCCCACCCCTGTAACTAAGTATACGGAACAATCCGACATAAAAAACAGCTGAATTTGACTTGAATTATGTCTTAAATTGATACATCTTCACAATCAGATAGTTTAAAATAAGTAGTATAGGCACAATACTTTTACTTTGATACCCAGGTGGGTGGGGGGGGGGCAAGATAAACTGACCTGGACAGCTTACACCCCACCCCTGCAACTAAGCATACAGAACAATTCTGACAAAGAAAACAGCTGAATTTGACTTGAATTATGTTTATAATTGATACATCATCACATTCAGATAGTTTAAAATGAGAAAACTTAGCAAAATAATTTTACTTTGATACTCAGGTGGGTGGGGGTCAAGATAAACTGGCCTGGACAGCTTAACCCCCACCCCTGTAACTAAGTATACAGAACAATCCGACAAAGAAAACAGTTGAATTCCACTTGAATTATGTTTATAATTGATACATCATCACATTTAGATAGTTTAAAATGAGAAAACTTAGCAAAATAATTTTCCTTTGATACCCAAGTGGATGGGGGGCATCGACAGCTTACCCCACACCCCTGCAACTAAGCATACAGAACAATCTGACAAAGAAAACAGCTGAATTTGACTTGAATTATGTTTATAATAGATACATCTTCACATTCAGATAGTTTAAAATAAGTAGAATTAGCAAAATAATTTTATTTTAATACCCAAGTGGGCGGGGGGCAAGATAAACTGGCCTGGACAGCTTACCCCCCACCCCTGTTACTAAGTATACAGAACATTGCGACAAAGAAACAGCTGATTTTGACTTGAATTATGTTTATAATTGATACATCTTCACATTCAGATAGTTTAAAATAAGTAGAATTAGCAAAATAATTTTTCTTTGATACCCAAGTGGGTGGGGGGCAAGATAAACTGGCCTGGACAGCTTACCCCCACCCCTGCAACTAAGCATACAGAACAAACTGACAAAGAAAACAGCTGAATTTGACTTGAATTATGTTTACAATTGATACATCATCACATTCGGATAGTTTAAAATAAGTAGTATTAGCAAAATAATTCAGCTTAAAATCACTTAATCTTGATATTTTTATTCAAGATGATGTTAAAGTTTTACCAATATTAACCCAACAGGCACCAATTTCTCACTTGAAGACTTGTATAGGACCTGAATTCATTAAAATGATATAGAAAAATAACAAAATAACATATATATATATTTTTACTTGTGTTGGCGGGGGGCAAGATAAACCGGCCTGGACAGCTTGCCCCCCGGGGGTGAAGATAACCAGGGTGGGGGGGCAAGATATTCCGGGACAGCTTGCCCCCCAGGGGCAAGTCAACCGTGGTTGGCTTGCCCCCCGGGGGCAAGCTGTCCAGGGGGCAAGATAAACTGGGACACCGGCACATTTGATTTTGGTACTTGCTCTCATTGTAGTGTCGAGAAATGAAGGCTCAGGCGAGCCTCAGTAAATATGTAGACTCAACAGATCTTTTGGGGCCTGCATACACAAATATGGGAATTGATGAAAAATCAGACCATAATTAGTACGGCTTACTCCACTGCATCAGCATGAGCAATTAATTGAGGCATTTGCCAATGTGATAAGTACCAATATCGCATGTGCTGGTCAAATCTTTATTTGAGCTCTTTATAAATTACAATAAATGAGACCAACACCTTCGTATTAATCTAAAGGCAACGATTTCCATACGTTTACCACTGTCACACACACAAGTAACATAAATACCCAATAGAGGCCTTGTAGTGTCAACATCTGAACCTTACCATATCTTTTCAATGTGAAAAAAATATGATTTGTCTAGGAGATGTAAAGTCAAAAAGACACATGGTAATTGGAAATGCGTAGAAACTGATCTCAAAATCATGTAAATGCGTAGAAACTGATCTCAAAATCATGTAAATGCGTAGAAACTGATCTCAAAATCATGTATTACATGATTTTGAGATCAGTTTCTACGCATTTCCAATTACATGATTTTGAGATCAGTTTCTACGCATTTCCGGAAATGCGTAGAAACTGATCTCAAAATCATGTAAATGCGTAGAAACTGATCTCAAAATCATATGCGTAGAAACTGATCTCAAAATCATATAATACATGATTTTGAGATCAGTTTCTACGCATTTACATGATTTTGAGATCAGTTTCTACGCATTTCCGGATATGCGTAGAAACTGATCTCAAAATCATGTAATTGGAAATGCGTAGAAACTGATCTCAAAATCATGTAATTGGAATCCAATTACATGATTTTGAGATCAGTTTCTACGCATTTCCAATTACCATGTGTATACTTTGTTCACATTGCAGGAAAGTCTATCATTGGTAACAATGTTTATTTTTAGTAGTGTGTTCATTCAAAACTAAGTTGACTTTTTGCATTTGTTTTAAACCCATACCCTGGTATGTATGCAACTCATTCTTACCTGACATTGTGAGAAACAATGGCACAATTTACAGCCCCAGTATATGGATAAGACCTATAAACATGTGTATGTATCAACTATCAAAAGATTTTTATAAGTGTGCATGCAGAAATTAAAGACTACAATCTCATTTGTTATATAAATTATAAATAAACATCATCTGATTGGCTAAAATGCCTATCCACTGCCGCTGGTATTATAACCGTACGCACATCGTAGTCGCGCATGTGATAGTCGAAATAATCGCAGGATGATAGTCGAAATTGCAGTCCGCCAGCCTATGGAGGTTTTACATGGGAAATTTATGTGTGGTATAATAAAACTACATGTCGCATGGTTTTCTGGAAATGACGTTGCAAAGCACAGGACACGAGGTGATATTGCATGACTGACAGAAAATGACGTCAGAACGTCAAGTTATTTCGCAGGAATCATCCCTAACGTCAATGGTGTTAATGCTCCAAAATGGCACGAAATGCATAAAATCCATTTATTGAATAATAAAACAATTAGGTCAGGTGTGGTACTTGATTGTATTGATTCCTGATCTTTGTGCCCCTACTTACATGAGTATTATAAACCTAAACTTAATCATATTGACCACCGCTCCGTGTCAGTCAATATGAAGTATACTGTTCAATAACAATCCATGTCCGCCTTAACATAGGTCTTTAGTTGTATAGTATTTAATAGTTTCGACAACGCATATCATGTCACAGATTCCATGAGCTCTACCTCGAGAAGTGATAGTCCAATTCTAAGTTTATGACTTTGACCTTGAGGGAGACCAAAGGTGTACACTACCGCCCGCGTATTTTGCCTGCGAATTCGCGTTTCATGTGCGTTTCCAACGCGTTATACGTGCGTTGAGTTTAAATTGCGTATAAAACGCGAATCAACGTATTTCGAAACTCATGAATATTCATTAGCAGCCCTCTAACGCGTTTCAACGATAAAATATGTGTTTCTTCCTTTTGCCAATCAAAGTAAGTAAGGTTGCAAAGATCAGGAATCGATACAATCAAGTACCACACCTGACCCAGGATACCAATGGGAAAGTGACAAACTCACAGAAGACACCACAAACGAGAGCCAAGAGGTCAGCCCTTTCCCAGCAGGTGACCACGAAGCACATATAAACAGACGCGCACAAAACATAGCAAACACAAGACAGAACAAAAATATAAAAGATCCACAAAAGAAGTACCGCCTTGGAACAGTCAGTAAAATATTTTACTGGAGGGCTCAAATCGTTTTGTTACAACGCAGTGATGCGTAAACCAATCAAAATTGCTCAATGTTTTCATTGTTATTCACGGTTTAACTTCGCCTTGGATATTTCTGACAAGACTTGTCTTGCAAATCTCAATTCCCGTTTCCCTTGAGCTTTTAAAGCCCAGTTTGAATTTAATATCTCACTCCATTCATTGATCAATATTTTGAGCCCACTATCATGACTTTTCAGTGGAGAAATGAATGGAGCTATTCAAGGCCAAAAAATGAGTACACAGTGCCTGACAGGTAGGTTCCTACACCGTTTAACCAGACTGCACCCCTGCAACACAGTGCAAGGCAGGTAGCTTCGGACAACACTTGAACAGCCTGCAACCCTGCAACACAGTGCCCGGCAGATAGGTTCCGACACAGCTTAAATAGCCTGCAACACAGTGCCAGGCAGGTAGGTTCCAACACCACTTAAGCAGCCTGCATCCTTGCAACACAGTGCCCAGCAGGTAGGTTCCGACACCGTTTAAACTGCCCGCACCCCTGCAACACAGTGCCCGGCACATAGGTTCCGACACCGCTTAAACATCCTGCACCCCTGCAACCCATTCGTCTGTTTGGGTAGTATAATATGTATAGTTAGCATCAAAATACGTTTCAAGGCGATTCATCATTTACAAAGCCTTGATAACTTGCGCTTTCTACTCCCACCCCTCATTTTACGTCTTTATACTGGGTGTCGTTTAGACCAGAATTTTAGTAAATCCATTATAGGTTTTCAAAGAGTAAAAGTACTAAATTATTAAGGATATAAATGCCCTTCGTTTCCAAAACTTTGCAGTATTCCTTCTGCGCATGCGTACGAAATATACTTAAAATTGTGATGTTTGTTATTGAAAAGATGAAACTGTGTCTTTCAGTTTGTTTTAAGATGCTTCCGCCCCCCCCCCCCCCCCAGCCAAGATGCCCTTTGGACAATTGAACGTCACTATATAAATATACAACATGTGTAAAGGGCGTCTTGGGTCAAGTGGGGATTGTATAAGCGAAAGAAGACGTCAATCATCTGACAAAATTAGACCAACTTGCAAGATGGTCGTTTTTATTGTACATCAACTGTATAAATATATATAATATACTCTATCGTGATAGATGTAGGACGATTGTTTACCTTACTTTAACGGTCTATTTCCCACATATGTTACTGAAAAGCGAGCACAGTTGATGATCAAAATAAATTATCATTCAAAACGAAGTAGATATATTACATGCATTTAGGAAAACCCGTTTTAAATATACGAACTAGCCGGCAAGGGTACATAGACGGCTCGTCTATGTGTATTTGTTGAGTGTGCCTAGTGTCTTCAGTCGTTATTTCAACAAAATAAAACGAACGTCTTATTTAGGGAAATTGCCCGCCTTATCGCTAGAAATTCTTTGCATTTCTATTCCTGAAAATCGTATTGTCTTCTAGTAGGCAAACAGTGAAGAACCTAATGAAATCTAGGTCTTTGCCAAAGTACACGATAACGAGTTATAGGTATAAAAGGGTTGAAGTCCAAAATGGAACCTTCGCAAACAGTGCAGACCAATAACAATGTGGTATGTGCGACCAGCAAAGGCTCAAACCTGTCTGCGCATACGCGCAGTCTGATCAGAGACTTTTCTAGAAGCTTTAATATTCTATGAGTGTTTAAGTTACTGACCGAATGTTTAAGCTAAAAAGGTGGCTGCATAGGCTCGTTGCATTCTATTCAGGCTCGTTGCATTCTATTCATGTAAAAAATGGCGGTAATCTTATGACACGGCTCAAATGAGCTACCGTAGGAGGCAGGGGCAACCTAATTTGCTGTGAAAAAAAACATGCAGCAAACGAAATAACTAGAAATCCCGTATATACAATTTTATCCAGCATAACTGGGTTTATTATAAAACTACATTGCATTTTCTTCAAACAGAAAAGGGGGCGCAATGGCTCGGTGGTAGAGTGCTTGACTTGAGACCGAGGAGTTGCGGGTCCAAGCTAGCATTGTGTCCTCGAGCAAGACGCATAGATCTTTGCTCAGTACAGGATCAACACAGGATGACCCGTCCCGGCATAGCTGATTTTTTTTATTTGGACGTAAAGAATCAAATCACACACACACAAAAATCAAACAACAACAACTATGATTTGACTGGTTTGAATTTGTTTGTGCTAATTCTTTACATAACAGTCGACAATTTTTACAGTCATGTCTGGACAATTTCTCCGTCATCCCGGCTTGAACCAGTACATACGAAGGTTAGTAAAAAATAACTGAGCCCTACCTCATCACATTTTAGTTTGGTATTGTAGACAACAAATGTGATTATTTGCTATAAGTATCATATGTAAATGTTTTTCCATAGACCTCCATTATAGCTTTTGAGTAAGCTGTGGTCCACACAACTCTTCAAGCACAATGAGGCTGCCGTAGAATTACAGATTGGACCTAGTTCAACCAATAAACAAATATGAGATACCATGGTGACCACCATGTTTTACCACTTTTTGGCCCCTGAAGGTGGGCACCCTACATGAGAGGAAATTTTCATTGAAAAAAATACCAAAATGCAAGGTCCTTTTTTCTAAGCCACACCAGTAAACTTAATCAACAAAAGCAATGAGAAGTTGTTTCAAAAAGTACAGCAAAGATATACCCGTCTAATAAATACAATATATTTCCTAGTTTTATTATTGACCAATCATGAAACACCTTACACCTTAAAAATATTGTGCTGAGCTTCCACCCACCTTTTGAGCCAATCAGTGCCCTATTTACATTTACAGGTCTGTGGCCTAAAGACATAACCCATTTTAGATAAAAGACCAACAAAACCATTTAATTCAAACCATTAAACATTTTAAAGCACATTTATATTGTTTGTTTGCATTATATACCCCAAAGTTATTCTTGGTAACCCTTTAAACAGCCCTACCCCCTACATATGTTACTAGAAAAATCATTGTATAGCAAAATAATGAAAAAGGGAAAGTGAACATATTAATTTTCTTATATCTCTGTTATTATATATCAGAAATGCCTCAAACTTCTCTCATATAAGCTTATAACGCCACCTTACAATAAACTATACACAGAAGATGCATATGCTTTACCATCATTAGTCTAATGTGGAGTTACCCCACCCACCCCCATTGACAAGGCAAAAATTACATGCTCCTAGCTATGGGGCATAGAATCCTTTCTTTACACATAAAATCAACTTCTAATCACTTAAAAAACTCATTTGTACAAAAAAGAGCAATTTATGCTAATTTAGATGAAAAAAGCTAATATTATGTAACAGTCAGAGGTGGGGAAGAGCAAAGCTTTCTTCCATGCAGAGGGACTATGCTCACCGGCATGGCATTTGGACTACTTACATTTCACCGAAGGCCTAGGGGGAGAATAAAACTACTTCAGCCAGGATGCTGCAAGGTCAAGGTCAGTGAAATGGAGATTTTAAGGTCATAGAGGTCAAAGGTCAAGGTCACTTTGCAGTTTTATTGGCCAAAAAGGTACCCATTCTACTATTTATGACTTCTTAAATGAGGTAAAATGGTCAGAGAAAAGCACCAAATTATTGACAAAAATTTAAAATTACTAGCCTAAAATACTCATTTTATAAATTGCAGGCTATAAATTTGCTAAAAGCATGCATGTGAATTGGTATTTTGAAGAAGTTTCATAATGCATTTTTTTCAAAGTGTCATTTATATTGCCCAATCCAATAGTAAAGATTAAAACGGGCTAATACGCATACATATATGCATCTGAAATGGCTCCTCTTATAAAGGTTAAGGTCATTAATAAGGTCTAGGGTCAATTTGGCACAGCAAATCAACCAAAAGGGCCCAGGTGGATTAATTAACAAAGTGGACACTGCAACTTCAGACAGGTTTCCAAGTTGTTCTTCACTGTTGCTAAATGGAAAGGTCCATTTTTCAAAGATCAAGGTCATATTAGGTCAAGTGACAGTCTCCTGTGCTATCTCCAAGTTCAACTAAGGCAAATGACAATAAATGATCATGCAATTGTGGGTTTACCACATGTAATACTTTTCAACAAAGTTGCTGCATTTAACTCAATCAAGTGACCACTACTGCCGTCTATGGAAACTTGCGAAAGGGCCATTTTTACCATATTTTGTCAATTACAAGAAGAAATACCCAAAAAAAGCTTCAGCATAACAATGAAAAATACAAATGTATGTGATATAAGAACCCGTAAGCTTTTGATATATGAAATGATGCCTCCAGTATAGCCTCATAGTGCAGTAGTGGAACTCACATGCTTCCCAGCCCAATATGTAGTGCAAAACTGAGCCAGCCATCACCCCTACCAACTAATAAGGCTCTTTATCTGTAGTCTTAATGATTTTTGTCTTAAAAAGGTGGACTTTTTGAAGCTGAAATCATTAAAGGACTCACTGAAACCGAAACCATGCATCAAAAACATATTACAGGTCACATGCATAGCAGCCAAGGTATCCAACAAAACAGGCCTGATGTTCTTCTTTAGGGCCCAGACCTGTAAATGTTTTTCCATAGACCTCCATTATAGCTTTTGAGTAAGCTGTGGTCCACACAACTCTTCAAGCACAATGAGGCTGCCGTAGAATTACAGATTGGACCTAGTTCAACCAATAAACAAATATGAGATACCATGGTGACCACCATGTTTTACCACTTTTTGGCCCCTGAAGGTGGGCACCCTACATGAGAGGAAATTTTCATTGAAAAAAATACCAAAATGCAAGGTCCTTTTTTCTAAGCCACACCAGTAAACTTAATCAACAAAAGCAATGAGAAGTTGTTTCAAAAAGTACAGCAAAGATATACCCGTCTAATAAATACAATATATTTCCTAGTTTTATTATTGACCAATCATGAAACACCTTACACCTTAAAATATTGTGCTGAGCTTCCACCCACCTTTTGAGCCAATCAGTGCCCTATTTACATTTACAGGTCTGTGGCCTTAAGACATAACCCATTTTAGATAAAAGACCAACAAAACCATTTAATTCAAACCATTAAACATTTTAAAGCACATTTATATTGTTTGTTTGCATTATATACCCCAAAGTTATTCTTGGGAACCCTTTAAACAGCCCTACCCCCTACATATGTTACTAGAAAAACCATTGTATAGCAAAATAATGAAAAAGGGAAAGTGAACATATTAATTTTCTTATATCTCTGTTATTATATATCAGAAATGCCTCAAACTTCTCTCATATAAGCTTATAACGCCACCTTACAATAAACTATACACAGAAGATGCATATGCTTTACCATCATTAGTCTAATGTGGAGTTACCCCACCCACCCCCATTGACAAGGCAAAAATTACAGGCTCCTAGCTATGGGGCATAGAATCCTTTCTTTACACATAAAATCAACTTCTAATCACTTAAAAAACTCATTTGTACAAAAAAGAGCAATTTCTGCTAATTTAGATGAAAAAAGCTAATATTATGTAACAGTCAGAGGTGGGGAAGAGCAAAGCTTTCTTCCATGCAGAGGGACTATGCTCACCGGCATGGCATTTGGACTACTTACATTTCACCGAAGGCCTAGGGGGAGAATAAAACTACTTCAGCCAGGATGCTGCAAGGTCAAGGTCAGTGAAATGGAGATTTTAAGGTCATAGAGGTCAAAGGTCAAGGTCACTTTGCAGTTTTATTGGCCAAAAAGGTACCCATTCTACTATTTATGACCTATTTCTCTTAAATGAGGTAAAATGGTCAGAGAAAAGCACCAAATTATTGACAAAAATTTAAAATTACTAGCCTAAAATACTCATTTTATAAATTGCAGGCTATAAATTTGCTAAAAGCATGCATGTGAATTGGTATTTTGAAGAAGTTTCATAATGCATTTTTTTCAAAGTGTCATTTATATTGCCCAATCCAATAGTAAAGATTAAAACGGGCTAATACGCATACATATATGCATCTGAAATGGCTCCTCTTATAAAGGTTAAGGTCATTAATAAGGTCTAGGGTCAATTTGGCACAGCAAATCAACCAAAAGGGCCCAGGTGGATTAATTAACAAAGTGGACACTGCAACTTCAGACAGGTTTCCAAGTTGTTCTTCACTGTTGCTAAATGGAAAGGTCCATTTTTCAAAGATCAAGGTCATATTAGGTCAAGTGACAGTCTCCTGTGCTATCTCCAAGTTCAACTAAGGCAAATGACAATAAATGATCATGCAATTGTGGGTTTACCACATGTAATACTTTTCAACAAAGTTGCTGCATTTAACTCAATCAAGTGACCACTACTGCCGTCTATGGAAACTTGCGAAAGGGCCATTTTTACCATATTTTGTCAATTACAAGAAGAAATACACAAAAAAAGCTTCAGCATAACAATGAAAAATACAAATGTATGTGATATAAGAACCCGTAAGCTTTTGATATATGAAATGATGCCTCCAGTATAGCCTCATAGTGCAGTAGTGGAACTCACATGCTTCCCAGCCCAATATGTAGTGCAAAACTGAGCCAGCCATCACCCCTACCAACTAATAAGGCTCTTTATCTGTAGTCTTAATGATTTTTGTCTTAAAAAGGTGGACTTTTTGAAGCTGAAATCATTAAAGGACTCACTGAAACCAAAACCATGCATCAAAAACATATTACAGGTCACATGCATAGCAGCCAAGGTATCCAACAAAACAGGCCTGATGTTCTTCTTTAGGGCCCAGACCTGTAAATGTTTTTCCATAGACCTCCATTATAGCTTTTGAGTAAGCTGTGGTCCACACAACTCTTCAAGCACAATGAGGCTGCCGTAGAATTACAGATTGGACCTAGTTCAACCAATAAACAAATATGAGATACCATGGTGACCACCATGTTTTACCACTTTTTGGCCCCTGAAGGTGGGCACCCTACATGAGAGGAAATTTTCATTGAAAAAAATACCAAAATGCAAGGTCCTTTTTTCTAAGTCACACCAGTAAACTTAATCAACAAAAGCAATGAGAAGTTGTTTCAAAAAGTACAGCAAAGATATACCCGTCTAATAAATACAATATATTTCCTAGTTTTATTATTGACCAATCATGAAACACCTTACACCTTAAAAATATTGTGCTGAGCTTCCACCCACCTTTTGAGCCAATCAGTGCCCTATTTACATTTACAGGTCTGTGGCCTTTACAGTTCAGGCAAATCAGGGGTGCTAGTTTGAAGGCAGATGTTGTTGGTTCTAACCAGTAAATGCATCATGCAGCATCTCGACGGGGTCTGACCTGCCCATTAGATGTTCATCGGCGGTATAGAGTTATACATAAGGTACTATTTGAACAAAGATTTTCAAACGATGGGTGTTGTCCTTGTACACCGTTTTACCTGGGTTTTCGCTACTAACAAAATGTTCTTAAACGGGTATGTACAAAACAAATAAACTGGTGAATCGCACACAGTTAAGACACAGATCGACTGTCGCGCGTTGATGCATATGACCTGGCTTTGCGCCGTTCATTCAGGTCAATCCAGATAAGGTCCGACGAAACTATTTAACATCATTCCCGTATTAGCCATTCCTTAATGTACGTAGATATAAGGCTCACCTAGTTTCAAGCAGTTTAGATCCAGAGCCAGACATTTTACGACCTGAGTTACATCCAAACTGCTTATAAATATTACCAGCAGCCATCTCTTGTGATCTTTACATATTTGTTAATACCAGGCCGTGTAGCGCAGTCGGTAACTACAGATGCGTGTCTGACTGCACATCAAGGGGCAATTAGTTTGATCCCGGCCCGGTTCGACACTTTTGTGAAGATTGATCATGAAATAAATTAATTTCTACGGTCATTCTCCACCATTCCGTTGATTCATTCAAGAAGGGTTGCTGTCAGGAAAAGGCAAAAATATGTGCACGAAGTACTTGTTACCGCTTGTTCAAGCTTTGTTAGGTGAACTGACAGTCCCGACATGACCGTAGCTGCTGACTGAGACGTAAAACAACATATCATAAAACGTTTTGTTAGGATACAACACGTCTCTTATTTCCCATTTATGCCTAATGAAATGCCCTGAATTGGACCAGTCCACATCCGCTGTTGGGTGGTATTTGTCAAGTTTATTCAAATTTTAATAGAATATTATGTTTAGCAAACTGTGGCGACCCTGATCAGACGGCGAACCATGCTGCGTCTAATCTGGATCAGCACTGTTTGTCAATTTCCCAAAATAAGGGTGGGTTAACCCGGCCTACCTCTTGACAAGTGAATTTTGTTTTCTTCCCCAGGAGTCGTTATAAAAAGCATCTAAACACTTTCTTAACCGATATAACCTTTCTGATTCCCCCCCCCCCCACATACTCCTCCCCAAATATAAGTTGGGTGTTCAAAAGCATGCGCGGATCCAGAGGGGGACAGGGGGTCCGGATCCCCCTAAAATCACAAAATTATAGGGTTTCTTAGCAGTACTGGTCCGGATCCCCTGAAATTCTCAAAATTCTCAAAGCTATCAAGCTATTAAATGGCGTTTCGCTGGCGGGCCGATGTTGGCCCGCTTTTAGTGGTATTTGGATCCTCATTTCCCTAAAAATATATTGTCAGTGGTGCAGAGTTGGACCCCCTCTGACAAAACTTTCTGGATCCGCGCATGAAAAGAATCAATATATCGATAATTCGATGCAAAACCGGGGCTATATATCTCGAGCGTCTCCGAGTGTGTAGACCAGACGTGTAGAAAAATGTGTATACTCATACGCGCTAAAAGTTCTCTTAACGCATCAAAGGCACCGAATTATAAGGGTTCGAATTTATGTGCCGATTAAATGTCAAGTTTGCTTTGGGCCAAAATGTCCCGGACTCGTTTACAAATCGTATTGTTGGTTTTATTTTAGGGGAAACTCGCGCTCAGAGTAGTTCTACATCGTCTGTGCACGTTTTTACTTTATTTCCCCATATTATTGTTTTTGTAATAATAAACTCTCATCAGAGTGTGCAAATTCCTGTAAATGCGTTTCATATTCGAAGGCTTAATTGCTACTTGGGGAGTTCTTATCGTCGTAGATGTCGAGAACTGGCTTGATACTGCTCGAATGTGCAATGGCTTTATAAAAAATAAAGAAAAAGAAAAAATGAGTCTGATAGTACGGCTAAGCTTTCACTACTTGCCGCCTAAACGCAGTTGAAAAGTTGTTTTTTGACCAGAGTTTCCTCCTTTGCATTTTGCTTTGTTAAAAAATGACTTGCTCACAACCAGAGCCGTTCTGTGCCGAAAACGAGCTTAAATGTCAGTTTGCATGGATTTAGTGGAATTGGCAATCACATGTGCACATGATTACATGGTTGTAACTGTAAAAGTTACTAAGATCTCTGGAAAAATGAGTTTTAATAGTTGGGCCCTCGCAATTACAGCTGTACCAACAACTCTCACATCACGATTTTCTGACAACTGGTTACGCACGAGTGCTGTAATTCATAATGTATACGGCGAGAGCTAGGAGGAACGGGTACAGGATGTTTATTTCAGTTTACATACTGTGTAAATATATCAACATACAAACCCAAGGCATTTAAACGCACAGTTTGGTATTACAAGGCAACAAATATAAACGAAATTAAAGAATTTTTGCACAGTGCTCCTTGAGATATGGCGTATGCTTTATATGATGGCATTGATGAAATTCTTAGTTATAATAATTCCTTGATTGAATCGATTTATCAAGAACACATTTTACATAAAACCGTTACTATTTGGACAAATGACAAGCCATGGATATCATATGAGGTGCGTTACTTTTTTTCGCAGACGAGACTGTTTTTTTTTTTTTTAAATTAAAAGAACACAGTCCGCAACTGACAAGCTTAACTTTAATATTGCGCATCGTGAGGCAAACAATGCAAAAAGAAATGCTATTAAAAAATATGAACAGATATTGGTAAATAAACTTAGTCAAGATCACTTGGATGTAAAAACATTCTGGAAATTGTCCAAAAGTATTCTGGGTTGTAAGTCAGATCGGTCCATACCTCTTCTGTATGAAAATGGTCAGATGATACCTGATTATCTTTCAAAGGCGTCAATTTTTAATAACTATGTTGCATCTATATCATCCTTCGCCAAAAATGTAATAACACCTGACCTGCCAAATTTTGAATATCTCACAGAAATGCGCTTAGATAAGATAAACACAAATGAAAATGAAGTCGAATCATTATTACGTATAATCAATACTAATAAATCTTCAGGTCCAGATGGTATTGGCAACTGGGTTCTTAAGCATTGTGCTAAGCCCCTAAGCTTCCCCTATTCAAACTTGATTAATAAGTCACTTGAAACAGGTATATTTCCTAGTCAATTGAAACAAGCAAATGTTTGTCCAGTGTTCAAGAGAGACAATAAATCAGACAAAACAAATTACAGACCAATCTCGCTGCTAAGTAAGTCCTAAAAAATTATGAGAAAATTGTTTATAAACGTCTTTATGAATACTTAATGGATAATAATTAACTCATCGAACAAACTCTGGCTTTAAACGAAATGATTCTACAGTAAATCAGCTCTTAAAGATTGTACATCAAATATATCAAGATACCAATAATGGAAAAATACTTGTCTCGTATTTCTTGATGTATCAAAGGCTTTTGATAAGGTGTGGCACAAAGGATTATTATTATTCAAATAACGTCAACTTGGTATTGTAGGTACACTCTATGACTGGATAGAGCATTATCTCACCGGCATAACACAAAAGGTTGTGATAAATGGAATATCCTCTTCTTTGAGATATCTCCAAACTGGCGTCCTCAGGGTTCAATCTCAGGACCGCTACTATTTTTAATTCATATAAATGACATCATAAATGACCTCCAATGCAATGTTAACTTGTTTGCCGATGACACATCAATACAAAAATGTCTGGATAGTCATGATGGTTTTAAAGTAATAAACGGCGATTCGCTCAAACTCACAGTCTATGGTACTCAATGGTAAATTACTTTTAATGCACTTAAGACCGAATATATTATAGTAGCTAAACGAAAAACACGTGCAATGCATCCTGACTTATTTCTAAATGACACAAAACTTACAGAAGTAAATAATCATAAACACTTGGGACTAACAATTAGTAAGAACATGTCTTGGTCATCGCATATAAATAAAATACTGGCCAAAGCGGAAAAAAAGACTCTCAATTATGCGAAGGTCAAAACATATTCTATCAAGAAGTTGCATTGATAAGCTCTACCATGCGCGGATCCAGGAATTTTCGTCAGGGGGGGGGGGGTCCACGTCAGTCTGACAAAAAAAGCTCTGACAACGTTTTTTTTTGTTTTTTTTTAGTCCTCAGCTTATTTTACTGAAGTTAAATGGTTAATTTCCCAAAGAAATCTATCATCTTTCAAGGTCCCAGAGGGGGTCCAACATTTTCCGGGGGAGGGGGGGGGGTCAAACGTTTTCCAGGGGGGGGGGTCCAATTGCTTATTCCCTATAGAAACCCATATAACTTGTGATTTTCCAGGGGGGGGGGGGTCCAGACCCCCTCACCCCCCCCCCCCTCTGGATCCGCACTTCTCTACAAAAGCATGATACTTCCTTACTCGATTATTGTGATGTTATTTATGATTCTTGTACCATGTATGAAAGTGAACAACTTGACAAACTACAAAGGAAAGCCAGCTTATTATGTACTGGTGCATTCAGGATCACCATAAACGAAAAACTATTAAAAGAGTTAGGATGGCCAAAATTAACAAAAAAGAAGAACAAGTCACAGGCTTGTCTTATTTTATAAAATATTAAATGACTTGACCCCTCAATACTTGAAACATTTATATAACTTAATACCACAAAATACAAATAACTATCAGCGTCGAAGAAACAATTCCTTCCTTCTACCATTAATTCATAGGGAATCATTTTCCAAATCTTAATTTCCAAAGACAATTCGTGATTGGAATAAGCTACCAAACGATGTAAAACAATCACAGTCGCTGAATATCTTTAAAACAACAATTAGGTCCTTATATGAGCCACTAGTTCAAAACAAACTGTATTCTTATGGTCATGGCCTCAGTCAAGTGAATCATTGTAGAATAAGATTAGGCCTTAGCCACCTAAATTATCATTTACACCGCTTCAATCTTGTAGATTCTCCCAGCTGTTCCAATCCAGATTTTGGAGGAACCACAGAATCAGAAGAACATTATTTTCTATTTTGCCCTAAATTCAAAAATGAAAGACGATTGCTACTTGAAAATATATCAAATAAACTCTTTTTAAACGTTAATTATAATACACTTATTACATTGATGCCTAAGTTTATATGTAAAGTACTCCTAGAAGGCTCCATAGACGCATCGCATGATGGAAATACTTCAATTCTAGATGATGTGTTTAAATATATAGACTCAACAAAGCGTTTTAATACTTTCCAATAATTAGTTGACACCTCAACCGATAATTAATGTTTATTCAAAGAAGTATGAGAAACCTGAACGCCGCAAAAAAACAGCCTTTTTTTCATTTTTGTCTTATTTGTGCGTCAGTGTGGTTGCGCCAACAAGGCTAAGAATTATTAAACATGAGATGGCGTGTTAAACATCAGTTATATAAAGATGCTGCCGTTTATATTCAGCAATAATTTTGTAAACTCGCTGTTAGCACTGCTGGCGCAACGATGACATTAAACATTATCTAATATCACTTGTCTCAATAGGGTGACTGCTGTATGTCCTCTCTCTACCCTTTTATGTCTTGTTTCGTCTACTTGTCTGTGTGTCTGTCTGTTTTGACTGTATGTCCGTCTGTCTGTCAGATACGTACGTACGTGATACGTATGTATGTACGTGAGTGCTGGGGTACGTGAATGTGTACTTACGTATGTGTGTATGTGTGTACATTTATGTATGTATGTATGTATGTATGTATGTATGTATGTATGTATGTATGTATGTGCGCGTCATCATATATATTGTCATATTGTTTAATTGTTATGTTACATGTAAGGAGACCAACTAGTAGCCCCTGGGCTGTTTGGAATCCTTGTAAAATAAATAAAGCATTAAATTAATTAAAAAACCAGTGATCCTAACAATTTTCGAGGTATGTCATTAGTAAATACAATGTACAAAATATTTTCCAGTATTTTATACAAACGCCTTTATGACTGGGTCGAAGAAAATGAGAAACTTGATGAGTCACAAGCCAGGTTCAGAGCAGGCTACTCTGCTATTGATAACATATTTTCTTTAAGTGCTGTTATCCAAAAATACTTATCAAGACGCGGCGGATTGTTCTATTGTTTATATGTTAAATTCCAAAAAGCATTCGATACGGTGGAACACGAACAGCTCTTTAAAAGTCTAATGAAAAAAGGAGAGTATGGCAATTTTTTAAAGGCAGTAAAGTCTTTATATTCTAACTTATATGCATCGACGTGCACAGTTAATGGTCTAACGAAAGCTTTCCTTTGTAATATCGGTACCAGATAAGGGGACGTAAGCAGTCCGCTACTATTCGCATTATTAATTAACCTTACTCCGAGAGCAGTGCGCTGGTGGATTCTTCGTTACCAAGGAGGTTTCAGACATATACTGCCAAATGTTCGCAGACGATATCGCAAATTGTGCCGATACATGGATAATACTGCAAAAACAATTAAACATTATCTCTGAATTTTGTCAATTAACAAAAATGACGGTAAACTTGAATAAAACTGAAATCATTGTATTCCTCAATAGCGGTCCTTTTACGCAGTTATGAGTCATGGACCTTCGATGGTATACCAGTAAAAACTACTTTTGAGTACAAATATCTAAATCTTATATTTACACCTAAACTTTCGTAGTCTAAAGCGAAACGGTACTGGCATCCCTAGCTAGAAAAGCAATATTTTGCATAAAAAAAACTTATCAAAGACAGTTTGGTTATTTTCAACAGGATGAACTATTCTGTCTTTTTGATTCTATGGTTAAACCGATTCTCTGGTATGGGTCTGAGGTCTGGGGCACTGAATATTCAGACGTTATAGAATCTGTTCATTTCATTTTTTGTAAATATTTTCTAGGAGTCAACAGCTCAGTAAATAATGCTGTTGCTATTGGTGAGTGTGGCCGTCTTCCTCTTTGTGTAACTTATTTCACAATTGTAAAAAAAGTATTGGTGTAAACTTATACACATGCAAAAAATAGATATCCTAAGAATTGCTATAAAATGTTGAAAGCATTAGATGAAGCAGGCAGACAAAATTGGGTTTCAAAAGTTCGTAACTTATTATTCACTTATGGGTTTTGGTATATCTTGATTGCTCAAGATGTGGGAGATATTGGTATGTTCATATCGCAGTTTAAGCAACGATTACCAGATTGCATTAAACAGCGGTTGCACCCAGTCTTCTCGGTGTGATACATATAAAGAATTCAAGTCATTGTTAAATGTTGAAAAGTATTTATGCATAGACATACCCTTTTCCTTAAGAAAAGCATTTGCAAGATTTCGTTGCTCTAGCCACATATTTAATATTGAGCTTGGTCGCCATAGGGGAATAGGCACAGCTGATAGAGATTGCTTATATTGTTTTAATAACTATAACCTTCTTGTTGTTGAGGATGAATATCATCTATTTTTTAAATGTGAAAAATTTGATGCCTAAGAAACGAATATTCGAACACGTGGTATCAATATGGTTATAGTCTGCAAAATTTCCACAACATTATTAGTACAAAATTTCCTGTACTGATAAAGAAAATGTGCATATATATTAACGAATTGTTGAAACTTAAAGACAATGAGAACTAATTTTTATATTCTAAAACTCAATCTACTGTCTCCAAATATTGAGAAAAATTTTGAATCTTAAATATCAGTAATGTTACAGGTGATCTTGATAGCCTAGACAACACTTTCTTTGAGATAGAGATGTGTTGTTTGGGTTCTCTGGATGACTTATAACATGGGGTATGATAATAAAGTATGACAGCAAGCAAGGTATGATAACAAGGACCTCACTGCTACTTGTATTTTTATTTAAATACTATGTGATGTATTTTGGGCTGGTAGCCTTTGTTTATACACTAAAACCTAGAGTTATCAATCCATAGTTCCCTTATTTTGACTAACTGACCATTGGTTTGTAGCAATATCTTGGTCAAATATCAACCTACGTGGCTGAAGTTTTCAGTACTGACATTAAAAAGATCGGCCTATTAAGGATTTTAATAACTTGCTTACGTGTTTCTATAATGCGCATTGTTAGAGAGAAGCATACTATGCATTTTTGTACGAGCATGGCCATCATTTAGTGATTTTCACCATCATGTAAAGTGTCTGATACAAAACTATGTGGGCCGCAACTCGACAAAACCTGTCTTCGAGGTTTTCGACAGAGCGTGAATCAAACCAGTCACCTTAGCTACAGAGGCTAGCTAGAATATTGCATGTTCGCTTGTAGCAAGCTTAGATATGATACTTTCCAATAATCGAATAACACAGACACTGATCAGACTGCGCGGATTCGCAGGCTGATCTGCGCCTCTGTTTTTTTCCGCTAACTCTGAAGACAGCTTTTTCTCGCGTTAAGGCCCACTTTTTTATGTGCTTCATATGTATATTAGTTACTTTGATGACTCATCTTTTTTTATTTGCTTACCAGCGTTGTGTTTATTTTCTTGTCCTTTTGTAAAATTTGGCTCATTTTGGCAATATCCGGTCGGGAAAGGAGTGGGGGGGGGGAGAGAGAACGGGTCGGCCAAGTTTTCCCTCACTGTTAAGCTCATGTATATAATTGTTGGGTATAAGATTTTTCCCCCTCTTTGTATACGTAATTAACAGTGTGAAGATTAATCTAAAGTACAATATAATAGTAATAAAAAACAATATTATAATAAAAAGAAAGGATGAAAAGAAAACTTAGAGGTCTTTTGGGTGTGGAAAGAATTGGTGAGCCTGGTTTTCCACACCCCCTGCCAAGATCAAGTATATATTAATGTATTAGCTTTGTTATATATTCTTTTCTAGGTGCAGGTCCTTTATAAGTGTTAAAATAAAGTTGAATTACACTTTTGTGCGGGTTTATTCTAAAACAATTTATAGTAAACGCAAAAACTGCTGTTTCAGAATGATATTTGATACCAATTAACACCATAAATGATGCATATATCACTTGTCAAGCTTTTTCCAAAAAGATAATATGGAGGAAAACAAGACTGGATGGGGAAAACTGACTAGTCAATTCTTTCTGCGGGGGAAAAATTGACTGGTTAGATTTTTCACCGTGGAAAGAATGAGCTGGCCCATTCTTTCCCCAGAGAAAACACTGATTGTGGAAAAATGACCGTAACAACGGGACAACACACATCCATAGGGTTAATTCTGTTTGCAAGTGCTTCATTCATGGTTTAAATTCTTTAGAATAAAATGGCGTTTAGTGTTATGTTTTATTTTTAAACAATTATTCATGAAAAGAATGTCATTATGATTGGAGTGACAGGTGGTGCTATAATTATTCAGGGAAAGAGACAGAAGGAAAGCTTTGACAAGAGGATGATGACGATTTCTAACAAGAGGAAGAAACTGGGTTTTGTATTTGGAATTGTTATGGGACTTTTAATCATTTACACCATAAGAGTGAATATACTTCGTATTAAAGCAGGTAAATATAGTGTATTCAAAGATAGATGAGAATGGTTGTAAACAAAAACTAGCGAGCTTACCTTGATTTTGGGCGTGCAGGTAGTCTCAGTTTACAGTTTTATTGAGCCTACTACAGATTACTGCATATGCGCATTGTAGTGATTGGTCATGCTTTACCTACTGTACCTGTTTATAAGAAAAATAGAATTGCCTCATTACTATGCATTTTTGAAACTACTGTAGAGAGCTTAACTTAATATGCTGTCGTGCCAACCAAGAGTGACAGTGACGAAATATTTTGTTTACAATTGTTAAAGCTGCATAGTCTGTAACTTTTGATCTTTTAATTTTAGAACTAATGTTTCTATTTTTCAAGAATACAGTAAAAAAACTAAAACTCATGTATACATTTTACCAATTTCGTAAATCTTAACAAATTATCAGTATCAAAACAGCAGCATTTATGTTAAAATTGCCTGTCTATAATTATTGGAGGGACGCAAATAATTACCAACAAGAGAAAAACACACCTGTTTTATAAGATAATTCACTTTTCCGTGCAGTTTTCAGCTATGGTTAACATATTTATTGTGAAAACATAACTTAAATCTACTTTTACAAATGATTTAAAAAGAAAATAAAAAATTTCGAAAAATGTTCATAGTTGCAGACTTAGTCTCTTTAAGTAAATTATCAACTTGTACACTTCACTTGAGCTAACGCGAATCGATATATCACTTGTGTATTAATCCTATCCTGTGGATAGTGTTAATACACAGGTGATCTATCGAGTATAAGTCCATGATAACTTTATAAACAAAACATGACGTCACTGTCACTCTTGACTGGCAGGACAGCACTACGTATTGAAACGGGTGTTGTCGGTTTAAATATAGAAGAGAGCAAACAATGGCGAGTTTACCTTGTTGTGGTGGTAGATCCAGTTTACAGTTATGCACTAATACTGCAGAATGCACTGAGCTAATGCGCGTGGTAGTGAATACATGTACGTCATGTTTTACCTGTTTATAAGAAAAATAGATCCACATCTTTGAACAGATAGTATTATTCCACACATCGTTAAAGACAGTAACGTTAGGTGCATCCGCAAATCGGTACAACTTCAATACTGCTACTGTAAAAGTACCAAACATAGTATGCCCTCACTGTCGCAATATCTTTGCGTTATGTTAATACAAACCAACCAACGAGTGTTGGTTGCTTAACGACTAGAGAGGCTCTGTTCTGTTCTATTCACGCCTATTCATCTTCAAATACGAATAGAAAATATTTTCGAAATCGCCCAGTTCCGGTATCTATACGGAATCGATACGGGGAACCAATCTAGATCGAACTAAGAACCTAATTCTACTGTAAAAAAATATGTCATGATCATCATTAGCATTGAAAAAATACAAAAAGTAAAAGTGAATCGCGAAGATGCCAGGTTTGTTGATATTAAAGTCATATTTTAGCCATAAGACAGGGGATTTTTTCTATCACAAGGAGCTTGAACGGTAGTGATAGCTCTTTCAGGCAAGCGGCTGCGTTATCCCCATGACTTGACGTCACAATTCTTACAACGTTACGTCACGACGTGATAACGTCTTGAGCCAAACGCCAAATGCCACGTGCATCGTCGCGCCTTTGAAATGAGCCGCGACATGAGATTTACAACAATGTGATATGTGCGACCAGCAAAGACTCAGACACAGTCTGATCAGAGCCTTTTCTAGTCGCTTGAATTTTCTATGAGTGTTATGCTACTGACTGAACATCATTTTGAGTTTCCAAGCTTAAACACAGGGGGTTAACTCAGTCACAGTGCGGGGTGATTCTTTATGAAAGTTGTCAATGATGCTTTATGAAAGGGTTACAGTTGCTTTATGATTTCCTTAATCAGTATAAGGTAGGTGATGGGAAACCGCATTAAACGTAAGATTTTTGAAGCCTGAAAGTATTTTATTTTTATTAATTCATATAATTGAAAAGCTAATGGTTTTACTCTGTCAGTCTTTGCGATGATTGTTTATGTGTCAGGGATTAATGAGCGGTTTAATGCAGATATTGTTAAAACCCATAACAAAAATCAGTATATTTATCAAAGTACATATTCCATCAAAGATAGTATGCATACAAGTTCAAGTTCAATCTAAATGTGTTTGAAAAAATCAATTTTCTCCTCATGTAAAACTATAAAGGGCTTATTTTAAATGACTAATATTGACAAGCCAAAAAAAAGTGGTAAAGAATCAGTAACATATTTTGGTAACAGGTTCTTTACCTGTACGAATGATGGATAACTGGTTCTTTATGAAAGGGTTCGGATGCTTTATGAAAGAATTTGCAAAGATGTTAAGGGTTTTAGAATCAAATATCAAGGCAATTAGACCTTGTACTGAAGCCCTGACTTATTTATTGATTGAATTAAGACTTAACGGCCCAGTCAACAATATTTCTATCATGTTGGGACTCCTCCAAGAGAAAGGGAGAGACTAGAAGGGCCCAATCCCATCCAAATTTGCCGCAAGTGAAGCAAATCACGCCCTATCATTACGATTAAGGTTAAGATTTATTTCAATATTATATCAGTGATGCCGAGACATAGTCTCTGATTTCGTTTAATTTAACTGTTGTTTGATTTGATTTGTTGTCTATGGTAAACAGCTGGTCAACTTAACAACAGTGTTCCTATGCAAAGCTACTGTAGGGCAGTTTACCATTACTTTAGCTCATTCTTATACAAGTTACTGGCAACTTGGTCTTCTTGAATCATCAGGAGAGGAAACAACTCTCCATGAAAAATATGCTGGGTGCGATCTCCTGTCTGCTTGAAATTAAGCAGATAGGCAACTGACTGAGCTACAGAGTTCAGATTGTTAGTTAAGCATCGCATGTGCATGTCCCGAGGGTGGGGGACAGCGGTTTTGCATCCCACCTGGAAGATCACAAGTTGTTATATGTTTCCTTAGAAATACTGTTATTGACAACCTCGAGAAGAAGTAGGACCCCTTGGGTCCAAATGCTTTGTAAACGAGGCCAGGTCCTCATTGCTCTCTGTGAAAAAACTAAAATAGAGTTTTCAGGACACCCAACCCCTCCAGACAGAATTTTCTGGATCCTCCCATGCATAATAAATATCCAAACCCTGCTATCAGCATCCAGTAATGTATCATTGTATCCGGGACATCAATATGTCTTTTCGAAACTCCCAAAAGGAGCATGCGGTGGACTGTTGGGTTTGGGGTGGCTCAGCATATTTGGAGGGACTTCACATGAATTAGTGAGAGTTGAGCCTGACAGGGCAGAGTAGGAGCATTTGGTTTGTTCGTTTGCTTGTTTTGACTTGCATGGCTTGATTCTTTACGCCCAAGTCAACAGTCTTTCGGTCTTGTCGGGATGGGTCTACCTCGATGGATCCAGTAATAAGCAGCCGGTAAAATATCTGTTTGCTTTAATATTTTTCATCCCAGTCGGATCGGGACGATTTCTTATCCTTCTGTTTTATACCAGTTTCGGTGTCTTGCTCTAGGACACAACACAGTGACTCTGACGTCTGTGAGTCTCGAACTAGCAAACCTTCAATTGAGCCACTGCGTCCCACACAGTCATGAAAGATTAAGGCAAACATTGTCCATTATAGCTTTAATCTTACTTGTTAGTCTGCTCTTGATAAACAAAAAGAGACATGTAAACAACAACTATTTACATGTTTTGATTCTCAAAAGAAACGTCTCATTTAGACGGTTCTTTTGAGTACCCAAAGGAAATACCAATGATTTTTTTTTTCAAAATTCGCAAACTTGCCTCGCCTAATGATATATCCAATCATTAGAATCTAACAAATAACCTATAAAAAGCAGGCTATTTGTGAAACCTGTCCCAGACGCCAGATACCTGCAGTTGCAAACTGGAGTTGTTTACTCATAATTTGAAAACGAAACACCATCTAGCAATGCACAAAGCTCGTGCAGTATTGAGATTAAACATACCGGGTAGGCGGCAATTGAAAACGCTCTTAACAATCGACGAACGCGGATAATAATCGCAAGAAACGGTGTTTACGATTGCCAATCGGGCGACAAATGACAATAGAAAACCCCGTTTTATCGATTTTTGATCTGCGTTCGTCGATAGTATTAACGTTTTCGATTGCCACCTACCTGGTGTGATAAAGAAAAGTGTACGGCTTTTGTGTCTGTATGGGCGATAATCCTCACTTACGCTTACGGCACATCTAAAGTTTTGGCCATTAAAAAGCCAAGCTTCATTGGTTCCTTCATGTATATGCGAACATTATCCTTTTATGCATTATCCAAGTCACATACCTCGGGGAAAGGGTGCGTGTGATTTTGGGGAGGGGGTACCCTCAAGTACTCTTTCAACAAAGGCTTGGTCCCCCTTCCCCGCATCCCGACAAAAATTTCAGGATCCGCCCTTGAATAGCGTTTGATGTAGCACGAAAAGTGTTTAAAGCAAACAAGCTGGCTCCAAGGCGCTTCGTGCATTTTCTTCTTGAGCTATAAAAGCTAGATAGACTTGAAATATTGGGTGTAGTTTTTAAAATTCACAGAAAACAACATATAGATGCGGACAAATCTGCACCATCTGTCTGCAAAAACGCAAAAAAAAACATGTCTTCATTCGGTGAGTGACAATCAAGCATAAAAGTCAAAGGATGACTGGACTTACGTCTGATGCAACCTCAAAAAGCTAGCCAAAAACTGCATTTGATCATTACACCCAAGTCGGCTGCTGCATATATTTGTTTAGACAATTGACAATTACATTAGCACAGAAGCAAACTGCAACAGTCTGTTCTGGGTCAACAATGTTTGCCTTAGAGGCTTCAAAACATTCAGCATACGACAAAAGCAGACAGCTTTTTTTGTAATTGGCAAGAGGATCAAATTATCGATGTCCATGCACATTAGAAGAAAATATATGAGCCGTGACATGTGATTTCCAACAATGTGGGGTTTTGACACGTGTAGACCCAAACGAGCCTGTGCAGCCTCCTTTTAGGCTTAGAGACTCCAAATGATGTTCAATCAGTGTCTTAACGCTCATATAATATTCAAGAGACTAGCAAAGGCTCTGATCAGACTGCGCGTATGCGCAAGCTGATCTGAGGCTTTGCTGGTCGCACACACCATATTATCACGGCTCAATTATTGATATCGATACATGTACAAATGCGCTTCCGAGAGTAACCCTGTCTTTGGTGGTTGCGAACAAGAAAGGCACAGACCAGCTAGCGCATCCGCGCAGTCTGATCAGCGCCTTTGTAAATCGCTTCTTGGAAAGTATCATATCTAGATGTGCTAACATTTAATTTTCTAGCAAGTCTCTGTAGCTAAGCAGGATGGTTTGAATCTCACTTTGTCGGAAACACCGAAGACAGGGTTTCTCGCGTCGCGGCCCAATTATAAAGTCTGATGAGATGTGATTTTTTATTCATATGTTTTTTATTTCATTTTTTTTGATATTCATGCATTTTAACTAATCATCATTCCTCTAAAATACTTCTTCGTTTGCCTTTTCTTCTTCTACTATCTCAAAGATGTTTGAACAGACATATACTCAGAAGAAAAAGTTTAGTCAGTACAGACACTGTGTGCAATAATTTTGTAAGACAGTCTTAATATTGACAAAAACCTTACCTAAAATAAAATTCATGTAATGTCTTACATATAAGAACATTTTCAACGAAACATTCTGAAAATATACCCGTTTTCTTCATCAAAAATGCACAAAGTAGTCAATATTAAAATTCAAATTTCATAACTCAAAAATCAGTCTAGCGCCCCTCAGACGATTTCTGGCAGTACAGACGGAAATTCTCGTATCTGTTGCATGATTAAGGTATTTAAGACGTTTTCAAGCGGTCATGAAGCGATTACGTCATGTTGACGTCACTATGACCCTAACTTCAAATGGCGTCGTTATCTGTGGTCTCCCCAACGGAGGCTTGTAATTTTTACTGCAAGGCTGTAGAAAACGTGTTTGCAGACGATGAATTGTTTGTTCACTGCATCCAAAACTGCCTGTTACGTCAGCAACACGTGTACCTGTTTCAAGACGTCAAAACGCGGTATTTCTGTAATTTGTTGATAGCCTGGACGGCGAATTAAGCTTGCTAGCACTGAATTTTCTCCGGATTATTGCAATAGGAACAGTTCTCTTTCAATATCTAACAGTTTATGGAAAATAACCCTGCCGGTTTACCACAGCACGTGCACATCGTGCATTTTGAAATTTGGTTGATACAGTCTAATAGAGGCATAATTTGTCACGCAATAAACAGGTACATGTAAAGTTACGATAATACAACTCATGTAAAAAATTTGACAATGGTATATGCAGTATTGTTGATTTTATGAGAAAACATAAATACTGACTAAACTTTTTCTTCTGAGTATAGATTAATTTTCTGGACAGCATAAGATAAGATGTGGAATGGTAGCTCTTGCTTGTTTGTTTGATTTGATTCTTGATGTCGCAGTCAACAATCTTTCAGCTATGTCGGGATGGGTCTTCCTGGGTTGAACCAGTATTAAGCAAGGTATAAATGTGTCTTGCTAAATGACACAATGCAGTAACGCCGGTCAGGCTCGAATCCGCAACCCCTCGGTTCTGAGTCAAGCACTCTATCACTGATTTGGAATGGTAGCGGTTGGTATTGATTCATAGGGGCAATTTTAGTATCTACGACGGATATCAGTCCAGTGGTACACCTGCATGCTATCGGTAATATTCATATGAGGGGTCCCGTAGCTCAATTGGAGGCAAGCCCAGCTGTTCATCAAGGGTTCGTGAGCCTCCCATTGCGACCCAACCAAAGTCCATTATTTCCTGGAGATTGGTCATGGAAACAGATATATACAAGTACGTTCATTCGCCACCTTCCGCTGATTCAAGAAGGGTTCTTGTCAGTTTCAAGTGAAAGTATGTGCAAAAGTACTGTTTTATACCCCTATTCCCGGAATTTCCACACAGGGCCCGAATCCCACGAATCGCCACGAATTGACAAATATTTGGATTCGTGGGCTTAAACGTACTCAGTTCGCGAAGATCTTAATAATAACTGAATCATACAATCCGTAGTCAGTTCTTGCAATTCGTAGGCCTATCGGGAATTGGGATCAAAAAATTTGAACTGTTCAAAACTTGGCCACGAATTCCCCGATTCGAAAAATCGTGCTTGATTCGTAACAAATTCCTAATGCATTCTTGGACATTGTAACTGAATCGTAATCGATTCGTAAACGTTCTTAGGCATTCGTAGCTACTCTCAACTCATTCGTGGATAATCGGGATATTTAGACAAGCAATGAAACCAAGGAAGAGATAGTAGAAGGGCTTTCCCTTACAGTTACTACCACATCACGCGCATACATTCGAGCCAGTCCTGGAAGTTGAAACAAAGTTGGCAAATTCAGGAGCACAATCAGGATCAGTTAGTAGCTCCTGGCTGGTGGTTTTGCTGATGGTGAACTACCATATTTTTCAAAGTCAAAGAGCCAGGGCCAGGGCCTCTCGACATTAACGTAGTTGTTTTGTCAGAGGGGGGGGGGAGGTGGGGGGGGTCCAGGCTCCTCAACTTATTTTACAGTTTAAAGAGGGGGTCCAATGGTTTTATTAAACATTTTCCAGGGGGGTCCAACTTTTTCCAGGGGTGGGGGTCCAATAGAAACCCATATAACTATAACTTGTGATTTTCCAGTGGGGTCTGGACCCCCTATCCCCCCTCTGGATCCGCACATGGACATTGTGGCATTTTGGCACGAATAGGCTCAGACGAGCCTGTGCGGCCCCTTTTAAGCTAAGAATCTTCAAATGCTAATCGGTCAATAGTTTTTAAGCGACTAGCAAAGGCTCTGATCAGACTGCACATTATGCGCAGGCTGGTCTAAGCCTTTGGTGCTCGCACATACCACATTGTTGGAAATCTCATATTGCGGCCCATTAATTGGTGCAAAAAATGCATTACGACTATATATCAGGACTAAATTGCATTTGTCTCATAAAGAACCTGTAACTTTTTGGCATAAAGAATATGTAACAACCTTCTAAAAGAACCTGTAACCCGAATTTTAGGCTCATAAAGCATTTGTAACCTTTCATAAAGAACCATTAACTTCGAAAATTTTTGAAATTGGCTAAGACGTATATTTAAGGAAGAATTTTAGCTTCATATACCAAATATATAATATAATGGTTCGTTTCCAAGCATGTTTTGCTCGATAAAACTATGAAATATACACATATGGCATTTGTTGCAACTTAGCATCTCTATTGTAATTGGTGAATTGTTGGACAGCTAAACTGTATGATAAATGCATAGACTATCATAAAACATGCTGCTTATATGTCTTTAACAAAATTTGACTCTAAAACTGTCTAATATAACCATTTTCACCCCGTTTCTAGCATGAGCATCGCATCTTGTCAAGAATCATTAACCCAAAGTAAAGAATCTGTAACCCTTTTCATAAAGCATCATTGACAACTTTCATAAAGAATCACCCCGCACTGTGACTGAGTTAACCCCCTGTGTTAAAAGGAGACTGCACAGGCTCGTCTGAGTCTGAGCTGACCCTCAAGGCGCTTCTGTATGTGACGTTTTCTTGTTCTTTTGTCACTTTCCCATAAGGTGTTCTGGGTCAGGTGTGCTACTAATCGTATCGATTCCTGACATTTGCGTTCTTCCTTACTTTTTATACCACACGAGTACCGACTCACAAGAATGAAATATCGTATACTGTGCTATCCTCTCAGATCATTTAGTGGTTGGTTGCCCATTAGGTGTGCCTATTTCATATTACATATCGAGTTGAACTTCATGTAGCTCAGCTTTACGCCTAGTCCTGCATGCCGTCCTTTTAAAATAATTTATGGGAGTGTTGGAACACAACCAGCCAGCGAGACACTTGTACACAAATGTCATGACTATACGTTAATGACGTCATGGTGATACGAAAATTACATCCCCACAAACACTGATTAGCAGCCATTGGCTGACGTTAACGTTAGTGTGCCTAAAGGCGCGTGCCAAATTGCGTGATTGTTCAATGTTTTGCATCGAGAAATGCAATTAATTAGAATGTAACTGTCGTGCTAGTCAAGAGTGAGTGTGACGTCATGTTTTGTTTAAGAACTTATGACCGATAGATCACTTGTGTATTAATCCTATCGGCAGGATAGGATTAATACATAAGTGATTTATCGATTCGTGTTAGCGAATGTGAGGTGTACAAATTAAGAATTGACTTAACATGTGCAAACAAAAGATTATGTCACTGTCACTCTTGGTTGGCACGACAGTAGTTATCATCCAAGACATATATAATGGAGAAGCTAATATTCTACATTATTTTGATTCTGTATAATGCAGTTTGGGAAGACGGGGGCATAACTGTGAGATTATGTAATCCTCAGGTACTTTCCTCAAAAAAATTGTTCTATTATTGGTCCATTATATAAATGTTGTATACATTTAATAATCTCTGAAATGTCATAATATTCAGTCGGGACGCGTAGTGAAGGCGTATGAATATTATCAAACATGCATAGCAACAAAAACGTTCGAATTTTTCGGCTTTCTCAGCGAAGCGAGGAACGACACCCCAAATTTAACCGCTTGTTGCACGAATGTCCCAAATCTTATTCTGTTAAAAATTGGCCACTTGTGTTCGTCGTTTGTTCAAGTTTTCCCATAGCGTATGATTTTTAATCTACGACAACGCTCTTAAACAACGAGATGGGCGAAACGGAAAACTTGCAAGATGGATGTGACTGTAAAAAAAGGTTCACGTTTGATATCAAATTTCTCATTTTTTCGACTTGGTCCCGCTGTGGCATATATGTCATGAAAAAATATAGGGTTTCAACTACCAATGTGCCAATTTTTATCGAAATTTGTTCTGGAGACAAAATTCGTTCCATTATCTTCGAGAGGTCATACGGTCTTCAAACTGTCAAACTTCCAAGATGGCGGAAAACGAGGATTGGGTGCGACTGGCAAAGCCAGTTCATATCGCGCAAAACCAATCTAGACCATAATAAATGTATTAAAATTCAAATGAAAATATAGATCTATTTAATATATTGGATATCTAGGCCTTATTTACCTCGGATAAATTCATGTTTCACTAATATTCTCAATCAATGACAACGTTATCTTTCCTGACCGTCTGGTTAATGACGACAAAATCGATAAATAAATGACGGAAGCAATCTTTTTTTAGTGCACACGGTAGGGCCTATAGAAAGCCGTTCCTGTTGTCTTGTTGATTTTCAATAATCTTGCTTACAATCAGGAAATGTCTTGCACTATTCAAATATAACCCGCAGATTGTTTCTATGGGGGTTGATAAAACTTGGGATAGTCCATTTTACACCCAATTATGCACTAATTAATACTTTACAAACTACTGATGAGGCCCTCCCAGGGAGGGAAGATGGTACCTGTTTCCTTGTTCCCCATATTTTCCCTGTTCCCCAATGTTCCCCTTCCCCTCAAAATTAATTGGGCCCTTTGTTCTTCTGTTACCCTGAGATGAATGCTCTTTTCCCCCTGTACCCCAACCCCTGGGAGGGCTTCAGTGATTGACCCCCCCCCCCAAATAACACAGACGTTGAATCGACATGAAAATAGTATACCAAAACATATTTGATTTCATTTTCAGAACAGGTTATGTGTAAGCTACAACGTTGTTACAGTCCCTATTATTAAAAGTGACCCAGGGTTTTTTCTCTCTATTTAGGGAACATGACCCAATCCCCAGAATTGGGAATTTTTCACATAGTTTTATACAAATTGGGGAAAAACTCACACCATATATTATAATAAAATCAAACAAAACTTAGCTAATAAGAACTTTTCAACATTATGAATTTAACAGGTACTATTCATTGGGGTACATTGTCACAAAATATTGACATTTTTTGTTTCTTAAATTGGGAATATTCTCCTTAATATTTGAAAAAACATACTTTTTTGCAATTGGGAACATGACTCAAAATTGGTCTTCAAAATGTGCCAAAGAATCCTGTTTAGTTTATCAGAAATATCAAGAAAACAATTACATCTGTATCACTATACATACTCTCTAGACAGATTTACATTGCAAGACAAAGAATTTTCTGGTCCAAGTTAATGCCTGATTCTTTAAATAGGATGAATTCCCATGCCCTAATCATATTTTAGTGTTTACCTGACCCCAACAAATACAAAAGTTATATGATCCAAATATCATATAAACATATGACACTGTGTTTAGGGTGCTCTTTGGGACGGTTCTTTTGAGTACCCACAATATATGTTTGATTAAGAAATGATTCAATCACACATTAATAGTCTTATCTTGGGGATAGGTGCTTTGGGGAGGGAATGCTATAGAAGCTTGGGGTATAAAGTATCCTTCATAATAAGCATACTTAAATTCATTTAAATAGATACATGTCTTTATTGTAAAAAACCTCCTAAATGAAAAAAAAATCTACAAATATATTCTTCCTAGAGTTTGGTTTAACTCAAAATAAAACTTTTTGTGGCTTTCCCTGGGTAGAAACCAGTACCGCCGGGAGGGTTTATGATTTGTGTGTTTATTATATGACGGGAGCACCCGAAGGCTCACCGAAAGTGGTTTTATGTGGTTTTATGGTTTTATGGAGAAGCCGGGAATCGAACCTGCGACCCCTGGTTTACAAGGCATAGCGCTTATCCACTACACCACGGGGGCTTACACCCTAATTATGGACAAAAACAAACTCAGTTTACTCTTTTATCATCTTAATCCTTTACTTCATAGGCTATATTTAGATCATGACATTATTTTCTATTTTAGACAACATTGAAAAAATTCAAGAAAATTGAAGCTAATTAGTCATGAATTTGAAAATATAATGGAAAATGGAGCATTTGCTCCAAAAGAGCAAATGCTCCATTTTCCATAATATTTTCAAATACATGATATTTCAAAGGTGTAAAAGGTTAACGCTGGTTAGATCTTTCTCAAATTTGAGACCATAACTAGCTGGCATCAGTTTTTGATTCCTATGACCAATTCTGGGGGTCTCTGACTCTCATAAGCACTGTGTAAAACCAACAGATCATTGAAAAAAAATAACAAAACAGACTTAATACTGATATAACTGACTTATTCTGCAATTTGCAGTAATTGAAAGTAAACAAGTTATTTTGACATCTTATACTCTCATAGGGCCAGTTATCCATCAGTTTAAACATGTGTTTTGTGTGCTCAAAAGAACCGTCTCATTGAGACGGTTCTTTTGAGTACCCACAACATATGTTTTGGTTGAGAAATAAGAAAATAAATTTCAGTTACCCACTCTTATCTGGGGGCCTGAAGCCTCTTATAAATATTGGTGATAGATGCTGTGGGGAGAGGGGCTATAGTAGCTTAAGGTATAAAGTACCATATTCTTCATAATAAGCATACTTTCGTACAAATAAAGTAACTATTTCAAAAATGAGGGAAATTGGTGTTCCAGACCAGCTGGCTTCATTCTGATTTACTGTAAATTTTACAGTAACTTTATTCTGTGTAAACAATCATCAGATCAGTTAACAGCTGATGAAATCTTTCTAAAATTTGAAACCAGTGTTTAATTATACTGTCATCCAGTTTTTGAAGTTCAAGGCCAATTAATGTTTGGGAGTCTGACTATGATTCCAATAAGACAGTTAAAAATACTTATTTTGAATCCTTTATCATTGTTGGTTTAAATCAAGAACTTGTCTGCTTATTACATGTATATAGTGGTTGGTATGCTGCAACTTGGAATACATTTTTAAACCTCTTTAACTTTTTATCCAGATTGAAAGCAATCTCAGTCTACACTTTACAAAAGTGATATTAATGAGGCCCAGCCAGTGGGGTTTGTGATATGTTACATAATGTTTACATGCATACATTAGCCTGCTTCCCTTTCCCCAAGAAATAGTTATGTTTTCTACAAAAGTTGTCTTTGTTCCAAGCCCCAAGCATCTCATTTTTTAAAAAAAAAAATGAAATAAAAAAAGGGCAAAAACATTTTTCTCTTATTTAGGGTTAGGTCTAGTTTGAAGGTTGAATATTGTATGATTCAATATTAATGATGTATTAATCGGGGTCTGGGTCATAATGGGATGCTTTTATCAATAAATTGTATTTTAATTTCATATTTAATAGCAAAGTTCCCACTGACTCTGAAATAAGGGGTATACTGGCTCCCATTTTCTTAGTTTTGTACACCTAAATAAAATGTGAGCTCTGCTATTAGGCTTTTTATAAAATTTACTTTGGGGGGGTGGGGGGGGGGAGTTTATGAATGGGTCAACTTTCTGTGAAATCAAGTATATGAAGGGATTTTTTTATATGATTCGGATTGGGGTTGGTCTGAAAATACTGGCTCGCACACCCATACCAAAATTACCCCCAAAAAAAGATAAAGTTTAGTAAACAAAAAACAGGGATAATCCTTGCCCAAAATGATGATGGGCCCTTAAAATGGGCCAATGACCCATATATCCCATTCAAAGTCATGCAAATATCAAAATTTCAATGGGCCTTTTAAAATTTTTATGGGCCCTTTGCAAAATTTGATGGACCCAAGAATCCTTAAGTTAATATCCACATTAGAGCAAAATTCATATGAAATTTGAATAGAAATTTACATGGGGCCAAGTCAAAAGTAAAGTCCATTTTCTAAAAGCAACAAAACTTTCTCACAAAATGGATTAGGCCCATGCAGGATTATCCCTGCAAAAATAAAGAATATTGGGGAACAGCTAGGAAAAAAGAAGACATAAGAGCAAGAGGAGGATTGAGGGTGGGGTGTAGGTTAGTAGTTGGTGAGGCCTTCCATTGGTTTTTGGAAACAGGGTAAAGGGGCATTTATTTCAAGGGAACAGAGGAGGTAAGTGCAACTTTTGAGGGGAACAAGCAAACAAAGAAAATGTTGGGGAACATGGAACCCAGGCAAACAAATTTTCGATTTTTGGGGAACAAGCAAGTTTATTTCAGCCTCCCCCCCCCCCCCCCCGTGAGGGCCTCGATGGTTAGTGGATAATTCAGCCAAGCGACAAACATAACCATATAGTTCCTTCTGACATTGGGTGAGCCCGGGGGTGAGCTGTTGAATGGTCAATGCATGCGCAGATCCAGTTTTTTTGTCAGAGAAAGGGGGGGGGGGGGTCCAAGCCCAACGGCGAAAAAACAGCCTTGATTTTTTTATGTTTGTTTTGGGGGTTCTTAGTCCAAAATTCTCCGGGGATGCGGGGAGGGGTCCAACTATTTAGGAGGGGGGGGGGTCCAAATGCTAATTTCTATAGAATTTGATAGAACTTGTGATTTACCAGGGATGGGGTCCGGACCCCCTACCCCCCCCCCCTCCCTCTGGATCTGCACATGCATGACATTTAAAGACTAAAGAATAAAGTCGAAAGGGGAAGAATCGGCAGCCCGGGAAGAAGGGAACATTTAAGATTTCTCATTTCAAAGTAACGGGAAAACCCATTTTCAGGCGAACGAAACGAATTAAAAATGAAATCTGCATACCTAGGATGCACCTCTGAGGCCCCAGAGATAAGGTATTTGAACATCACAGTTCTTCGCCATTTTACAGATGAATATGTCTTGGCATTATTCCTTTAGAATCACATTTTTATAGATAAAACATCGATTACAACACGTTTACTCGTAATATTGTGACGTAAATATGGGACAACTTTGACTAGTGACTACATTTTAGAGCTTTGTCCCGCGTTTATACTCAGCTGAAAGATGGACGGGGCAAAGGTGAATATGCTTTAATTTATTTCATCAAAATCGGTTCTGGAGACAAAAAACGTTCCATTATATGCCAGAGCTTATATTTCATTTCTGTTTTTAAGCACCTGACTGTGGTGCATTTCAGAGCTTGATTTCGTTGCAAAGCAATATATCATTAAACACTTTCAAAAAAGGAAATTGGCGATTAAAGGTTGCAGAATCTAAATATATAGCGAGAATACACTGTCATTAACTACAAATTAAGAATAAAGAGCGTTTAAAAAAGGGAATATTTGGCGCCATTTTTCGGCCGCCATTTTGAGGGAATATTTTGCGTCGCGCATTTTTACAATTTTAAAATACTTTTACTCAAAATAAGCTCTTTGCGTTCCTACTGATTTTGGTGTCGATCAGCATACCACTTGATAGCCATTACTTACCCTTATGAAGACAAACATACATAAAATATAGCTGTGTGTTTAATACTTTGACTAAGTGTATAAAAATTGTAAAATAAAACATACCTTACAGAAGCTGTTTTAACAGAATATACCAGCCGTTTCATACGGCTCATACATGTAGCATTATGTGTGTAAAATGTGTTTAATATAGGTCCAATGAAACTAACATACGAGGGACGTTTTTTATGTTCGTAGAGAGGTAGATTTAATGAAAACGGCGACAGTAAATGCATACACCATGCATATATTTGGAAAGATTGAGCTTTTATCTATACATGCAACCTAAAATTATTTCAAAATGCATTATTTTAATGTCTTCTAAGGGGCAAAGACATACCTATATATCGCACACTGGAAATATGGCAGAAATATGACATTTATGGACTTAGTCTCTGACACAACGTCAGTAACAATTGCATGAAAATGGGTCCACAGCCATACACAGCTTCTGAAAATTTGGCTGCAGATCAAGGACACCACATGCTACAATATTATATAAACAATATAGCAAATACGCAGCAATTATTCGATATAGAGGATTTGTTTGGAACCTCAGCAAAGTGAACGGTTGGCATATACACTTTTATTGTAAAAGTTGACACAAGTGGAAGTTGGATACAGGCTTTTGAATGTGGCTTAATATGTTAGCTGTAAAGTAGTATTTTAATTTTTCTTGCTTATATGGCAGATGGAAGTGTTGTGGCTATTTTGATCCCAAAACAAAGTTAATGCTTATGTTTGTTTTAGAAATGAATTGCAAAATAAATAGCCTAGGGGTTGCTAAAATCCCTTATTTTGTACATAAATGACGTCATGGAGCGTGACTATATTTAGAAAATACATTAAAACTGTTTTTGTGCCTCTTAACAGGTGTTGAAATCACTGCAATAAGAAAATTATGCAGATCCGATTGTCATTGTGTTTTCTAGGCGGGGTTGATTTACCCCACCCACTTTTAATAACATGGGGGTATGCCAGTACCGGAAGTTGCCAGTTACATGCTTAAATCGATACATCAATATAACTGCTGACGAATGATTGAGTATATCATGTGCTATGCAAAACCAGAAATTTTTTAAAGATTTGTTCATAATCGTAATTTTAACAGATATAATAACTAGCACTTGACTGAGATTATTTTGGTATACTGATGGGTGTTTTAAAATTGTTATAGAACAGCAAATAACATGCTTATAGTTTTGCTGCACTTGTCTACGATTAGCGTTTGAATAGTTAATTTTGGTGGTGCAAAAGAAAAATCGGCTTGAAAAATGCTTAAATCACCATAGCGAATGGAACTTAACAGCGTCTAATTTCCTGCTTGCTGTGTGGTTAAAATGGCATAGATTTCGACCAGTGTCCTTTTCATGCCCTATTCAAAGCTAAATATCTTGACCAAACTAAGCGCTAATGATGTAAAATTTATATCAGTTGATAGACAAAAGCGAGACCTTTCAAAATATATATACTTATGGTACCGTAAATTCTATATTTGTAGAGATACAGCCCGATTCTACGAACATAAAAAATGACCCTCGTAAGCATACAGCATAAAAATGGACACCACCTTGCTCATTAAACATGTATGGCCAATCATTTTACAAGAGTTATTCTGTGTATGATATAGTTCGACTGTCACCTTATCAGTTTAAATAGTGGAGTGGGAAGTAAGAAGATTTCTGTCGTTCCAGGTACAAGCATCGACATTTGCCAAAGCAATCGGAACTGCCTCGGCCAATTCCGCGAAATTCCGTGGAATCAGACCATGGATGTACATCGGGGATCTACTTTGATAACGCGGGTGATAACACATAAAGTATGTTAACACAATAACAAGTGTCATTGCAGCAAAACAAACGGCTTAAATGAAGTTTATGTGTGTGTTTTTTTCAATAAAATATCGCTATATAGCGATATTTTATTGAAAAAAAACATAAACATAATTTATTCTACGGATAATCAGAATAATCGATTTTAATAGAGCTGAAGCCACGTGCTACATAACTAATTTTCCATACTCCAGTCCCGGCTAACAAAATGGAGCTTTTCGGTACATAGTACTGCGCGTAATGCTCCTTACATACACCCGAGCCACGATTCGATTCTCGAATTGAGGCGAACTTTCTCGAATGTTACTCAAGTACTCATGGGTATAAGTTGTGTGCACTATTTTCTCTAGCAAATCGAAATTCGCCTTATTTTCAAGATGGTGGTCCTAAATTCAGAATGATGGCCAACGATATTACAGCGGAGTGGGTACAAAACGGTGTCAAATTTGAACAATAATGGATTATCTTGAGTATAAATAAAATGTAATCTGATTGTGCTTATATGTTTGCATCGATTTTTTTTCAGATAAGGTGGTATATAGGGAAACGTTAAAAATTACCAAAAATTGCTTCTTCGCCTGTATAGTCTGGCAAACAAAAGACATTATTGAGCCGTGACATGAGATTTCCAACAAAGTGATATGTGCGACCAACAAAGCCTTAGATCGGCTTGGGCATACGCGCAGTCTGATCAGAGCTTTTGCTAATCGCGTGAATATTCTATAAGTGTTAAGCCACTGACTGAACACCATTTGAGTGTTTCTAAGCTTAACGGGAGGCTGCAGAGCGGTTGCATGAGATTTCCAACAATGTGGCATTTTGACATATCTAGACTTGGGCGAGCCTCTGCAGACTCCCGTTAAGCTTAGGAACTCCAAATTGTGTTTAGTCAGTAGCTTAACAATCATAGAATACTCAAGCCACTAGCAAAGGCTCTGATCAGACTGCGCGTATGCGCAGACTGATCAGAGGCTTTGCTGGTCGCACATACCACATTGTTGGAAATCTCATGTCATGGCTCTAATTATTTGTGATTCTGGATTTGCAATCTATAGTTTTTGTTTATGTCTTTAAAAGCAGGGATACTCTACTTGAAGAAAATATGATTACCTCCATAATTATAGCTAAGGATCAAACTCACCAAGGCAACCGATCGGATACAATTCAACAGCTTAGAAAAGGCAAACACTCTTATTTTGAATTTAGTGTCACAACCAGCAACGGGGACCTCGTATGCAATTTAAGCATGGACTGTCAATTTATTGAATTAAAAAGGATATGTCACCATGCTAAAATTTTCATAATGTTGCATGGATTTTTTAGCATTTGACCAATTTTCTGTGAATAAGTCCTAGATATTGATTGACTTCTCGCTTACCGTAAAGGCGGCAACTTTAATATTCATATCTGGGCGTGGTTCGGCTATTTCATCTGCTAAACAAGGGAAATCAGGTTCTATTTATTAGTTGGCGAAGAATTAATAAGTTGTTTGGGCCGCCCAAACGGTGCGTGCATTTCAGGAAAATACTGACTGTATACGCACTGAACTCACATTTACTGATCAGTATTAACCCTTAAATCGCATAACCACAGAATGTATGTTTTTGTCGTCCACTAAAATATTTGAAGCCTCATAGACAAACAGAGTGGACCCAGGTCAGACTGCTCAAATAGGAGCAGTCTGATCTGGGACCACAATGTTTGCCTCTATGCTTATGTTAAATATACATTTTCAGATGCAGTTATTTTGCTGGCGTTTTAAGGACTAATAATGACTGAGGTGATGGCGCAAGATGATACAGTTACTTTTGAATAAAACCACGCCCAAAGTTCAGCTTTTACCTATGCTTAAGGTTGACCAATCCTAATTCCGCATACATGAGGCACTGCCTTTACAGTAAGAGAAAAGTCAAAGAATACCTGTATTAACCTAAAATAGTTGTTATCTTCATCCAGCTTCCTTATTTTAATTGTAATTATCGCTCATGACCTCAAGCTTTTTAGAAAAATGAATTTATTTGTTTTTCCACGCCGTGTCAAGATAGTTTTACTGCATAGTACATTTTGGGAATTCCCCAAAACGGATTTCGACTTTAAGATTAACTTATGTATAAAAAAAAAATGGACATTAAAAATCTTATTTTTTGATTTTATTTCATGGACTCATTTAACATTTTAGAAATAAGAAAAAAATCGGGGGTTCACGAGACTTATAATCTTTCAAGAGGGCCGAATTTAACCCTACCCTCACAAATGTCGAGGATAATTCAATATAAAACGTTAATGGGTGTAACTTTTGTTATTTATATAATTCCATACCACTTGTATGAAGTAACTGTGCATTACAAGGCGAAAAAATGTAATAAGTGTCCACCCAGGAATCGACCCTGGTCCTCTGGTTCCAAAGTCTGACTCTAGGCTACGATGCCAAGTCATGCGCGGTTCGAAATATCAGTACATATTGGACAGACAATCCGAGTATCAGCCCTAATTCATTCGAATTTTTTACATTGTTGATGTTGCCTGTTTTATTGATCTGTTGTTGTTACTGAGATAATCAGTTCTGATGAAGGGTCAATATATATTTCGGACACATTATAGTTACATGTACTTCCATAAAAATGTAGAAAAATCCATCGGACATAAGAGCATCTGAAAAATTTCCGAATTCGTAAAAGGTCGGAAAGAGGGGACCCAGACAACTCTTCTCGACGCAGGAATGGTGCGCATGGGAATTACCCAAAATTGCCCATAAGTCAGGATATAGAGCTCCCACAAAATAAATAAATAAATAGTTTGAAAACAAATGCTGCTTCATAACCCATAGCTCAGCTCAGCTAAAGAGATAGTCTAGCCAGTGCAGTGAGTTTATCAGAGCAGGTCGTCTTTAAAATGACACAAAAGCATGTGATAAACCTCCCTTCAAGAAAGATAAAACTGTGTTTCTCCAACTGCAGCTTCATGACACATAGCTCAGCTAAGAAAACGCCCTAACCATGTGTAGTGGGTTTATCAGAGCAGTTCGACTTTAAATTGACTCAAGAACAGGTGATAAACCTCCCTACAAAATAGATAAAACTGTCTTGCTCCAACTACAGCTTCATTGGCACATAGCTCAGCTAAGAAAACGCCCTAACCATGTGTAGTGGGTTTATCAGAGCAGTTCGACTTTAAATTGACTCAAGAACAGGTGATAAACCTCCCTACAAAATAGATAAAACTGTCTTGCTCCAACTACAGCTTCATTGGCACATAGCTCAGCTAAGAAAACGCCCTAACCATGTGTAGTGGGTTTATCAGAGCAGTTCGACTTTAAATTGACTCAAGAACAGGTGATAAACCTCCCTACAAAATAGATAAAACTGTCTTGCTCCAACTACAGCTTCATGACACATAGCTCAGCTAAGAAGACGCCCTAACCATGTGAAGTGGGTTTATCAGAGCAGTTTGACTTTAAATTGACTCAAGAACAGGTGATAAACCTCCCTACAAAATAGATAAAACTGTCTTGCTCCAACTACAGCTTCATTGGCACATAGCTCAGCTAAGAAGACGCCCTAACCATGTGTAGTGGGTTTATCAGAGCAGTTCGACTTTAAATTGACTCAAGAACAGGTGATAAACCTCCCTACAAAATAGATAAAACTGTCTTGCTCCAACTACAGCTTCATTGGCACATAGCTCAGCTAAGAAGACGCCCTAACCATGTGTAGTGGGTTTATCAGAGCAGTTCGACTTTAAATTGACTCAAGAACAGGTGATAAACCTCCATACAAAATAGATAAAACTGTGTTTCTCCAACTGCAGCTTCATTGGCACATAGCTCAGCTAAGAAGACGCCCTAACCATGTGCAGTGGGTTTATCAGAGCAGTTCGACTTTAAAATGACTCAAGAACAGGTGATAAACCTCCCTACAAAATAGATAAAACTTTCTCGCACACCAGATCGGGATTTCCGTTGTTTTTACCCGTGTGAGAAAAATTCTATCTCACCCACCCGTTCCAGCCCTAGAGAAAGATAAAAAACGAACAGCGGCACGCTGGTCGCACGTCGATCCGTGACGTCATTGTAATGTTAAAATGACGTCACCATGTCGCATCTCAGGTTCTGGAAGTCTTTTTCAAGTTTTTCCAATATGAATGAGGTATTAAGTGGTGAGCAAGAAAATGAATCCATTATTCGTGTGAGGATGGGATAGAAAATCCATCCCTCGCGATCACCGTTTGTCATCACTCCGCAAGCCTCGTGATGCCAATCGGTGATCCTCGGGACGTACTTTTCTAGCCCACCCTCACACTCATGATGGATTCTTATTGTCTTGCTTCAACTGCAGCTTCTTAGGCCATAGATTAGCTGAGTAGACACAATAGCAAGGTGTGGTGTAGTGAGTATTATTGAACTTTAGGCGGCACCTCATGAATGCATAATTATGACAGGTCAACCTTAGATATAGGTAAAAGCTAAAAATGAGGCGTGGTTTGTGGCTTTATTTAAAAGTGCTTGTGGGCTACGTACTTCATACTCCGTGTCCCGAAATTTACTGTCTACGTTTAATAGATGAATATTATGAAAATTATGTTGAGATACTTTGTGTCATAGTATATTGCATAAGCAGAGCTAAAGTTTTTACTAAAGTTCTTACGTAAAAGATGCGCGCGCACGTTTACACCCGAACGGCTACAGTTGCAACTTTAGTCGGTTGGCAAGTAAACAAAGTGAATAGCCCTGTATGCCCCCTTCAATTCTTCATTGTAGACAAAAAGGATGTGTATAAACTGCACAGCCTACTCTAAGTAAATGATAACGAATAAGTGGGATCGCAAATGATGCACAGTTAGGATTTATTGTGCAAAAACAAATCAATTTGAGACTACTGACAGGTCTGGAAACCATCTTGATAGATAAGCCTAGAGGAGGGAACCAGACAATCTACTATTCTGATTAGCGGTGCTCTGACCCACCGTTGATCTCTAGTAGGTTCCTGACGTCACTATAGTAGCAGCTATCGGTATTCGAATCAAACTTTAGTTACTATAGTAGGAACTATAATTCGATTCGAAGTGCGCGAGTTTTGTGCATATGTTTTATCGGGTGATCAATATTTGAGCCGCGACATGAGATTTCCAACAATGTGGTATGTGCGACCAGCAAAGCCTCAGACCAGCCTGCGCATATGCTTAGTCTGACCAGAGCCTTTGCTTGTCGCTTGGATATTCTATTACTCTTAGGCTACTGACTGAACATCAGTTGGAGTTTCTGAGCTTTAAAAGAGGCTGCACATGCTCATCTGAATCTACATTTATCAAAATGCCACATTGTTGGAAATCACATGTCGCGGCTCATTAGGGAGCGCAGTGGCTCAGTGGTAGAGTGCTTGACTCGAGACCGAAGGGTAGCGGGTTCGAGCCTCACCGGCGTCATTGCGTTGTGGTCCTTGAGCAAGACACATTTATCCTAGCTTAGTACTGGTTAAACCCAGGAAGAACCGTCCCGCATAACTGAAAGATTGTTGAGTGGACGTAAAGAAACAAATCAAACAAAAAAAAACAAATGTCGCGGCTCATTTGTTTCCTTTTCAGATTGGGCGGGCTACTGGGAAACGTCCCTGCCAAGTGTACCTGAGGATTCGCGTCGACAACAACTTGAGCGTTTACAACATCTCCGGCGTGTTTGCTCAGATGACGATGTTTTCAAAAATGTAATGTACAAGAAACAAAGCCTGATTGTGTACTATTCCTCATCGAAGTATAATTTTAGCTATTGTAAAGTGCACAAGGCTGGTGGCACGTTTTGGACACAAGTATTCACCATATTAAGTAAAGGTGTAGCTGATCATGAAGGCGTTTTCAGATTGTCAAAATACGACGTTCATCATACACTGGGGCAAACAGAAAAAAGAACGTTCGACTTGGCTACATCTCATGCTTCTCGTACAGTTCTCGTATCACGTGATCCTTATTCGAGATTGTTTTCAGCGTTTATTGATAAATTATTTTTGCCCATGAAATACAAAATTGGGGTTAAAATTGTAAACAGACAGAGAAGACTCAATTACACATGTGCGAATGATTTAACTTTTGAAGAATTCTTGACTAGTATTATAGACCGTGTGACAGAAGGGAAGACAATTGATATTCACTGGACTCCAATTGTTAATCTATGTAAGCCGTGTGATGTTAACGCCTTTGCTGTAGTTAAACAAGAAACATTTACAGCTGATGTTCAGTATGTATTGAAGGAAGTTGAGATTGCAAATGATGAGTTTGAAGTGATATACGACGCTTTGCATAATCATAGAATAGAAGCAAACGTACCTGGTATCGTGACAGCTACGATAGCAATGTGGAAACGGACTGGAGTCGACCAATGCATGGATGGAATTGAACTTGCCAGGCGCTTCTGGACAGCGTTTCAAATCCAAGGTTACATCAAAGATGACGTACCATTTCCATTGAATATTGTAGAAACACATGAAAAAGCAGAAGATCCTGATTTTCTGACGAATGTGATACTTGAAACAATTAAAGAACATCCAATGACACCCAGTGACGCTAAACTACAAAGATGGCGAGCCTTAGTGGACGCATTTAATGGCGTGAGTAAAGATATTTTGGATCAAGTAAAGATGTTATATAAGCAAGATTTCATTTTATTTGACTATTCATTCGAGCCACCTACAATATGAAACTGATTGATTTGGCAAAACTAATGGCGAGCCTTAGTGGACGCATTTGATGGCGTGAATAAAGATATTTTGGATCAAGTAAAGATGTTGTTTAAGCAAGATTTCATTTTATTTGATTATTCATTTGAGCCACCTACAATGAAACACTGATTGATTTGGCAAACACTATATTTCAGGCTAAGGAAACAACTTCTAAAACACGTGAACGTTTAGTATCTCATATAGGATAAGACTCTTCTCGCACACCATATTGGGAATACCGTTATTTTTACCCATGTAAGGTAATTCTATTTCACATACCCGTACCAGCCCGTGGGAAAAACAAAATTTGAACAGCCGCACGCTGGTCACATATCGATCCGTGACGTCATTGTACATGTAATGTTAAAATGACGTCACCGTGTCATAGCTCAGCGATTTCAGGATTTCTTTGATTTTCTTTCGAATATAAAGTAAGATTTAGTGGTGACCAAGATAAGAATCCAGTATTTGTGCGTGGGGTTTGAATAGAAAAATCCATCCCTTGAGATTGAGATCACTGTTTGGCATCACTCAGCAAGCCTCGTGATGCCAAGCGGTGATCCTTGGGATGGATTTTGCTATCCCACCCTTACAGTCATGATTGTTTCTGCCAGGAAGCAACAATAAGAGCTCTACTGGTCTCATAGTTCGGACCAGGACAATTTAACAATTGCCTCCTTAATTACTTGATATATAGACCAGCAAACTACGTTGAAACTTCGCAGTTGTATGTACACGGAGTATTATGATAACTTGTATTTATGTTAAGAAAACTGATGTTTATGAATCGATGGTTGTTTCCACTTTCAAGTACCTCTACCCCCAAATTAGTACATGACTTTCAAATGCTCATTGAGCATCTGAGTTGTTTTAACACTGTTTGCACATAAAGAACCGACCAAACAATTAGTATTTAGCAGTTAAAGCAGTTGCATTTATGGGACACTACTACTGTGCCTCCAGGCTTTAACGTGACCCGCTTTTTGCCGTTTATTCCTTAATGGTAATTTCAATTGAAAAAGAAATTTCAGAAATGCATGGGGATATAGACCGCGTTATTAGATTATTTTTCCCACTGAAGTATGATCTTTTATATAGGCTGGGATTAGATGGAATTTCTGCGTGTTTTGTCCTCCACTTTGAAGGACCTCGGACAGTTTCCTATTCAATCTGCCGAAATTTTGACAGCCTGAGGCTAGGATAATGCATAATTGACAACCACAGTTTTGTGCTTAAATCAAACCCTAACATTTAGTGCACCTAGCAAAACAAAAATATTTTGAAAATATTGCATAATTATGTCAGGACTCTAGGGTTTAGGGGGCGGGGGTATTTTTTGTGACCAAATTTTATTTCACAGAAAGTCAAAGTTTCGTCGAGTATTCCCCTAAATACATGTAAATATAATGTTTGCAGCATAAAACTGGAGACGAAAGTGATGTGTTCGCATAAAATTCGGGTTGAGAAGATTTCATTGTTTCATCTAAAGAAGTGTGCTGTCAATAACTTTTGACTATTACCTGTAATGTTTCAAGGTCAACCAGTTTGAAGTGCACTGAGGTGTGTCATATCTGCATACTGTATAAATCATAGTCTAGATAAACACAGTTTTTAGCGTAAAATCGTTAATATTTTCTTACACATCAGATCTAGGCTATAATTATGTGCTTTAAAGAACCGTCTCATTGACACGCTTCTTTTGAGTACCCACAACATATGTTTAGGTTTAGAAATGGGACAAGTAATTACTTTATAAGCACTCTTAACTAAAGCCCTGATACATGCCATTGCAAATTGATATTTACCTACAGGCTTTTACAAAATAAGTTTCTAATATGTTTTTATAATCAAGTGTTTTTGAGCATTTTGACAGCGTCCCCCCCCCCCCGTGACCAATCATGCCGTTTTTATATGATGTGTGAAATGTAAAACTACAACTGTATGCAAAATGATTAGTTTGGTCACGGGGGGGAAAGCACTTCAGTAAAACATTTTCTATTTTCTATATGTTGAATAGCAAAAACAGAGTTTTCAACCCATATTTTTCAATTGGTACTTGTCCAATGAGAAAACGGCTTTTGGGGATAAGTCAAGTGTTGAACCTACTATCTTTTTCATAGAAAAAATATTATTTCCCCCCCCCCCCTTAGACCCAAGACGCCCTTTACATATGTTGTATATGTTTATAGCGACATGCCATTGTCCAAAGGGCATCTTGGGTCTAGGGGGGAAAGCATCTAAAAACAAATTGAAAGACACCAGTTTCACCTTTTCAGTGACAAACGTCACAATTTTACGTATATTTCGTACGCATGCGCAGGAAGGATATTGTAAAGTTTTGGAAATGAATAACACTTCTATCCTTTACAGTTTGGCGCTTTTACTTTTTGAAAACTAGCAAAGCATTTACTCAAAGTCTGGTCTAAATGGCATCCAGTAGAAAGACGTAAAATTGGAGGGGGGGGGGGAGTAGAACGCGCAAATTCTTACTGCTTTGCTAATGATAAATTGCTTTGAATTGTATTTTGATGCTTACTTTGCATATTTTGCTGCCGAACCGAAACCATTTTAAAAACAAGAGCGCAGTTTGAAAATTTGGTGTTTGTAATCATGTCAACTAGGGAAAATATACGCCTTATCGCTAGAGCTTCTTGCCGATAAGTAGCGTCAAACTCGTGCATTAAGCTTATGACAACTAATATAGAGGCGCAAATGGGTATATATCTCAAGGAAAAAGACTAAGTTATTATGATTTGCAGGGCATTCGGGCCTTAGTTCAAAATAAGGGCTGCTCTCAAAAATAAGATTTAGTTACGCTGTGTGAATTTACATCTACATGCTAAACGTCGATCGTATTAATAAGGATTAAAATTATTAATTAAAAGAAAAACGGGGGTCACTTCAAACCTGGAAACACAGTAGTATGAATTTATAAAACTTACATACAAAACAATTGCCAGTTTGCCAGTTTTAATTCCCCCTGGTTCGTTATTAATTTGGTTAATATTTGAAAGTCGGGCCTAAGCCATGACAAACCACTCAATTAAAACAAAGCAAATTAATATAGAATTTCCATCACCTACGCACGACGACACTCTGGCGATCATACTTTTTCAGATAATTCACATTGTGCAAGAAGACCCTCTTTCGGGTATAATCGGCGCGTGTACTTTGTACACTCTTGGTTGCATGATGAAAGCCTACAAGTAACCAATTAAATTATTGTCCCCCGCCTTTTCGAAGAAAAGCGGAGGGACATAGTTTTCAGCATTCCGTCCTTCCGTCCTTCCGTCCTTCCGTCCGTCCTTCCGTCCGTCCTTCCATCCTTCCGTCCTTCCGTCCCCCTAATATAGTAGGTACCTTGTGTGCGCAACTCCTCCTACAGTTTTATGCCGATTCTTTCGAAACTTTACAGATGTTTTAGTCATGGTCTGAAGATATGCATGTGGTTTGGATATTATCCTGAGATTATTTTTTGTCACTTTTTTCGCAATTTGAACTTAGTCATTTTTAGGCGTTTTTACTATCAAAGTGAAAAGATAGTGGGTACCTTGTGTGCGCAACTCCTCCTACAGTTTTATATCGATTCTTTTGAAACTTCACAGGTGTTTTGTACATGGTCTGAAGATATGCATGTGGTTTGGATATATTCCTCAGATTATTTTTTAACACTTTTTCCGCCAGTTGAACTTAGCCATTTTTCTGACATTTTTACTATCAAAGTGAATGGATAGTGGGTACCTTGCGTGCGCATCTCCTCCTACAGTTTTATATTGATTCTTTTGAAACTTCACAGGTGTTTTGGACATGGTCTGAAGATATGCATGTGGTTTGGATATAATCCTCAAATTATTTTTTATCACTTTTTCTGCTATTTTAACTTAGGCATTTTTCTGGCGTTTTTACTGTCAAAGTTAATGGATACTGGGTACCTTGTGTGCGCAACTCCTCCTACAGTTTTATGCCGATTCTTTTGAAACTTTACAGATGTTTTTGTCATGATCTGAAGATCACTTTTTCTGCTATTTTAACTTAGGCATTTTTCTGGCGTTTTTAATGTCAAAGTTAATGGATACTGGGTACCTTGTGTGCGCAACTCCTCCTACAGTTTTATGCCGATTCTTTTGAAACTTTACAGATGTTTTTGTCATGATCTGAAGATATGCATGTGGTTTGGATATTATCCTGAGATTATTTTTTGTCACTTTTTTTGCAATTTGAACTTAGTCATTTTTAAGTGTTTTTACTATCAAAGTGAAAAGATAGTGGGTACCTTGTGTGCGCAACTTCACAGTTGTTTTGGACATGGTCTGAAGATATGCATGTGGTTTGGATATAATCCTCAGATTACTTTTTATCACTTTTTCCGCTAGTCGAACTTAGCCATTTTTCTGGCATTTTTACTGTCAAAGTGAATGGATAGTGGGTACCTTGTGTAATTTGAACTTAGTCATTTTTAAGTGTTTCCACAATTTATTTCCAAATACAGTTTATTGACAGTCTTTTTTTCTCATTTAAATAATAAACAATAATGGCGGGGGACATAAATTCTCTGAATTTGCTTGTCTAAATTATCGAAGGGTTCTTTAACCTGCACAGGGGGTGACTTTCCCTGCACAGGGGACATCCAGTTAACGTCCGGATCCGAAGGACGATGCATTAATCTAGTGTCCTCCCTGCAAATGACACCAGACAAAGCATGTTCAGACATCGAAATTTTCCTCGCCGCAAGCGGGAATCGAACCCGGGACCTCTAGCACCAGAAGCAAGTGCCTAACAACTGAGCTACCACACTTTTTGGAGATTTCCAAACAAATTGCCGCCCTTAAGTTTCAAGTTTTTGTCCTCAGTGGAGAACTGTGGATTACGTAAATTTACAAACGTAACTTTGATATGAAAAAAACTCGATTTTCTCCGTCAATACTTAATCGTTTCTCATCATTTCTTAGTTGCACCATTTTCTGTTGTCCGCTTTTCAATTGCAGTTGAACATAAAAAAACTATTTTCATTAAGTACCTAGGAATTGCAGTTCAAAGTTTGACGTTGATGTCCCCATAACATGTATTCAGCATGTGCATGATAAAGTTAAAACTTGATTTCTTTAGCACATTAATTTTGCTAAATGTGCTCATTATTTCACCAGACTCCATCAGTATTAGAAAATTAAAATTACCATTGAATTATATCTGTACAAGTACAGTATACAGGTCCATTAAAAAGTTATTTCACTACGCAATATTTCAAAAGTTTTTTCACATTTTTATTATACATCAATGGTCTATGTTGTACCATACATGCACTTTATTTATCATGCCATTTTATTTCTATAAATCATCAGACAACATTTGTAGATAAATATAAAATACATTCCCATGAAAGCATAGCAGCATACTGTAAATGCATTCCAATATAAGAAAAACAATAAACAAACTTGTTCACCAACATCGTAAAATCAGTATTGCGTTGCACATTATTTTGCTTTAATAACATCTGCGATTCTCCTTGGCATTGAATTGTAAAGTTTTTCCATGACATTCGGTGCTACACTATACCACGCTTCACATACTTGCTTCCACATATCTTATTTTTACAGGACATCTGGTTACCAATCTCTTTATGCATTATATTCCAAATGTTCGTAATGGGATTTATATCTGACGAATTCTCTGACCAATCCAGAATGGGTACTTCTTTACATTCTATGAATGTTCTAGTACTTTTAGTGTTATGGTATGCCGCGAGATCATTCATAAAGATGCATCCCTTCTGTGGGAACAAAATGCATTCATATGCCATTTCAATAGCATGAAAAATATCACTCTGGTATTTTGCACTGTCCATGAACAATTCAGTTTTCTTAGAAGAGATAGGCCTGTGCTGCTAATCTGCTAATAGCTCCCCAAACTTGAACACTTACTGGCGATTTTACAGTCGTCTGAATACACTTATCATTATATTTCATTCTGTTTGCGCCAAACACGACAATGGTGTCGATTGTTATAACTGCTAAATATAGATTCATGTGAATGCGTTGTGGTTTCACAAAAGGAATATATCTTTATGCATGATCTCGCGCCATGCAATAGCTCTAATAGTACTAGAATATTCCTAGAATATAAAGGAATACCTGTCCTGGAATGGCCAGGGTATTTGCCAGACATGAATCCCATAGAGGATGTTTGGAACATAATGAGGAAAGAGATTGGTAACCCAAAGCCATGTAAAAAGAAGTATGTAAAGCGTAAGTATAGTGTTACACCAAACGTTCTGGAAGAACTTTTACAATTCAATGCCAAGGAAAATTACAGATCTTATTAAAGCAAAGGGAGGTGCAACGAAATTCCGACTTCATGATGTAGGCGCACAATTATGTTTTTGTGTTTTCATTGGTATGTAATTAGGTAATACTATGTTGTTGTGTTTTCATTGGGATGTATTTAATAATTATATACAAATGTTGTCTGATAATGCGTTGATACTGTTTTATAGAAGTAAAATGGCAAGAAAATTAAATTACATGAATGGTAAAACATAGAACATTAATGTAAAATAAAAATGTGAAAAAACTTTTGAAATATTGCGTAGTGAAATAACTTTTTTAATGGACCTGTATATCATTTACTGCAGTATAATATACGTCGTTCTGTACCTGTTTCTATGAAAAATAGTATATAGTATTATAATAAGAGGTTGATTAGTTGTTACAAAACATTTGCATTTAGTAATGGCTCGTCTTTTGGAAGATCAAAGAAACCAAGCTGTTGTGGTCGACGGTAAATAACGTCAAGTACAATTTTGACTTAATTTTTTGAACTAGTACAACATTACTGGATCTGTCAGAAACCGTGCAAGCACGATCGCGCACGGGCGACAATGATCGCGTTGACGTTGCGCACGGTGTTGCGACCAGAAAACGTAACGTCATTTTATGTAAATCGTCGATTATCACAGAAGTCCGTCGAATTATGACAGGTTTTATGCATGTCACTGTTCCTCGTAAATAATTATATTTAACAAGTTATAAATAAAACCTACATGTGTAACGGGGCGTATTTCAAATCCAGAAGGGCATTTGTTACAATTTGTTTAATCGTATTATGAAGGGCGCCATTTACCGCTTCGTAGTTGCGCATTCGCAGAGCAATGTTTGAGAGCGGGGCATTGGTTTCATCGGTTTAACAAAAATGTTTAAAATGTATTAAACCTTTATTCGGTGCACATTTCTTTATTGGCGCGCACGACTATTGTGTGTAGCCAAACTATTTGCAACTCTGTTAGTTCGCGGGTTAACAATTATTGGCGGCGATTTTGGCAATACTTAGCTCAGGCCAAGAACTGATTTAAAATGATATGTATGAAACAAAACATTATACAATTAAATGTTTAAAAATACGCACTTGGTTAAAGAGTTGATCTATGACTCGTTTGCTGCAAGTTTAAAATTTTGATTCCCAAATTCATTGAAATGTTAGCGCCACCGCAAAATTGGCATTTTTATTTAATTCCCTTTCCATTATTGATGTATGAAGTAAGCCTATGTTTATTGTGCAAATCTATATATTAGTGGTAGCTTTGTTTATCGGTAGCATACATGTATATAATTTTTAGACAACAAGTTTGCCAAAAAAAGTAAAATTAATATAAAAAGTCTGAAAATGCATTTATTAAACGGCGAAGTCACAAATCCCTTAATATTTTACGCCAAGAACGTCATTGTTACAACTTTGGACATTTCCGCTAGACACAGTCTTTTTAAGACAGTTTCTGCATTTGTGTGGTAACAATTTATGTTTTGACATCAAACTATTAATCAGGAAAGAAGTATTTTTTCATTTAGTTTCCTGAACCAGATTATAAGAACTCTTAAAAATAGCCTCTGTTGAAAACGTACACCCCCGCAGTAAATTTCCAAAATTGACGCTTTGGACATTCCCGCTAGACACGGGTAAAATTAATTCTTCTCTTTTCCTGTTGAGATTTCCATCAATCGAGAGCAGCAATATGCTTTTCATTATAGAAGTATGTTTTTTCACACAATTTTATTTTCTTGCATCATTTTTTCTTACGTTTATTATATCTCTCAAAAGTGCCCCCTCTCCACTCTTTCTAAATTGTGACAAAATGGCTGCTGTTATACTTATCTTCATTTCTCAAGCATAGGACAACTCAGTGGAATATTAGCATGGCTGTCGAAAATAATGATAAAGTAATGTCGCTTTGATAGAATTTGGCAGTTTTTACATTGAAAAATCTTCCTCCTACGATGGCTTTAGGTTGGAAAATCAAACAGCTCTGTTACGTGTGACAAACGTTTTCAACGTCTATCGCAAAACAAACGGATTTGTAAAGTTGCCTTGATACATAGCATACTCTAACAAAATGTATGAGTACATAGCTTAAACTATACTCTTTAAAATGATACCAAACATAATATATTTACGGCATCACTGAAAATGTAAGAAAGGCTTGAACTCATCTACACCGCAAAAATCGCAATTGGTCGCAATACCGTGCGTTACGTCGTTATCACGTTAACTCGCCTACGTAGCAAACATTACTGCTCGGCGCTACGGAGTTCATTCACAGGCGGCTACTAATCATTCATGCTTGTCTATCTTATACTGGGCAGATTATGACAGCTCGCCACCGGGCTTCGAGAATGTTATGCGCAAGTCGTAATTTGCATTTTACAAGGAACCAGTGGCAATCAGTATATTTCAGAGATAAATTGTGATTTACCCCAAGCCACGCAAATAGCCGGAATATGCATCTATCACTGTAGAAACGAACAACTTACAGATTGGGAGAGAGAGTTGCTGGTAGCAGTACTATGGTCTTTGGTGGGATAAAGGGAATCTGAAAATTATTTCATCATTATCCTGAGAAAAATCAATGTTTTGAACAACACAATGATACCATTCATTCAAAATGCTATTGTTGACTTTTAATCTTTTTATTACCTTATTTTCTGTTTTTTTCTTTTCAAGGTTTGCAAAGTATTGGCTGTTCTTTTCTCCTTGCCTTAGTCCTTAATATATGCCCTTCCATTTATTGATCAATTAATTCATTTAATTCCGTTTTCTTTATATCTAGTTCTTGCTTAAGGTCATCTAATTTTATGTTACACAAAGTGTTATTTATATTTTTTCTATATTCTCTATGTCTTGTTTAAGTTTTAATTCTTGGTTGTTGTTTTCTTTTTTTCTTTTTTGTGCAATATTTAATAGTTTCATTTCTAATTGACCCTTTTATCAATTCCTGGGCCTCTATCAATGTTTGTTAAGTTTACATTTAATATAACAGGACTATATTCAGATCTATAGCTACTGTTCATTCACGATATCTTGGCTCAGAAAACCGTAAGATGGATTTTACCATTACGTCAATATAGGTAGCTTCTTCTAAATGTTGCTAGATAAATATGGTATTAAGATTTATATACGTGAAGCATTATTCTATGAATCTGTGTAGTGTAGAGGATAGCGTCGATAACTATCAAACATATTTGATTTCATGTTATGCGGTTATGGTGTTCGAGTCCTATGGAATCCTTTTTTTTTCGTTTTGTCACTCATATCTCGATCTCTCTCATGATTTTTATGCTCAATTATGCTTTCACTCACATGATATTTTAACTGCGCATACTTCGCTTGGCTGTAGAAATGTCTGACAAGCAGGCTTTTCGATCGCAAGCCAAACAAATTGCTGCCACTGACCCTATATAGAATCCGTGTTACTGCACATGTTATTTTAAAATGAAGAAGATGCCGTGAATGATGTACTGTATTTTCCCTATTATCAAATTATAGAGAGTGAGCTAGCAAGCTGACTGGCATATCAACAAAACGATATCGCGCATCAAAGCTAGCTGACTCGGAGAATGCAGTCCTCGCGCCTCGGAAGCCATCAATAGACGAAAAGGAGCTTAGCGACTTTGACAAGTGTGAAATATTTATAAATTGTAAAATCACACATATCAAACAAGACAAAAAACAATATATAGTAAAAACATATATCTTTGATTTTGGGTTTCGAACCACTATCTCTTCATTACTATTCAAAATATATATAACCAACGTGTATGTGTGCCCTACCGACTGAGCCACGAAGCTGTTTAAAATTTCAATGCGATTTTAACTGTTTTGTTATCAGTATACCGTTTATATGCATCAAACCCCAAGTTCCCCTATTTGATGTAATGGTAAAATCCACCTTACGTTTTTTTTAGCCAAGATATCGTGAATGAACAGTAGTCCCATGTTCACATGAAATAACATTATTTATGAGATTATCCGATATAAGAAAATAGTTAAGCCTACAAAATATTGGTGGTTTACTTGACAAATGTCATGTGTACTTGTTTGAACTGGGATGTTTGCTTCTCCAGATATCTACCAAATCAAATTCATCAATAATACATGAAAGCTTGTTTCTGCATAATTTATGTGTATCTATTCTTCCATTTTTTCTTTTCTAATTCAGTATCTCTAATTGTATTAAAGTCACCACCTATAAAAATGTTTTATCTTCATTTTCTTTTAAATATGTTCCCAAGATTACAAAGTGATTTACAAAGTCGGTATTAGGACCATACATATTTAAAATAACTATATCTCGTTCCTCAATATTTAATTCTAACGCTTGTAGTCGTCCAATAATAATTTCGCTGTGTTGCTTTATGCTAAAAGAAAGTTTCGGATTTATTAAAATACCTAGACCTTCACTATTGTTACTTGTTCCGCTGAAAAAGCATCTTTCCCCCATTATTTTACCCAATCTTTATGCGTTCCATGCGACACATTAATCCTTGCATAATATTGGTTTAAACCAAATTGATCCATCGCAACATAACTGAATAACTGTTGACTGAGACGTAAGGAATCAAATCAAATGAGCTACAGTAACACGTCAAATATGATGCGCCTCAAAAAAGTTTATTTTACTCCCTTGCCTCTTTCTTTAGGGCATTTAGAAATGGAGACTTTTTGGGCTCGCTCAGGAATTTGCGTTGAGGCATGTTTTGACTTTGTTGTCTTTCAGACATCACCACTTATATCTGGAGTTACTGTCCTGTCAGCCTAGGGTGACAGTGACGTCATTTCTTGTTTACATAGTTATCAGAGACTTGTAATCGATAGATCACTTGTGTATTAATCCTATCCTCAGGATAGAATTAATATACAAGTGATCTATCGATCCGCGTTATCTCAAGTGAAGCTAACGCGTTATTGTTTTACTTAGCAATTGTAAACAAAGTATTACGTCACTGTCACTCTTGGTTGGCACGACAGTAGTGGTTTGCTGAGTGTTGTTGTGCTGTGTTAGGGATGGGTTCTTGACTTTGAACAGCTCTTAGGACTCAATTCTTAACTAATTTGACATTATATAGTTGCTTCAAATATATATGAGACGATGGATTTCATGCGCGGATCCAGAAAGTTTTGTCAGAGGGGGTCCAACTTTGACATTTTTTTTTTTTTTTTCGTTTTTTTTAGTTTGATGAGGGTGGAAGGAATGCAACTATTAGTGGGCCATCAACGGCCCGCCAACGAAACGCCATTTTAATGGCGTTTCTCTGGCGGGCCGATGATGGCCCAACATTGAATACTGGATTGGTAGCCTTGTGATTTTAAGGGGATCCAGACCAGTATTGCTAAGGAACCCTATATTTTTGTAATTTTCCAGGGGGGGTCCGGACCCCCTGTCCCCCCCCCCCCTGGATCCGCACAGGAATTTCCCACTACATCTATTCAGTGGATATAAAAGAACCTCGTCAGGAAGGAAGACGGGATATTGTTTCTATAAAATTAAATACGCACAGGCCTGCGCATGCCAACACACACAATATTAGTTAGGCAAGAATTTTTTTATTAGTTGATTTACGGGAATTTTTTTCAGATTGAGGGTCGAGAGGACGAAAAAAAAAAAAAGCTCTGAAAATGACCAGTTGAATATATATATAAAAAAACAGTAAATGTAGCATGGTAAACCAACAGTCTGTATTAAATTTTTAAATATTTTATCATTTTCCTAAAAATCTGGACAGGACAATTACTTTTAACAGTGTCACTCTCAAAAATACAGACAGAACCTCAAAAACGTTTTATTTTTTTCAAGAAAACAAATAATATTTAGAGTCGGCGGATAAAATAAAAAAAAAACATTTTAGAAATTAAATTTTATCTTTTTCGTACTTTCCGGAAAATTACAGTAAGAGGGTTCGTAAATCAACTTATATAAAAATTCTGGCCTTATTGGCTTATTTATCAAAATAGATTAGTGTCGCCCTTCTCAGATAGTACGTTCAGATAATAAATATTTGATCGGGCCGTGACATGTGATTTCCAACAATTTGACATTTTGACAAGTGTAGACTCAGATGAGCCTGTACAGCCTCCTTTTAAGCTTAGAAACTCCAAATGCTAATCAGTCATTTCTTCCTGGTTTGATACCGTTTGAACTTTAGAAAAACCCAGTTGCATGAATATGAACTACAATTATCCGACTACAATATATAGAAGTATTTTCGCCCAAATGTTCAAATTTCATGTCGAAAAATATATATTTTTTGCTTATGAACTTTTGTAAATAATACCAGATATACATATATTTGGGTCAAAATACTTCTCTGTATATTGTAGTCAGATAAGTGTAGTTCATATTCATGCAAATGGTTTTCTCTGAAGTTCACCCAGCGTGTCACAATATTGCAAACGGTATCAAACCAGGAAATGACTCTAAAAGGACTGATAAGCATGCTGCCGATTGCTCAAAGTGATCTACATGTATGTGAGATGTATAAATTGTCCAGACAACAAAGTGACCAAATGTATCCGTCTACTTGATAAAAAGCAATTTTATACAGAAAATAAATCATGCAAGTAAGAGCTTTTGAAAGATCTAACACTCTTAGATTAGTCAAGCGACTAGCAAAGGTTCTGACCAGACGGCGCGTATGGTCTGGTCTGAGTCTTTGCTGGTTGCACATACCACATTGTTGGACAGCTCATGTTATGGCTCATTTATTATTTTGTTTTTGTTTGGCTGAATAGCATGAAAGAACACATAAACTCAAAAGTGTGCGAACACTTTGCGAAAGATGGAAGATATTTCAACAGCAATGAATCATAGTTTGCGTCATAATAAAGCTAAGCAAAACAATGCCCCGGGTGAGGATCGAACTCACGACCTTCAGATTACTCTGTTTATTTGTGACTATGAGACTGACGCGCTGCCTACTGCGCTACCGAGGCGATATTTACAGTCTTGGAAGCTTGGTCATACCTGCGCCCAGTAGTTGCAAGTTTACTCGATCTGCGAGCCAGGTCTACGGACTATTAACTTCAGCAACATGCAAAAGTGTATTTTTGTTCTTTGCGATTGGACAATTTTCACCTTTAAAGAACCAATCCGAACTACAGGCTATCTTATTATTGTTTATCATATGACGTCGCGTCTGAGTGTGAAATAACACCATGCAATAAAATCTGTAAACCACTAGTGGTTTATCGATTTACGGGAAACGTTATGACGTCCATAACAACGTTGCGTACATAATGACAATATCATAACGTTTACCGTCAGCAATGAAACTTCAAAGATATCTTAATGTCATATGATAAATAGAATCTAACATTCGTGCTCTTGTTTTATTGAAGTTATTAAACTCGTTGCGAAAAAGAGATAAAATGCTCGGGAAGCCTCGCATTTAATCTCTTTTCCTCAACTCGTTTAATAAATTCAATAAAACATGAGCACTCATGTAAGATCCTCTATTTAAATTAGAATTAACCTGGATTGCCCTTCAAGTTACACAGTCAAATTAGAGGGGCGTTTTAACGTCCATAACCCTTTATGTGAACGTTACAGTGCTTCCAATGGAATTTCCCATAAGAAAATGTTTGTCATTTTCCGTCCAAATCGATGGGATTTTTTATCAGATTATCTTGTCACGTACTCAGGGCAGAAAACAAATCACTGGGAAAAATCAAATGTCATCTGAGATGAAGCATTAGCGCTACTGTCGTGCCAACCGAAAGTGACAGTGACGTAATATTTTGTTTACAATTGTTAAGTACAACATTAACTTGTACACTCCACCTTAGCTAACGCGAATCGATAAAGCATTTGTGTATTAATCCTATCCTGTGGATAGTATTAATACACAAGTGCTCTATCGATTATAAGCCCCTAATAACTTTGTAAACAAAACATGGCGTCACTGCCACTCTTTGCTGGCAGGACAGTAGTGAGTACATAGAATTTGCATCTCACGTCGTATGTATGACCTCCATACAGCGATGAAACAGACGTCAGCTCTGTCTGTTTGGCCTGTCAGAGATTCTTTAGCTTTAGCGCTAGTGAGTACATACAATTTGCATCTCGCGTCGTATGTTAGACCTCCATTCATCGACGATGCAGTCTTCAGCTCTGACTTCGGCTTGTCTAAGATTTTCAACGTTAGCGCCAGTGAGGATCTTACATGAGTGCTCCTGTTTTATTTAATTGATTAAACGAGTCGAGGAAAAAATCTCTTTTCGCAACGAGTTTAATAAATTCAATAATACAGGGGGCGCAATGGCTCAATGGTTGAGTGCTTGACTCGAGACCGAGGGGCCGCGGGATCGAGTTTCACCGGCGTCACTGCGTTGTGGTCCTTGAGCAAGACACATTTATCCTAGCTTAGTACTGGTTCAACCCAGGAAGACCCGTCCTTGTTTAACTGAAAGATTGTTGATGGGGTGTTAAGAATCAAACAAACAAACAAACAATAATACAGGAGCACGAATGTTAGATTCTATTTATCATATGACATTTAAATTATTTTGAAATCATATTTTGGCGTGAAAACGTTAGGATTTTGCCATTATGCGTTACGTTAAAAGCGTCATATATAACGTTTCCCGAAAATCTGTGAAGCACTAGTAGTAGCTTATCGATTTTAATGCATGGCGTTTATTCACTCGCAGACGAGACGTCAAAAGCATTTGGTCAAAGCATTTTATACTTACTGAGGAAAGGATCTGTCTGTATATGAAATACCGTTTCATGCAAATATCGACTTTATTTTATGGCAAATGAGTAATTCATGTGTTAAAATATATTGTAGGTTATAAGGTGGAGTATGAAATCAAGCATTAATTAATTTCACCAGCACTCCTCTTTCGAAAATTGTGTACATTTGGACCTATGACCAAACACATTTCACTCTTCGTCTCCACCTACTGATATGGTCGAAATATATGTGATAAATAATGGTAGGGGTACCCAAAACTTGCGTCAAAAGCTCTCGGTGAAAGCTAGCTATACCTTGCATGTTCATTTGTGTCGAAATTCATTTGATATGCTATATGAAAGCCTTCTTGCTGTCATATATCATGAGAAAAGAATGTTTTTTTTTCTTGCTGCCAATCGTCATTAAAAAATATGTTTTATATATTGATGGTAATCCTATATGAGTGACATTGACTGAGTAGTCAAAGGTCAACCTTGACCTCTTGGACTTAAGCAGACCCACAGATAAGAGTGCGTTATCTAAAAGTAATTCTTTTTTCTCATTTAAACAGATGCTTATAAACTGGTGCCCTATAATCATCTCACAATGGCAAATCCTAATGTATCGTTGGCTGTAATTGGTTTATTGATCGACCAATGAGATGGCCTGTTACGTTTCAAGTTTAGCGTGGAACAGTCACAATGTTGTAAGTATTAATCACTGGGAGCACAGAGACTCCGTGGTAGAGTGCTTGGGTCGAGACCGACGGGTCGCGGGCTCGAGCCTCACCGGTGTCACTGTTTTGTGTCCTTGAGCAAGACGCATTTAATTCCTTGCTTAGTACTGGTTCAACCCAGGAAGATCCGTCCTGACATGAATGAAAAATTGTTGACTGGGACGTAAAGGTTAAAATCAAACAAATATTTTAATCACTAAAGTAGAGACAAAATTGTACAGTAAAGTAAGTTTTATATAAAAAAAACAACAAAAAAACAAAAAAAAAAACAAAAAAACATCACCTAACGTTTTCATCACTAGTCTAGATTCCTGACTCAAATGGTATTAATTTTGTTTTGTGTTTAAAAATCTCGAGCATCATCGTTCTTGTAATGTCCTCACTTTTTAGCGTTCCTTCCCCCTTGATCACGCCCTATATCCAAATATTCTCACCAAATATCACGGTCAAAATCTTAACCACCTGGATCAGCCCATTCCAGACCCTAGATATGTCTAAGGGAGGAACCATTCCGCTGACATCGACTTAGTATAGGACGATTTAATTACTTTAATATTACTATAAAAATATAAATCACTTGAGGTTGATCGATTTGAATACATGATGTTATAAAAAATACATTATTTTTACATGTGAAACACAGGCAGCAATTCCATGCACATACTAAAACTACTTATCTAGAGAGGCATATCAATCCAAAATGGGTCTAGTTGGGTGTGATACGGATTCTTATCAGTTACCTCTCATATTATCTGCATTGTTGCACGTTGCCTGATAAACAATGTCTATCGCATGTGACTTTATCAGGTCATGATGACGTTTCACTTTTTGAATGACGTCGCTAATGACGTTGAATCAATACAAAAATCGAAAATTACGTCATGTGTGAAACAAGTGGTAAACTAATAAATAGAATTCCAGGTTCGTGTCTTTTGATATTAAGTTTACCAGGTTCAGCTTTGAGAACGCATGTTGAATCGCTCTATTTTTTAAAGCTTAACCTTGACATATCTTTACTCCCCTGTTTCCCGGTATATAGTTCAATTCCTGTTTACGCACTGAGCATTTTCTGTAACAAAATATATACGACACTTCAGGCTACACGACACTCCATGTTTTCGTCTTGTAATTAATGTAACATGTGCTCCGTCAGGTATTTTTAATTGACTGTCGTGAGCGCAAGTTTAAACAGTTTAGGTGCAGATCAGCCTTCGCATTGGTAAAGTCTAAACAGCGCATTTGCTGTTCGCTTCATCGATAGTAGAATTACTAAGGTTGCTGTATATCACAACGCATGTCCCTGAATGGCAAGCCTCGTGATGCCAAACGGCGATCCTCGGGACGGATTTTTCTATCCTACCCCTCACGCCCATCATGGATTGTTATAATGTTAGACGCATTGTGTCGTATAGTCACCGCTTACATGGATCACCCTAGATTCGACGTCATCACACAGAAAATACCTTTCTAAACTTATTTAATGTTTTAACAACAACAAAATCTAGGGCGCAGAGATTTGGCTCCAGTAAACTACATTTAAGCACCCCAATAAGCTGCTGTCCGTACTAAGGCTGAGGTTCTGTTGTTGTTGATTCATTGTAATATGTTTCCTGTGATTAGTCCTTGTTTTATTGTGCATTACTTACATAACATAACATAACATAACATATTCTTTATTTCTCTCAGGTCTATACAATGACATATCGTGCATAGAATATTATACAGTTGTAAGTATTTATAACAGTGTCAGGCGTTTAAACACTTATTGTCCTTTCTAGTTTTGCTGCAATCATCTTGTCGAGAAAAGAGAGAAAGCTGATTGCTTTACAATAATTGTCTTCCTGATGTCTTGTGACTGTTGGTGTTCCGTGGCCCTTCCTCACGGTGCGCTTGATTGGTTTGCAGCGTGTGATTATGGTGTTTCATGATTATACTCACTTTTTGACCCACTGTTCTTTCGACAGTTAGTCCACTGTCGAAAATCCTCAAAAGTACTTTATAGTTTGTTTCCTTTAACAATGATTTATCTATACTGAAGGACTTTAAAAACGCACCACCTGCTTAAATGATAATTTATGTCGAAAATTGGATATTTGCATTATGTGAAACATAAAATTGACAAGTTCCGTCATTTAGCTTGCATTCAGTAAGAAAATCGAAACGCTGGGGCTTATGATTGCCGTGGAGTCACGATAGTTCTGACACAACTCGAATTCAAAAAGTCACAGAGTACCCATACCTTCCATCATGAACGATTTTTTTTCTAACCAATGTTTGTTCTTGAAAGCAAAAGGAATGACAAAATCAAATCATGAAGTTTTAGGCCTCTGGCAACGTTCATTACTTCTTCATGACGTCATTGATTTTTGACGCAATTGGCCGTTTACATCATAAGGATCCAGACTAATCAAAATCGTTTTGTTGCCAACAGATACTCCTCAATCAGTTGCATTAAAGACAAAAGTACCGCGACATGCGCGGACGTCAACCGTCTGTTATTGATATTTGTTAAATTAAGTCTGACGTGAGCAACGAAACGCTGCGAGTGGGAGTGTAATAAAACGATTATTTCTGAAAACTTTTGTGTTTTTCCATTTGCTAAGACATCTGGCTACCACCTAAAAGTGTTTGTTTTCAAATTGAATCAAATTCACATTTGTCAGATGACAATTGTTGAAAAACACTTACGTCGATATTACGTCAGAATGAATAGCATGGGCAAATTGAAATCATGGCAAATCTTGGTCCATTTTGCAAGAAGATAAATAATGATCAAGAAAACATCCTTAAATCAATCATGTGGAAGAGACAGAGGATGTAAAATGGTGCGTTTTTAAAGTCCCTCAGTATATTTGAAAACGTGCCTTAACTATATACTTCGGCATAACTTAAATCAGGTATGTCCCATACCACTTGCTCTTGGCCTTTTGCACACGGCCAGCTTTAAAGGAAGTCTTTGCTTTAATGATTAGATTCGCCCTTTCCAAGAAGTATATTAATTTTATAGTATTTTAGCACCGTGTGCAAAACTGTACTTCTTTCTGAATTGCCATATTTGTCAAATTACAATTTTAGGTCACTGCTGAAACCAATAACCATAACACTTGCAAACATAAACACGTTTTGCCTAAAACCTTTAATATCTGTGGTCGTGTTTAAATGATTTTTGGACACCAGAAGCAATCACAATGCATCGTCTATCTATGTGTATCAACAATAGTCACTGCCCCTGATTATTAGGTTACTGTTGTTTTGTCTTCTAAATTAGATAAACGCTGTTCTGAACCTAAACAATAACAATGCCAAATAAATCTGCAGACCGAAAGTTGCATGCGCGGATCCAGAAAGTTTTGTCAGAGGGGGTCCAACTCTGAAAACATTTTTTTCTTGGTTGATGAGGGGAGATAGGATCAAAATACCACTATAAGCGGTCATCATAGGCCCGACAGCGAAACGCCATTTAGATGGCGTTTTGCTGGCGTGTCGATGACGGCCCAACACTAAATGCTGGCTTGGTGGCTATGGGAATCTTTATGGGGTGGTCCAAAGTCCCTGCCCCAACACCTCTGGAACCGCACATGAGTTGTTTCTGACACATTTTATTTTCAAATATGAGTTTTAGCCCACTTTATGTCAATATCAACATCGACAAAGGGTAAATATCAAATTTTCTCCTAAAGAATCAGATTGCAGTAATACCAAATGCAAAATATTTGGTTTGATTCAACTTACATTTACTTTTTACATTAACCATGCGAAAATGTCCTTGATTTTGCATTTTGAGGTGGAAAAATAGGCCTCATATTTGCATCAATTATCCCAAAATTTTTTAATATATTTCGATGACTTTTGCAATAGGTTTATTTATCAACACCAAAATGTGTATTTGCAACTGTTTGAACCATTTTAACTCTGTTATCGCCCACCGCCGATACTCATTGGAAAAATGGGTGGTGTGAACAATATGTATTTGTTTGGCAAAGCGATCTTCCTTCTACTAGTTCATCTTCTCAAAACTAGCTACTTCTGTCCTGCCAGCCAATAGTTACAGTGACATCATGTTTGTTTACAAAGTTATTAGGGACTTAGAATCGATAGATCACTTGTGTATTAATCCTATCAACAGGGTAGGGTTAAATACACAAGTGATCTATCGATTAGCATTAACTCAAGTGGAGTGTACAAGTTAATGTTTTACTTAACAATTGTAAACAAAACAAAAGGTCACTGTCACTCTTGGCTGGCAGGACAGTAGTTACTACACGTACTGATAGCATCAACGCACATGTACAAACACTTTTCATCTACTGAAGGTAAATTTATTCCTCGTTATGCATTTGAGATGCTACAAAGAAGAAATTGTGTTCCACAGGGATTAGGGGTAGTAATCAACATCTATCACACTTTGAGACGGTAAAACGTGTTGCATTGTTAAACAGAATCAGCTTAAGTTATGATGTTTTTAGACATAGAAGTTTCATAAAACTCTATTTTTGAATTGCCTGAAATATCTGAAACTTTAGTTCTCGAATATATAAATGGCAGTAATTTAACCATTCTTGTGTTTTGCATAATCTTAACCCGTTCTGGAGCAATAAATCACAATATGCCATAATCACCAGCTACTGTACCATATATTATAGACCTGGTTCTCTCTCACTTCGAGTTAACAATTGTGGCTGAAAATTGGGTATAAGGCATGTCATAATTTTACATCATGTACAAGAGGTGTTTCATGTTAATTTGAACAAATTTGAAAATGCCGTTACTCATTTATTTCTTGTTATATTGGGTAATAACAGATTTCAACGTGTTAGTCTGATCTCCAGAAATTCACAGTCATCAAGAAAAGAGTTCTTAATTTTTATTTTCTGGTTTGAAACAGTCTCTGAAGATGAGTAGTCAAATTATGAGTAGTCAGAGTTTAAGCGTTTAAAAATGCTGTCTGAAACGAAATGTACTAAATCTTTCTCGAACAATTTCTTAAAGATATACAGTTTTTCTCTTGGAACTTTTTATATATTGTACATAGATAATCAAAGTATATTCTGTTAGAAAATAAAGCACTCCAGTTGGATATTTACTTTTCGGAAGCGACTTGAACATCAAATTTTAGGGTTTGCAGTTTCCATAGCAGTACTCAATTGTATGCAAAATACTCAAATGCAATATTTGGTGATCAGTGTTAGCGGTAATAGATACTTAAACTATCTAAGAAATTGAGTTCGCTGTGAGTTTTGAGAATTTGATACCCATTTGGGCACTTATATGGAAGAACTTATTAAGCCAAGTTTCCAAGCAAAAACCAGCACACATAGGCTGTTTCTCATTTTAATAATAGACTGACTGTGCCTCTAAACTTAAAAGAAAATTTCACACTTAAATACGTATTTACTTAGAAGATACGCCCGTTTTAGCTCTTAAAATCAGTTAAAAGGGGGTGGGGATGTATTTAGGGCCACCGTGTTATGGCTATGCTTTAAATTGCCATCTTGTCTATTTGGCAATACTAGGGACCCGCCCGTTATGCATGAAAAAGCAAAATTTGTTTGTTTTAATTATATGCAACCGCAAAAAGTGAAATTCAAATGCGTTCAAATAAACATGAAACAGGTCTCGTAGTAGATAAACACTAATTTAGAGTAAATTAATATGTTCATATCCAAAATTGTTTGCATATGTTTATGGTGCTCCAAATAATCGTCTCATTGAGGCGGTTCTTTTGAGTACCCGCAACATATGTTTTGGTTGAGAATATGCAAAATATTTATGGTACGCACACTTAACTAAAGGCCTGTACAAGTTTTATTGCTTCATATCTTTATTGATAAATACGGCAAATAAGTAAATCTACTTTTCGAGGTGTCAGTAGTGAGTTTAAATAATCTGGTAAATGGACCAGAGAACTATATGAATTTCATTTTTCTGTATCAATATGTTATGTGTCTAGTTCAAAGGCTAACTACTGACAAACACGTTTACTGTATCCTTAACCTTTTAATTGATCCACAAAATAGTCCTCGCCCAAGTTTGACGAAGACATCGGATTAGATCAACACTTAAATGTATCCGTCAGCTTTCCAAGGTGTGTTTGTTTGTGTCAGATACTCGTAAAATTCAAATCTTGGTCTCCTGTTTTGTAGGCAAGAGATCTAACCAACATACTTCAAAAGTTTAATTTTGTAAGTAACATTTACTTGCCGTATACGAAGGGCAGGTGAAAAAGAATGTAGCATGGCACAATAATTCTAAAATGCTTTGTTAAAGCTGCATATTCTGTAACTTTTGATCTTTTAATTTTAGAACTATTGTTTCTATTTTTCAAGAACACAGTAAAATAACTGAAATTCACTGACAGGTAAACATTTTACCATTTAGAGACTATTTATACTTATAGAAACGAACACTATCTTTTAAAAAATGATTTTTTCGATGTTTCCATGCATTTTGAGCTTCGTTGATATGCCGATTGTGCTTTCAACTTATTAATTGAGGTTTGGGACTCAAGTGCCAGTGGGTGGGAGGTTTAATTGTTTTATTTTTTTTTATTTTCCGACTGTTTCAAAGAACGGAACGGAACAGTCCTGAAAGAAACATTTAATACCTTGAATTAAATTGTCAAAATGAAAAAATGACATATGAAGTGTTTAAATCGAAAAAAAACGTTTTTGCCAATATGCTGGCAAGGAAAATTGCACCAAAATTTTTCAGCATTTTTATCAGCAAATAAAAAAATCTGAAAAACCTCACCCCCTTTTTGTTTTATTTCCTTATATTTCATAGGGGCGGTGGGAATGAGAATCTAAAAATTATTTGACATGGCCTTATAGTCGTTTTATGAATCCTGAAAGCATTTCATTGGGTCTAATGTAACATATACGCGGACCAAAAAGTTTCGTCATTGGCATGGGTGTGTGTGGGTGGGGGGTGTTGTCTATCTCTGACAACTTTTTTAGTCATCAAATTATTTTACAGAGAGTAGAGGGGGTCCTATTTGCTTCTCGTTTGGGTCCATACCGACAGCATTGTCCTAAGAAAATGCATTTTGATCTTTTTCGAAATTTCAACGGTTGTGCTACTGTATGAAGAAAAATACACTTTTGAAGATGAATTAATAAACAATATTAGAAATTAATAAACGCTTTACACAGTGACACAGGTATAGGTCTTTAAAACTCAATGTCATCTTTCCATTGTCGCCTGGAAGATACAAAAACATGACACGTGGTCAACCAAAACTGTAAACGTTCAATTATATTCTCATTCATGTGTACAACAAGTGCACAAAATTAATCAGAAACGAAATTTTAAGAATAAAAATGTCAGAATATCTGTTTAGCGCCTTTAAAGTATCATTTCAAATAATCTCAAAAAAAAGGGACTATACAAGCAAAGTGCGTTACATCATTTCATATTCAATAGAAGTCAGTGGGAGATATTTGTGTCCTTCAAAGTATGAAATGTCATGTCTTTAGACAAATGTTCAAATCAGTGCCTCCAGAATAGATGAAACACAACCAAACTCTGGTCTGGACCTGCGTCGCCAAAATACTGATTGTTCATTGACATATACTAGTACTGAGACTAAGTTCTAATCGGTCACCTTACAATTTTACTCCAAATCAGAAAGTAAAAAATGGGACATATAAAATACATGCTTTTATAAATCAAGCAATGCTTTGCCGAGACTATGCACGTTATTTCATTTAAAAAAGACGTGTACTTCTTGTTCCGACAAAGTTAGAGTAAAGGTACCCTTATTTCAAAAAGTCACACCTTTTCTACGATATTAAATGTTCCACAGACACGTTATCAATTTATGTTTTTGCTTGTTTGGAGATGTTACTGACTATCGTGATGTAAGAAGGATTCTTCTTTTTTCCTACATAATAACATACAGAACGCACTATTAGCAGCTTAGTCATAAAAAAACAGCTTAAAGCTTGTAATTGACATGCGAAATTCGCACTGCTCTGTACGCTTTATTATCAGCGACACAGCATTGAAATTTTTAGAGAATATTTATTAGCACTAGACGTCACCGTTCTTATTTGAGAATTGAAAAAAAACATAATGCCATCAAATTGAGTGTTAAACGTTCTCATTGAAATCGGAAATGTTCAGCAGTCGTGAAACTTTTATCGTCAAAAAATGGACATATCAAGTTGTATTGTGTTTGGCCTACAGTGTTTGCAACATTTTTTTTTAAAATGTGTACAAAATCTACTCTATGCAAAATTTCAATTGTTTGGTGTTGTTCAAGTTGTGTAGACCAGATGGTGCCACCTACACATCAATTTTAAAAAAATACACAAAAAAGAACATTTTTCTTCAAAACTCAATTTTTGCATTTTCAACCCGAAATCTATGGAGTGAAAGACAACTGTTCCAAAAACACTGCTAAAATTGTGTCCATTAAAATGCGCATAATTAGGCAAAAAATCATTTCAATCTCAGAAATAATGAGTTTGAAAGTGACCGATTAGAACTTGGTTTTAGTTTATCTATAAGGGGAGACTATATAAGTTAAGCGAGCCCCAACTCACACCTGCCAAAGGATTTTGATCAGATTTGTATGCATGTACGGTTTGTATAAAAAGGAACGAAAGCTGTTGGTGTTACAGTTTTCACAAAGCATATACCCCATAAGTGTTGTGTACGTAAAACATTTCTAGGATCCAGTGTTATGGGCGTAAAAATATATAAGTTCAACATCCAAAAATAAATGAGAAATTATATATTAAAAGAACAAAAAATAAAAGGTGCCCATCTTTAATATGTCAGGAATCAGTATTGAAAGTATGAAATGTTTTGTAGAGTTACAGATTACACAATGTATGCAACCCAAAGGTGGTGGACATAATCAAAGTTCAACACTCCTAAGAAGATTATAAAATATTATCAAATGTGCACAAAATAAGATTTCCAATGTTTGAACAATCACTATGCAAAGTTTGAATGTAAAGGAATGGAAAATGATGGAGCTACAGATTACTCAAACCAGACACCCCCCATATGCGGATCTAGAGGGGGTGGGAAACAGGGGTCCAGACCCCGACCCCCCCCCCCTGAAAAATTACAAAAAATATAGGGTCTTCTAGCAATATAGGTCCAGATCCCCTGCAAAAATTGCAGCTACCATGCCAGCCTTCAATGTAGGGTCATCATCGGCACGCCAGCGAAACGCCATTTAATGGCGTTTCACTGGCGGGCCGATGATGGTCCGCTTATAGTGGTACTTGGATCCCTTTCCCCTCATCAACTAAAAGAAAAAGAAAAAAAAAGAAAAAACCTTGTCAAAGTTGGACCCCCTCTGGCAAAACTTTCTGGATCCGCGCATGACCCCCTTAGCATTTCGGATTGGAAAAATGAATAAGTTCAACACGCCTCAAAAATACCAATTGTACACACAAGATTAGAGGTGCTTTTCTTCAATGTGAACACAGTTATTTAGCAAAGTTTAAATACAAAGGAATAAATAGTGTTGCACAATCCAGACACCATCCAAGCATTTTGAACAGAAACATATCTAAGTTCAACACGCCTGAAAACTTAGAAATTGTTCATGAAAGGTGCACAAAATAGGAGGTGCACATCTTCAATTTGTGAACATTTGTTATGCAAAGTTTGAATATAATGGCAAAATTTGGAGTAACATATTACACAAACTGTGCGCCCAAAAAGTTTTGGGGATGGAGGGATGGATAATGCACAGATGGTTGGAATAAACCCACTACCCGACCTGCGTTACGCTTATGCGACGCAGGTAAAAATAAATATTGTATTAGACCTTTTTAAAAGTCCAATTAAACCCAAAGCAAAATATATATATATGTGTGTGTGTGTGTGTGTGTGTGTGTGTGTGTGTGTGTGTGTGTGTGTGTGTGTGTGTGTGTGTGTGTGTGTGTGTGTGTGTGTGTGTGTGTGTGTGTGTGTGTGTGTGTGTGTGTTATCTAAGGTACCATTGGGCCAACGTAATACCCCGTGAATGAGTTTCTGCGTTCACTATCGACTCGTAATGTTGTGACCCCAATGCCACCTTTATCGATAACCCTCAGAAAGACCTGATCACCTGCTTTAAGCTTAGCCGTGGCATAGTCTGAATTACATGTGGCGACTGATCTGACTATACCGATCTGCTGGTTCACTGAACCTTCCATATAAAATTCAACAGAAATTAATGTAGCTGGTCTAGTGCATATGGATGCGTCGAAATGGTAGATTCCATCTATGGGGGCTGTGAATCGCCCAGTTGTAACATCGTAGGCACTGTCCTCAGTTAGTTGTACCGTGCCAAATTTTAAAATGTCGCCTACTGCTGGATCAGTGTCGGTTACAGCATGGACGTAGAAACCGTAAGATTTTTCGTCTGAAAACAAAATATATACATTGTATAGGTTGTAACATGTCAAAATGAGCCTGCACCCAGACAAGAAAACAGACGAGCCTCTGCCTCCACCTAGCCTGATCAGACTCTTCATTGTTATTACGATAATTTGAAGGGGCCTAGTTCTCATAAAGGGGGTATTGGTAGCTCTTATCAGACTGGGCTTCTGCCTAGTCTGATGTGACTTCCGCTGGACGCACACCTATTCTGTTTGTTTTTAAATCATGGCTCATAATATAAATTTTATTCATAATATTATATAGAGTTTCTTACATGAGTTCTCGTGTTTAATTTAATTTATTAAACGAGTTGAGGGAAAGCGATCAAATGCGAGGCTTGCCGAGCATTTTATTTTTTTTTTCGCAACGGGTTTAATAAATTCGATGATACAAGAACAGGAATGTTAGATTCTATTTATAACATGACATTAAAATTACTTTGAAATCTCATTTCTGCCGTAAAACGTTATAAGTTTGTCATTGTGTACGCAACGTTGTTATGGACGTCATAAAGTTTCCCTTAAATGTCTAAACCACTAGTGGTTTATCGATTTTATTGAATGGCGTTATTTCATTCCCAGACGCGACGCCATTAGATCAAGTCGGATAGTTATCAATGAAATATTAGCAAAGCAAATATAGCTACGAGTATTAAAGCTGCATAGTCTGTAACTTTTGATATTCTAATTTTAGAAATAAATTTTCTATTTTTCAAGAATACAGTAAAATACTCAAGTTCGGGTAAACCTTTTACCAGTTTCGTAAATTTTAACAAATTATCACTATCAAAACAACAGCATTTATGTTAAAAATCAACTGTCTAGAATTATTGGAGGGACGTAAATAATTACAAACAAGAGAAAAAACACCTGTTTTTAAATAATAATTCACTTCCCATGCAGTTTTCAGCTGTACTGAACATATTTATTGTGAAAACTTAACTTAATTCTTTTTTTACAAATGATTTAAAAAGAAAATAAAAAAAAAATCGAAAAATGTTCATAGTAACAGACCTAGTCTCTTTAATCAGCGTTGCCCATCTTATTGATTCACAAAGTCACAAAAAAGAGTCAGTTCAGTGGTGTACAGTAGTATCGAAACACCATGTACAGGCTATTAGTACACGTCAGTTTACAAGATCCCCTCAAGCTTTCATACAGCGCCACTGGGGCTTTTGTGGGTATTTGTTTTCATGTCTGCTCTTTTTCATACAAACGAGTCTATTGGTATGGCACAGTCTTTGTCAGATATTGTTTATTCTAAAGCACTTGAGTTTGTAACGCGACGTCATATTGGATAACGTCAAAAATTTGCGACAGTACATCCTGCGATATGGTAGCATTCTACTAAATATTCATGAAGTATGGCCACGCCTTTTTTTGGGGAGGGGAGGTAGTCATCAGAAAAAAAACACTGTGGATCATTTCATTGGTCATATTCATTTTGCTTCATTGGAAGGTGATAAGAGGCCAGATAAAATAAATAAAAAATAAAGAGAGTTTGAACATTTTATGCCCTAAGGAGGAGAATAATGTTTCGATTTTTAGAGTACCCCCTCTGATAAAAATCATCTGTTTATTTGCTGCGGACTAGGGGGTTCCCCAACTTATTGACACATGACTAATTTTTGAGATTGGAAACCTCCATGTTTTTCATCATAAATCAAATAAGCTATGTCAGGATTTCAAAATAAAAGACTTTTGTCAAATTTGTATGTGTGAATAGATTTTGAGAATGGATTACTTTACTGCTATTTTGCACTGTCGGCAATGGAGAAATATTTAGTGGATAGCCTCCATATACTGTCGGAAACTCGACGTCATTACGTAACGTCGCTTTTCATTGGTTGACAAGTGAATATATGCAGATGGCAAGCGGTTTTGTGCAGCGTGCAGCCGCTGTACGTAGGCGCAACATAGTACATTAAAACTGTTCTTTTTTTTGAAGGAACAATTTTAATAGTGCATTAGAATGGGGATAACCATATTCAAAATTTTCATTTGGGGAGGTATATCGTCGGATATACGGTCGGATTTATTTTGATCACCAGCTGTACTTGCTATTCAGTAGCTTGTATGGGAAGCAGACCTTAAAACTTGGGTAAACAAACGTCTTATCGCAATAGAGTATATATATTTATACAGTTGATGTTCAAATAGACCGATCAGTTTGCGTTGTGGTCTATTTTTGTCAGATGTTTGATGTATTCTTTTGCTTATACAACTCCTTCCCCCCTAGACCCAGGACACCCTTTTCATATGTTGTATATGTATATAGGGGCATATCATTGTCTAAAGGGCATCTTGGGTCTGGGGGAAGCATCTAAAAATAAAATGAAAGACACCAGTATCATCTTTTCAATGAGAAACGTCGCATTTTAATGTAATTCGTAAGCATGAGCAGAAGCAATACCGAACAGTTATGGAATTAAAAAGTAATTATATCCTTAACAATTTAGCACTTTAACTTTGTGAAAACTATCAATTTATTTTCTCAAAGTCTGGTCTTAACAGCACCCAGTATAATGACGAAAATTGAGGGGTGGGAGTAGAAACCGCAAGTTTTCACGGATTTGTAAATGGTATATTTACGCTTACTATAAATGCATATTTCACTGCCAAACCACACCAATTTGACAAATGTAAAAACTTTGCGGCAATTTGATAATTTGGTGTTTGTAATCATGTCAACTAGGGAAATAATACGCCTTATCGCTAGATCTCCTTTTGATCTGCTCCTTCATCGACTATGTCCTGAAGTTATATGTGAGTGCGAGCCGAGTCTGTACGCAGATTATAGTCTGAGACTTTGTGATACGTATCAAAACTCATAAGCTCGTTTTTGTCTGTGTATGGAAAGCGTCTCGCGAGACGCTTCCAATAAAGTTCATCAGGACTTTAGTTAAGAGTGCGTAACGAAAATTTAATTTGCTTATTTCTTAACCAAAACATATGTTGTGGGTACTCAAAAGAACCGTCTCAATGAGACGGTTCTTTTGAGCACCCAAAACATATGTTAAAATTGATGGGTAAGAAACTATATACAATTTTACGCTGCAGATTTTTGTTTATCTAAAACTGTGGATTATAAACGCATAAACTATTTATATATTCTTGGAGAAAACAGAAAACATAAACTCATCATGTGATACTTCACGCAAAAAAAAATCTGTAATGTCAAATGCTCACACAATATGTCCCTTCATGGGCATGGCTGACCCAGGTCGAGAAATGAAATGCATTTTGACACGTAAAATTCCCGGATCGCGTGCAAAGTCAGCAACAACAAATCAATAGGTTGTCAATCTACATGTATTATCCTCAGGCTTATCGCATACTGATAACCTATTTAGTCTATGTCGAATGGGAATCTCGCACAAATTTTGTGACGATTTTTGGTGACCTATATCAAAATAAACTTTGGGACATATGTAACAATTTAAACCAGTTCACCCATCTGAGTTCTGCGTCTGGACCGAAGGATGAGGTCATCAAAATGGCCACTAAAGTGGTACTTATGCACATATTTAAGTAATCAAATTCAACGCATTAGTAATGTGGGATTTTCTTGCTTGAATTAAGTTCTTGTCGATATTTGATTGATTTGGTGCCATATGATACGACAATGACGTGTTTCTTTTTTCTCATCCCTGGAACCCGAACCCGTTTTAGGGCTTCTGATTCAATAATATAGACCCAGGACCCATTTCCGTTCTTGTTATACCGTAGGACATCATGCTGAAATTGAGTGTGTTTTTTTTGTTTTCTCTTGTTTATTTGTTTGTTTGTGTTTAACGTCCCGCCAACAGTTAAGGACATATGGAGACGGAGACACAGCTTAAAGTTTCATCTGAAAGACTGGTGAAGCCGGGGATCGATCCCACGAACCTTGGTGTACAAGGCGAAGGGCTTATCCACTACACCACAGCGGCTCCTGTGTTTAGGTGGATTTGAGACTTTACTACATTGTACATAAATGAGCCAGTGCATGAGCTTTCCAACAATGTGGTATGTGCGACAAGCAAAGCCTCAGACCAGCCTGCGCATACGCGCAGTCTGATCAGAGACTTTGCTTGTCGCTTGAATATCATATGACTGTTAATCTACTGACGGAACATCTTTTGGAGGTTCTAAGCTTAACAGGAGGCTGCACAGGCTCCTCTGAATCTACACATGTCGTTATACCACATTGTTGGAAATCACATGTCACGGCTCAAATATGACAGGTCCCTGGAGCCCATTTAGGGGTTCTTTTATTTTAAAATCTCAGTCAACTGTCATGGTCATGTCGAGACGGTCAGTTGACCTAACTAAACTTCAGCGGGGCAAGCTTAGACTAGGCAGTACTTTGTGCACACGGTTTCGCTTGTAACTGACAACATCCCTTCTTACCTTAAAGCTGCATACACTGTAACTATGAACATTTTTCGAAATTTTTTATTTCAATTTTAAATCATTTGTAAAAGTAGAATTAAGCTACGTTTTCACAATAAAAATGTTCAGTACAGCTGAAAACTGCATGGAAAAGTGAATTATCTTATAAAGTAGGTGTCTTTTTCTCTTGTTGGTAATTATTTGCGTCCCTCCAATAATTCTAGACCGTTGAATTTTAACATAAATGCAGTTGTTTTGATAGTGATAACTTGTTAAGATTTACGAAAATGGTAAAATGTTTACCTGAATTTGAGTATTTTTACTGTGTTCTTGAAAAATTAAAACATTATTTGTAAAATTAGAAGATCAAAAGTTACAGACTATGCAGCTTTAAATCAGGGGGAGAATGACTATAAAAATAATTCATGACCAATCTCCGTGAAGATATTGGGCCCGGTTCCAACTCACAACCCCTGTATGAGCAATAGAACTCCCTACCGATTGCACTACAAGGCCAAGTCATTTTGGGTTTCCTATTTTATTTAAGGGCAATTGCGGGTACTAATGCTTCCCGCATTATTTTTTTTTATTCTTTGCATACAGTTTGTTTTATGTATGGACTGTCAATTTATGAAATAAAAAGGACAAGTCACCACACTCGATTTTTCATAATCTCACATGGAAGTTTTCAGCATTTTATAAATTTTCTGAAAATCCCCAAGTCCTTGATATTAATTGAGCCTCGCCGCGAGAAAACCTGTCTTCGGGGTTTCTGAGAAAGCGAGATTCAAACCAGCCTGATCAGCTACAGTGACCAGCCAGAAATTTGAAATGTTGCTTGTATCAAGTCTGGATATGATACTCAACAATAAGCGAATAACTAAGGCGCTGATCAGACTGCGCGGATGCGCAGGCTGGTCTGCGCCTTTGTTGTTCGCAAACCACCAAAGACAGGTTTTCTCGCGACGAGGCCCAATTTAAAATAGATGTAATCGCCATCCAGCTTCTTTATTTTAATTTTAATTATTACTAACGACATCAAGCTTTTTAGGAAATGCGAAAATGTATTTGTTTTTTCAAGCCGTGAAAAGATACTGGATGATATATTTTGGTAATTCCCCCAAAATAAGAATACGATTTTTAGAGTAAATTGTATATGAAATAATCTAGCATTAATAATTTTAATTTTTTGTTTTATTTCATAGACTTTTATTTTACCTTTTAGAAAATAAAATAAAAAATGGGGGTCACCAAACTAATTTTCTTTCAGGAGAGCAAAATGTACCCCCACCCCCACATATTTTGAGGATAAGTCAATATAAAACATTATGGAGTGTACTTTTTGTCATTCATATCGATTCATATTACTTGTAGGAAGTCATTCAGCATTATAAAGCTGTAACAAGCAGAAGAAAAAATAATGTATAATAGGTGCCCACCCAGGAATTGACCCTGGTCCGCTGGTTAAATAGTACGACGCGCTAACCACTAGGCTACGAGGTCAGATCATGCGTCGCCCAAATTAACCGTATATATTGGACACACCATCCGAGTACCGGCCATATTCGTATTCGCATACATGGTACAAACTTGATATTTTTGTATATTGTTTGATTTCGCTAGATCTATTTTTCAGTATTTGATACTTTGACGATCGCTTATAATAAAGGCTCAATTGTTATTTCGTCCATATTTTAGTTACTTTTTTGGTCCAGAAAATGTGGAAATATCCATTTGACATAAGCTTTTCTAAAAACTGTACTAATGCGAATTTGGAAATGATCAAAAGACGGGACCCAGACAACTTTCCCCGTTTCCCGCCACAGGAATGGTGCGCATGGGCAATACTTGAAATTGCCATTGAATGGATCCTGAATCCATAAATAGAGAATACTAGGTGAGTGTCTTTTGATATCAAGTTTACCAGGCAAGGCTTTGAGAACGCTTGTTGACATCGCGAGGCTTGCCGAGCGATTCAACATGCGTTCTCAAAGCCGAGTCTGGTAAACTTGATATCAAAAGACGCGAACCTGGTATTCTATTTATCAGTCTACCCATTGTTGAACACTCTTCAAACTAGCGATTATGACGTAATTTTTGTGTTGATTCTGCGTCATTATCGACGTCATACAAAAAGTGCAACGTCATCATGACCTGATAAAGGTAACATGCCATGAGATAGGAAACGTTTATTAGGTTATGTTGAAACAATGCAGTTTATATTAGGGGTGACTGATAAATTCAGTTTTTGCTCTATTTAATTGCTTTGGAGCCATATTATATGAATTGTTGATTGCTGGGCTCATGGACCCGTTCTATCAGTCAGACGCATATGAGGCCCTCCCAGGGGTTTTGGTGAACAGTAGAAAAGGGCATTTACTTCAGGGGAGCAGAGAAAAAAAGCCAAATTTTGAGAGAATAAAGACACAATAGGAAACAGGGAACATAAGAAAGCAAATTTTAGATTTGAGGAAAAATGAAACAAGCCAATTCATTTCAGAGGAACAAGGGAACAGGTTCCCCATCCCCTCTCTGAGAGGGCTTCGAATATCACTGAGGCGACATTGTACCGACAAAGTAATGGCTAACCATATTACTCAGAATTCACCATTGTAATACATAGCAATGATGTTCGAAGAAATGCTAGTGCAGTACACGTTATTTAGGGCGAGAAGTGAAGCAAGCAAATTTACTGCAACCTTTTATTACTAGCCAACGCATTGTCTCCGAAACTAGAGGTGATGTTGTCATAATAGGAACATAAATGCCACCTTATCATCTTGAAATGATTATCAAGCACCTGTATGGTGAGAATGGCTTATTTGTAGATTTCCACATGATGCTCTGATACTGCGATCTTTTGAAACTCTCAAGAAGAGAAATTTTAGCTGGAGGTAGTTTATTGGACTCTGTCCTGTTTCCTACGAAATATTCACCATCTTAACCCAGTAAGATTGTCAATCGTTGCTCCTGGCTGATAAAACAGGCATATTATATTGTTCGAGAGCATTGTTAGTCCTGTCTTCCAGTGGGACATGACCAAGTTTCCTGAAACTTCGTGGACAGAGGAATCTGCGATACTGAAAGCTTTCCAACATGATAATTTAAACTTGGCTGATCTAGACCTTAAACTATAATAATCGCATCCACAACTTTAATCAAGCATGTTTCGCTTGCTAAGTATTACTTGACTTTTCGCTTACTGTAAAGGCGGCAACTCTTATATTCATATCTGGGTGTGGTTTGGCTATATCATCTGCTAAGGAAGGGAACTCAGGTTTTATTTATAATTTGGTAAAGATTTAATAAGCCTTTTGGGGCGAGCAAACGTGCGTGCATTTCATGAAAATCCTAACCGTATACACACTGAACTCACATTTGTTGACCCTTAAAGCGCATAATCACAAAATATATGTTTTGGTCGTCCACTAAACTATTTGAAGCCTCATAGATAAACAATGTGAACCCAGATCAGACTGCTCCTGTAGGAGCAGTCTGGTCTGGGTCCACAATGTTTGCCTCCCTGCTTATGTTAAATAGACATTTTCAGATGCAGTTATTTTGCTGGTGTTTTAAGGACTAAATAATGACTGAGGTGGTGGCACAAGAGGATACAGTTACTTTTGAATAAAACCACACCTCATTTTCAGCTTTCACCTATGTCTAAGGTTGACCAGTCCTAATTACGCATTCATGAGGTACCGCCTTTACAGTAAGCGAAAAGTCAAGTAATATTTCTCATCCTGACCGTTGACAATAAAGATCATATAGGCAAACCGAAGCCCTTTTTTCATCTACACACCATAAGCAATTAGTGTGCTAACTGTGAACACCTTCCATAAAAAATGAAAGAAGTCGTAAAACAGGTTTTAATGATATTTGACCTTGACCTTTGACTCCGAAATTGTATCAGTAATTTGAAAATCTTCGTTGTCATCTAAACACCATAAGCAATCAGTGTGATAGATACGAACACCTTCAGGCAACATTCAAGATAGCTGTTTGAAGGGCAGCTATATCCCAACGGCAGAATGACAGAGTGATGGACCTCTGGTTGTCTACGTGACCGAGAGACCAACTGTAGGTGACAGCGTCCATCGTTCGATTACTGCTTCACCTATACAGCACAACATTGCACTCAGCCTTGTTGTAACTATCCATCCATTGTCATATCATGACTAAATTGTTGACAAGGATATAATATACCAAGGCATCCATCCATCTCTTTGTTTGCTGAGAGGGAAAGCAATTGGATCCATGAATGCTACCATGAACGGCCATGGGAATATGTTCTGCGCATTTGCTTTAGCTTATGGGAATATGTTCTGCGCATTTGCTTTAGCTTATGGGAATATGTTCTGCGCATTTGCTTTAGCTTATGGGAATATGTTCTGCGCATTTGCTTTAGCTTATGGGAATATGTTCTGCGCATTTGCTTTAGCTTATGGGAATATGTTCTGCGCATTTGCTTGAATATCCTTCAAGGTTTGGAATGAAGTTATGAGATTGACTTTGAGCCTGCATAACGGAGATTCTGTACATCTTCTTACTGACGAAACCATTTTAGCTAATTTAAAAGAAACATAATGCAACTCATTTTGTGGTAAAGCTATTATGCAAACATGAAATCAAATGTTCAAATTATTGACTCTAAACTGTGACCTTGGCCTTGAGTTTGCATAGTTGAAACATACGGTTTGGATACAGTCTCAATGAGGTGTATATTTGACTAAAGTTATAATGAAAATCCTTCTGGCCTAAAGGCAGGACTTCAAATGTTCATCTGTGGCATAGAGCTTAGCCACAGTGTTGTCATGAAATTTGCATATTCTCTCACTGAACCGGAAATTTCACCAACATTTTATGAAATCATTCAAGGGGTAAAGGGGATAGGGTGAGAACATATAATTAAAGGCTCAAGCTTTTGATCACTGCTGGTGACCGTGACCTGTTAGTCATGGTTGAATTACACTCTTCGCACGTCTCCTATCTTAGACAAATATTCGTCCAAAATTAAATATGGGGCGGGAATGAAATTCAATGTTAAATAACTTAACCTTCAACTGTGACCTAGACCTTGAGTCTGTAAGGTTGTGCTTTGTGTTTTACACACACACTCGGATTGGGGTGAACATTTTATTAAAGTGTAATAAAAATCCTTCAAGGGGTTGAGGAGATATGGAGCATACACGCAATTAAAGGCTAAATTCCGTTACCTGTAACTGCCACCCTAACCTTGGGTTTGCGTAATTGAGTCATTAGTACTACACACCGTCTCACTGAGGTGGATATTTGACAAAAGTTTAGATAATTTTTAAAGTGTTCAGGAGATACAAGAGTTATGGATAAACAGATGAATAGACAAAGGCATTCCTATAATCTCCACTCCGCTTGGGGTTGGTGGATTTATGAATGTGGAGTTTGCTTTAAGCGCTGTTAGGCATATTTTAAATACATTTGACATTTAATTCCAAGGTCATATCAGTGGTCTTAAACATATGTTGTAATCTACTCACCACAAGCAACAATTGTGCCAAATATGAACACCTTTAGTCAAAACATGAAAGAGGAGCTTGTGTTATGAGCCGTAAGACAGATAGATTTTAAGTATATTTGACCTTGAACTTAGACTCCAAGGTCACATCGATGATAAGATCTGAGGCCTGTGTTGTTATTTAAACGCAATAGCAAACTATTGTGCCCAGTATGAACACCCTCAGTCAAGTACCATGTTGTGTAAATGTGGTTTATATTAACAATCTAGAGCGACATGAGCACTTAACTATAAAACAAACTTTGTCTGGCTAACATACTTCAATAAATGTATATGCGTATAAATAGCGCGACGACCGCCATTTTGAAGACGTCACTATTCATCCCAGAAGCGGATCTCAGATGAGTGAACCAGATAAAGTTTAATTTGATATAGGTCGCCAAATTCGTCACGAAATTTACACGGGGTCAAAGTTTTGTCCCATTTGACATAGACTACAACGGGGCTCATGCCCTAGGGTCATGGACAAGATGGCCTATTTCATTTTAAAGTAGATTTCTGCGTAAATAGTGTTGCTGTTTACCATCTCGAGCAGTACTGGCATTGAATCTATAAAAAAAAACGTTTATTTTGCCAACATACTTTGATTTTTCTTAAATATATACGCATTATAATTTTGCGATGGCCGCCATTTTGATGACGTCATTACTCGGACCAGACGCCGAGCTCAGATGGGTAAACTGGTTGAAATTGTTGCAAATACCCCAAAGTTCAATTTGATATCGGTCATCAAATATCGTCACGAAATTTACACGGGACCATTTTTGACCCATTCGACAAAGGCTATTATTCTTGCTCTTATCATATAGTGTTGGTACTCGTTAGACTGTAATTAATCGAGGTTGAGATTGTCATTACCAACTCTCTCTGTTTTAAAGAAGAAATAAGAAAATGTCTTTCTTGCACACCACTATAAAGGGATATCTGATATTTTATCCTGGGATCGAAAATCTTATCTTACCCTAGCTATCTTATCCAGGCGGTGACGTGAGCGCTTTACGTTGGTTGTATTGGAACACAGCCGATACAGTCGTCAAGTGACATCATTGTTAAATTAAAGTGACGCCATCGTGTTCATGTCACATCTCAGCGTTTTTTTGGAACTTGTGGTGCCTTTTTATAATATGAAATGCGGTATTTAATGGTGAGCAAGAAAGAGAATCCATTATTCATGTGAGGGTGGGATAAAAGAATCCGTCCATCAGGATCACCGTTTGTCATCACTCAGCAAGGCCCGTGATGCCAAACAGTGATCCTCGGGATGGATTTTTCTATCCCGCCCTCACGCTTATGATATATTCTTATAGTACTCATTAGACTCATTAGACTGATATTATTCAAGGTTGGTATTGCCATTATCAGCACCCTCTGTTTTAAAGTAAACATAAGAAATTTTCTTTATACCATAATTCAAATTTAACTAAAAAGGGCATTTGAGAGAGTACAAGAATCTATCATGAGCGTGAGGGTGGGATAGAAATATCCACCCCGAGGACCACCGTTTGGCATCACGAGGCTTGCCAAGTGATGACAACAGTGATCCCGAGGTATGGACCACATCATTACACGACTAATGGAATCGTTTTCTTGCTCACCATTTAAAACACCACATTGTCATGCTTAAAACAGGCTCTCAGAAGTTTCTGCATTCGCTGAGATGCGACATGATATAATGAATGCCCTTTAACATAACAATGACGTCACTTGGCGACTATGTCGCTTGAGTTCCAATACAACCAATGTACAGTTCACACGTGACAGCGCCTGTGTAAGATAGCATGGGTGAGTAAGATTTTCTAGGGAGGGCAGTGGCTCAGTGGTAGAGTGCTTGACTGGAGATTGAAGGGCCGGGGGTTCGAGCCTCACCGGCATCACTGCGCTGTGTCCTTGAGCAAGACACATTAATCCTAGCCTAGTACTGGTTCAACCCAGGAAGACACGTCCCTGCATAACTGAAAGGCTGTTGATGGGACGTAGAGAATCAAACCAAACTAAACAAACAGGATAAGATTTTCTATCCCAAGGTAAAATCTCAGATATCTGTATCTGGTGTGCAAGAATCAAAATTATATAGCCTTGCAATCATGATAGAACATTTATGTACACACGCTTAAGTTGCTGCATGTGCACCAGCTCATTTTCATTCAACACTTTTCATACATTAAGAGTTTTGACTGTAACACTCAGTTTGTAAAAAAAATCACAATAAAATAAAATAGATAAAATAAGGTAACGTGGGGTTATATTATGTTTCTTACATTTCCCTAAAATATCAATTGCTATTACCCCCTATCAGTATTTTGAACAAAAAAGACTATAGTATTTTGTTATCTAAAAACTTTCGTCTTTAAAGATCAAAATTGAATCAAAATTTACATTTCCACAGCGAGTCTTTAAATGAACCTTTACATGTCCTTCAATTTGTCATGAATAAATTGATTTAAGCAACGCCCACATATGTGTCATTTGGGCGGACAAACGTCAACGCAGTCTAGTGACGTTGTTTGTTTACTGACTTTTGATTGACGTTGAACACATATTGTCATGGCGTTAAACGTAGAATTTTTGCATTTTGGCTATTCTGAAATCTCCGTAATTTCTTACTCAATTCAAAATGTTCAGAAAATATTCAGAAAACTAGCCAAGTGAGGTAAAAATTGATAATTTATACTTGACTGATAATATAAAAGGTAAATTGTAATATAAGTACTAAATTCAATATTTGGTCTGTTTATGAAATGACGTATACTCTTGAATTTATTTCTTATTTGTACTAAGCAAGGGATCTATAATACTAGGTGATAAAACTATATATTCAAACCCACATTTAAAAATGAAATATATACGTACGTTTTAAGAGTGAAAAAATGACTTTATTGATACTATCAAGACGACCATTTTGTACACTCTGTTCTGCATCGATGTCATCTAGACGATCATTCTGTACCCTTTGTTCTGAGTCAATGTCATCAAGACGACCATTCTGTACAATTTGTTCAATGTCAATGTTATCCAGACGAGTCTTCTGTACTTTCTGTTCTGCGTCAATGTCAATAAGACGCTCGTTCATTACAATCTGTTTTGTGTCAATGTCATTCAGACGCCTATTCTGTACATGTTGCTCGGCGTCAAGGTTATCAAGACGAGTATTCTGTACACCCTGTTCTGCGTCGATGTCATCAAGCCGACCATTCTGTACACCCTGTTCTGTGTCGATTTCACGTAGATGATCATGCTGTGCAAGCTGTTCATTGTGTAGTCTATCCAGACGAGTATTCTGTACATGCTGTTCTGAGTTTACTAATTGCATCATTTCCTCTAATTCGGCAAATTTCCATTCAAGAGCCATTGCCATTTTGTAATAGTTAGACCGTCTCGTCGTATTTACATCCTTCATGGAAAGAGTAAGGACCATCAAGACAAACAAACAGTTCCTCCTGAAATGCAACCAAAATGAACCAGTGCATGAGAGTTCCAACAATGTGGCATTTTGACATGTGTTGACTCGGACGAGCCTCTGCAGCCTCCTTTTAAGCTTAGAAACTCAAATTTATGTTCAGTCAGTAGCTTAACAATCATTGAATACTCAAGCGACAAGCAAAGGCTCTGATCAGACTGCGCGTATGCGCAGGCTGATCTGAGGCTTTGCTGGTCGCACATACCACATTGTTGAATATCTCATGCGCTGGCTCAAAGAAAAACGCCTTTGTTCAAACTGCGAAAAAAATGACAAAATTAATCTGAGGATTACAGCCAAATGGCATTCACATATTCAGACCTGGACATAAATACCTGCTAAGTTACACAAACATCCTGCTAAAACTGTAGGATGAGTTTCTTTCACAAGATTGAAAACATTTTGTGACGAACAAACCAGACAGACATACATAAAGACAGACAGGGAGAAACAATTTGTCTCTCGACCCTTACTTGGGGAGACATAATTCAAGAAAGACACGTAAATATACCTATTTATTTAAAAGTAAATTAAATGTGTGTAATGCAATATTAGCATAGCACCTAGCTTATCTTTGCAAATTAATTTTGAAAGAATCCTAAATATATATCCCTTACGTGATTGGAAACGTTGAACGTTTTGTCATCTGCGGAATTCTTTGCATACATATTTTTTTACGAGATTTCTAATAAATAATCCGGAAAAACTGATCACTCAGAAATAGAGAGAACCTACTATATTAGAAAACAGCAGAATCGGTTTATTGAATCAAACAGTTTCGGTCCAGACTAGGGATGCCATTTTGTCATGGGTCCAATATTTCTTGCACACCCGATAAGGATATCTGAGATTTACCCTGAGATAGAAAATCTTGTCTTACCCATGCTATTTAACCCAAGACCTCAAGTAACGTCATCAGTTGAAATTGCATCTTAGCGTATTCAGGGATTTTTGGAGGCTTATTTTAAAATAGATAAATTGATAAATATAAGAAATGAATCCATTATTCGTGTGATGCCAAACGGCGATCCTCGGGACGGATTTTTCTATCCTACTTTCACACTCATGAGAGATTCTTATAGTATACTAGAGTTATTACACCATCACTGTCAATCGAGAGTTTATCACATGCCGTCGCGTCTTGAAGTTAAACAACGCCATGCACCACTAGTGGTTTACAGATTTTCGGAAAACGTTACGAAATGGTGTTTGTTACGTCGCGCATAAGGCAAAACCCTAACGTTTTCACACCAAAAATATGATTTCAAAATAATTTCAATGTCATATGATAAATAGAACCTAACATTCGTGCCCTTGTATTATTGAATTTATTAAACTCGTTGATGTGTTTGTTTGTTTGTTTGATTTGATTTGATTCTTTACGTCCCATCAACAATCTTTCAATTATGTAGGGATGGGTCTTCCCGGGTTGAACCAGTACTAAGCTAGGATTAACGTGTCTTGCTCAAGGTCACAACGCAGTGACACCAGTGAGGCTCAAACCCGCGGCCTCTCGGTCTCGAGTCAAGCACTCAATCACTGAGCCACTGCGCTCCCCACTAACTAATAGATAGAGTCTAACGTTCGTACTCCTGTATTATTGAATTTATTATACTCGTTGCGAAAAAGAAATAAAATGCTCGGCAAGCCTCGCATTTGATCTCTTTTCCCCCAACTCGTTTGATAAATTCAATAAAACACGAGCACTCGCGTAAGACCCTTTATATAGTATACTAGTGTTAGTATATACAATATCACTTAGAAGTAAATAGTTATAAGCGTCAATTGAGATTTGGCCTGCCATATTGTAAGGTTTTCAGCCAACGACAATAGCAGACAAAACGTAAACTATATAGAGGATTCCACAAAAGATATTTTCTGAAAGACTTTAATGCAATTTCATGTTTACAAAAATCTCTTTATTGTGCGATATCAACATTGAATAGTAACGTTTTTTAGAACTGTTCTAAAGGTAAATAATAGATACATGTACTGTACAATTTTGATGAAGTTTCTTCTTTGCACATTTCAGATACAACAGTTTAAACTTTTACAGAGTTTTGAAAATGTCATTTCTCCATAGTTTCCAATAGCGAATTTGTTCAAAAATTGTCATATTGTCTAAATATCTGAAACTTTAAAATACTCGGATGAAAGTTAATGAAACTATAAAGAATATTACCCTATCCATTAAAAGAGACTAGATCTGTGACTATGAGCATTTTTCGAAAAAAATATTTTCTTTTCAAATCATTTGTAAAAAATAGAATTAAGTTATGTTTTCACAATAAATATGCTCAGTACAGCTGAAAGCTGCATGGAACAGTGAATTATCTTATAAAAACAGATGACTGTTCTCTTGTTAGGAATTATTTACGTCCCTCCAATAATTCTAGACAGTTGATTTTTAAAATAAATGCTGTTGTTTTGATAGATATACTTTGTTAAAAATTATGAAAATGGTAAAATGTTTACCGGAATTTGAGTATATTTACTGTATTCTTCAAAAATAGAAACTTTATTTCCAAAATTAGAATATCAAAAGTTACAGCTTTAAATTTCAAACGACATGATATAGTGTTGGGAAGCTCTGGCGTAATATAGTTTGTTGCAAACGTGAACATGCACAAATGTATAATTGATTTCCGACGTTGTGGAATTACTTTTGAACCCTGGATGTACACTACGTTAAAGGACAAGTAAAACGTATGCAAGTATTACATGGTTAAAATTCCAATTCAAGTCGTAAAATCACTCAATATCAAAATAGTATTGCTGGAGCACAACATAAAACTAAACTTCCATATACACCACCTGCGCATTTATACGTACAAATTATCAAATTTTCTGACGGAAGCACCTTAATGTACGTGACGTACTCTTGCAGCTAAAAGTCCATTGAAATGTTGGCTCAGTTTTCTTCAGCGAAGCGGAAGACTTAAAACGTAACTGTTTTCCATCGTGATATGTCATGGCTCATCTACTTCTGGGAGCCTTTTTTAAAACATAAAATGCTGTTGATACATAAGAACCATGCCAGATACCCAGTTTTTACAGAGTGACACTTTTCTATTGCAGATAACCCTGAGGCGAGTTCAACAATGCGAGCGCTTGCTAGCGCTCGTTGTACTGGTGTCAGGCTTTACACATAACGAATAAAGATAGGTACCATTCAACGAGCGCCCGGCGAGCTATCGCATTATTGAACTCACCTCTGTTTACTATATATTCTAGGCATAAACGGGTGTTTAACTTTTATAATATTGAGCCGCGGCATGAGATTTCCAACAATTTTGCATTGTGACAAGTGTCGACTTGGCCGAACCTCTGCAGCCTCCTGTTAAGCTTAGAAACTCCGAATGGTGTTCAGTCAGTAGCTTTACAATCATAGAATACTCAAGCGACTAGCAAAGGCTCTGATCAGACTGCGCGTATGCGCAGGCTGATCTGAGGCTTTGTTGGTCGCACATACCACATTGTTGGGAATCCCATGCACTGGCTCATATATTGTAAGTTGTACTTTGACGAAATTTACAAAACAACAAAAAATAGATCAAAATAGATAGATGAATAAAATTGAATTTTTGTTTCTTCATTCACTCTAGCAATCCAGAAATAAACTTATATTATAAGTTTGCGTCTCGCATGATAGCAGTGTTTGCCGACTTTCTGGCTAAAAAATTCAGTGGTGTCGGTCATCTTGACAAAATAACCTGCCAAGGAAATAAAAGTCTACCCGCCCCCCCCCCCCCCCCCCCCCCTAAAAAAAAAAAAAAACTCGGGGAGTTCCATCTGTCAGCCCAGCCGAGAGAATATCAATCCTGGGCATCTTGACAAAGTAATTTGAGATCTGTTTTCCCAGGATTACTGCAGGCCTTTATCGAGTTGTCCCCTTTTAGTATTTGAAATTTCAAGGGCAAAAAATAGAGTAGCGTAGAGACAGGATTGGCCTGTTTACAGGAAGTATCAATTTATTTCTTCGTTCATCTTATTAGACCTTCAGCAATTAAAATACATGTAACAACTGCGTCTAGACGCAAGAAAGCCTATCTTCTGGGTGTGCGAACAACCAAGGTGCGGACCAGCCTTAGCCTCCGTGCAGACTAAACCGCGCCTTTGTAATTCGCCTTTTGGCTTCTTAGTACATCGAAATTTTACTTTTTAGCCAGTCTCCGTGGCTGGGGAGACTGGTTTAAGTCTCATTTTGTCGGAAACACTGAATATAGGTTTTGTTGTGGCGTAATTTGATTAACCCTTAATGCGCCAAGAAAAAAAATGCATCTGAAAATGTCGTTTGCTGAAGTCGTCTGCTACAAATAATTGCCTAACATTACTGACGAATTAAGTATAGAAGCAAACAGCGTGGACCCAGAGCAGACTACTCCCATAGGAGCAGTCTGTTCTGGGTCCACACTGTTTGTCATAGATGCTTCTTAAACAATTCAGCAGACGAGAAAAGCAGACGACTTTTGTTGCGATTGGCGCATTAAGGGTTAAGCATAAGCACAAAAATTTTTGCACCAAATTGTAATTACTTTCTCACTCAATGCTTTTGTGTTCGAATGAACCGTCTTTAGTACCCATTAAATATGTTTTGGTTAACCCTTTAAGCGCCAAACACGACTGCATCAGACGGGAAATTTTACAACATCTTCTCCAATTTTCGAAAAAAATAGGTATGCCAGCAGACGACTCTCATGAAATATCATGCTGTATTTTCATTTTTGAAAAAGCGGAACAATTTGAAATTGTCGTCTGGTGCAAATTTTAGGTGGCGCTTTATGGGTTAATAAAAATAAAAAATAATTTTCAAATACGCACTTTTAATCAGGAGGCATGGTCATAGCAAAGAGTGATGCACTCTTTAATGACTAAAATACTGTTGTACGATACAGTAGGATGTAAAACCCAAAATCCATTGGAGCCTCGTCTCGGCAGATTATGGCCTATATACCAAAATGTTTGAGGTGAACTTCGTTTCGCATTCAGAGGGTCCCACTGAACAATTTGGCATGAATTTAAAAGGCCTAGGAGTGCAGGATAGAACGTACCTCAACCCCTCCCCTAGGCTTATACTTTTTACGTGATTTTCCTTCATTTTTAAGTTTTCATGTATATTCATGAATATGCGACTGAGATATTATTCATATAGGACCACTAGATGAATGGACTTGTCAAATTGTACCATTGATTACATCAAAACATGCAACAATGACAATTTTGGGATGATATCAGCCTATTTATACTTTTAATGAGTTTCCCTTATTTTTAGCGCTTTTATTAATATTCATGAATACGCAAATTATGCATATATGATAACTTAAATTTATGACCATGGAATAAAAGACCTATGTCTTAACTTTCATTTAGTACAAAGTTTAGTAATATATGGCCAAAAGCAGCTGAGATATTATTAAATTGTACATATACCCCCATCTGTGAATCACATTTTTAATGTTTTCATGCATATTTATGAATATGCAAATTAGATAATTTGCATATGCAACACGGGGATAATAGGCCTATTTCTTAGCTTGAATTTGGTATTAAGTTTAGTAGTCTAGGATAAGTAACAGCTGAGATATGAGTACTTTTGTGGGCATACCCCCATTCTCAAATCCGCTATGGGTTGCCATGGAAACCGTGCATTTTCCCATAGCCCAAACCAAAATTTTTTGAGGACACCTTCGTTTCACATCCAGGGGGTCCCAATAAACAATTTGGCACCCATGAAAATTGTCCTGGGGGGGGGGGGGGGTCGCACGGTAACCTTAATTGGATGCAGGGGTATTATGGTCTTTGGATCCTACCTCACCTCATTATTTAAAATAAAACGTTGTCGGAGTTGGACTCCCTCGGATCCGCGCATGTTCACATCCACGTATTCTGACCAGTGGGTGGGGGCATCCAAAGTGTAGACAGAGCTCCTTTTTTCTTTGTTTTTTTTTGGGGGGGGAGGAGGTTAGTCTTTTTTTTTTTTTTTTTTTTTTTTTTTTTTTTGCTTTTTTCTTTTTGCTTTTTTCATCATATTTTACAGAGGGGAGAGGGTTCCATACAAATATTCTACGCGGGCCAGCATCCTCTCGCGAGTGAAACGCTTGACCGATGATAAAGTGATTTTTCCAGGGTCCAGATACAAATCAGTCTTCACATCCACGCATTCTGACCAGTGCCATTTTTTCTCTGCTTGGATGATGTGGTCACTAAGGTTGATGCTTGCGCGGATCCAAAACGTTTTATCGGAGGCAGGGGTAGGGCCCAGGGGGGGGGGGTACTCTCAATTTTTCTTCATACGTTGGCTCGGGTCGAGCATCTACCCTTCATCCCCAAAACTATCAGGAATTGCAAGCTTCCCAAAAATATTTGAAATTTTAGCAACCCAAAAAATTATCCCTATTCTGTACAATGACCTTAAGAAAAGACCCTAAAATGCATAGAAATAACCCCTGAATACAGTCCAATTTTGTGATGCCCCCCAAAAAATATCCACAAAATCTTCATACCCCCAATTTTTTTTCTGAAAACCCCCAAAAATATCGAAATTCAAAATTTTGAACCCAAAAAATGACCCGAGCCTACGTATGTATGAAAATATCAGAGTACCCCCCCCCCCCCTCCTGGTGGGTAGGGGGCGTCCAAAAATGCAGACAGCGTTCTTTTCTTTCTTTTTTTTTGGTTTAGTCTCATTTTTTTTTTTTGCTTTCCTTTAGTCATCATATTTCACAGAGGGGAGAGGGGTTCTACCCAAATATTTTTAGCGGGCCACCATCCGCTCGCCTGCGAAAGTGGACCGATAATGGCGTGATTTTCCAGCGGGAGGGCCCCTACCTACCCCACCTCTCTGGATCCGCGCATGTGATGCATATCACAATTCATGCCTCTGGCAATTCGACCAATTGGTAAGAAGCCCCGATGAAAGGTTTTCCTCTGACGAGGCTCGTTTGGATTACCTTAAAATGTTGCTGCTTATGTAAAGGTGTGGAGTTTATTCAAGGGGGAAAAAAAGAGGGCCCTAAGGCCTTGCTCGCACACCTGGCCCGCGGTTATAAAGCTATTTTGTGCTCAACTTAGCATGACATTTTTCATACTCATAAATGTTAAAATGCCAACAATTGTTGGCATTTTAACATTTATGAGCTTGGTAAATACAACATCTGAGCATCTGAAAGCAAGAAATGTTTTTATTTTAAACAGTTTAGTCCTTATGAGCATTTGAAATTCCATGCTCAGTTGAGTTGAGCAAGAAAAGAGTTTTATAACCTCAGGGCCTGAGCTCTGACTCTTGAGAAGAGGATACTCATTTCAAGATATAAAATCCATTTCTCCAAATGCTAATTTCATAATTATTGGGTATCACTCGGATCATAACTCTATAAATCTGCGCAGTCTGATCAGCGCCTTTGTTATTCGCTTCTTTGAACGTATCGCATCTATACTTGCTTAGAGCAAAATTTCAATTATCAAGCTAGTCTCTGTGGCTGAGCAGGCTGGTTTGAAACTTTGTTTGTCGGAAACCCAGGACAGGTTTTCTCGCGACATGGCCAATATGTGAACGTGCTTCAGATGAAATTTTAATATTGTAGCTCAGGGGAATGCTTTGCTGCAACACGTTTGAAATAATGTAATAATTTATTTCATTTTGTTTTTTTATTTCATTTTGTGTCGTCAACGTCGACGCAAAATCAAGTAAAGATGCAATAATACGATTATTTCTTTTTGCGTCGATATGGTGCATATTAACGAAAAATGAAATAATGTTGGAAGAAGCTAGCTTTTTTCACTTGTTTGAGTTAAATTAGAGATAGAATCTTTAAATTTCATAGAATAAGTTTGAAATTGAAATGACCTATTTTTTCTTCTTTTCTTGACATTTTGCACTAATGCTCTCATTTAAGTCTATGAACGTTAAAGCCTCGTTCCTTTTTGCTCACGATCTTTTAATACAAGCATGTTAAACGTGCTTACACGCATTAAACTCCTTTTTAAAGGGTGAATACATTTCGCTATTCTAGCTACTCTGTAGCTGAGCTGGCTGGTTAGAGCATGTCCTTAATGATAACCCCGAAGACAGATTTTCTAGGGACAGGACCCATATTATATGTTTGTGAAATTGTGTTTGGTTTACAAGAAACACCAATATTTTGCCACAATTAATCATGTATGTTATTAACGATGTATGCCATCTTGAGCCTCAAAGCCATAACGCTTGCCCAGGTTGGATCTGTCTGCTGCTCATTGTGACCAAATTACTTCGGTTGTCGAGTATCGCGTTTGTAAAAGTAAAACGTGTAGACCCTGATGACATGCCATATTCTGTGGAATCTCACCTGGGTGTTCTTGTTTGCTGATGAGCAATTAAGGAATACTTGGCACAAGTCAAGGGATTATTAGGCAAATATGATTAAAATATAGATAAAGATACAATAAATATAATATTACACAGTGAAGAATAAAAGATAAAGAGCGAAAAAAATCATTCATTTACGGGGACTCGAACCCTCTTTACTAAACTAAAAATATACATATTGATGCTCTGTTCTCCGAGTTGTTACCTACTGAGGTATCAATGATGATAACCAGTCAAATTCTAAATAACCACTTAAAGCCTAATTGTGTGCAGCCACCCGTAACAGGTATAGGTTATAAACAGTTCCAATGTTTTGATTTCAATGTTTACAAACACAAAAATGTAACCATGGTCAATATATCGTGGTAGCACTATATCTTTATCAGATGTGTGATGTACAACTCCTTCCCTCCCCCCTTGACCCAAGACGCCCTTTACATGTGTTGTATATGTTTATAGCGACATATCACTGTCAAAAGGGCATCTTGGGTCTAGGGGGGGGGGGGGGGGAAGTATCTAACAAAACAACTGAAAAACACCAATTTCATCTTTCAAATGACAAACGTCACAGTTTTAAGTGTATTTTGCACGCATGCGCAGAAGGAATACCGTAAAGGTTTGGAAATGAAGAGCACTTCTATCCTTAACATTTTGGCACTTTTACTTTTGGAAAATTAGCAATGCATTTACTCAAAGTCTGGTCTAAACGGCACCCAGTATCAAGACGTAAAATGAGGGGTGGGAGAAGAAAGCACATGTCAAGTTTTCATGGCTTTGCAAATGATGAATCGCTTTGAAACGTTTTTTCCGATGATTACTATGCATATTTACTGCCGAACCACACAGATTTTTAAAACATTGAGACGATTTGAAATTTTGGTATTTGTAATCATGTCAATTAGGGAAAATATACGACTTACCACTAGAACTCCTACGTGGAATCGCTTTACTACGGAAACCTGGAGTAGAAAACTAAAAAAAGAAAATACATCAAACACTACGTTTACTCAAGACTGATCTAGAGCTAAAATAGTATGCAGATATCTTGAACAATTAAGTTTACATGAAACATTGAACAACAGTACAATGTCGTAATTAAAGCACGCCGACGTTACTTAAAATGTCGACGCATTTCTTAACCGTCGAAGTCTAGTATCCAGTTAACTTTCTCAACCTAATCACCACCTCTGACCATAACGTGCAGCCACTTTTGACATATTAAGGGCAATTTCGGCTAAAACTTCCCACATTGAAATCTTTTTAATACTTTGCATACAGTTTGTTTTATGTATGGACTGCCAATTTATGAAATAAAAAGGATATGTCACCAGGCTCTATTATTCTTCATAATCTCACATGGAAGTTTTCAGCATTTTACAAATATTCTGAAAACCCCAAGTCCTTAATATTAAGCTAAAATATTTGTAATCGCTATCCAGCTTCTATATTTCAATTTTAATTATTACTCACGACATCAAGCTTTTTAGAAAATGTGAAAATTTATATGTTTTCCCAAGTCGTGACAAGGTACTGAATGGCATATTTTGGTAATTGCCCAAAAATAGGAATACGATGTTTAGAGTAAATTGTTTAATAAAAAGTTGACACTGAATACGAGTTTTTGTGTGGTTGAGTTAAAAAAAAAAAATTGAGAGAACTCCGCGAATTTATCAATCGGTCCTCGTAAACGCACGCACGCACACGGACATACAGACGGACATACATTACTGGTCTGCGGTAATTTGTAAGCCGCAATTAATGTAGATATGGTAAATATTGACTCATATATATATACTACTGCCATAAAGTTAAGCATATTTTTATACGATCCTGATTTTCGAAGCAATGAAAAATAATTTTAGTTTTGGGTTTTATTCGACATGTACACTTGTATTTTGGCAACCAAATTTGGATAAGTTCGATTAGTTTCATTCAGTACTGTCCATGAGCTTATGGCACAGTACTGTCCAGGAGTTGATATGCATGCATGAATGTATTTTGCTGTTGAGTCATGAAATAGTCTAAAAACGCGTATGTTGGATAAATCTACAAAGAAGAAAGAGGACAGAATGTGTAAAATTGCCATTAGGAACGCTGGTATGAAACAAGACGACATTGCAAGGGTATTAAACGTGTCTCAGAGTGTATTAAGCATACCTTTGAAAGAACATAGAGTGGCAGTATTAGAAAAAGGAAACGGACTACATTGGTTCTTGAGTGCAAGGAATTGCTACTGAAGCATTATGGTAAGTGGTGCATTATCTGCCGACCACATGATACAGTTAGAGGTAGTTACTGGGACTTTGAACTCTCAAAGATACCAGGACCAAATCCTGAAATCTGGTATTAGGTCACCCTTGGACTCGCTAGATCGCCAGAACATGGTGCCCCGAGATGACATTGCAAGACCTCACTGTACTCGCATCATGGAGGAATACAAAAAACAACAGAACATCGCTAGTCTTCCACGGCCGAGCTTGTTGCCTGACTTGAACTCTATAGCCTCCTCTCAAATTATATGCATGGTTTATATTCCAATGCCAGAACGAGGCCTCTTAAGCATGCTCTGTATATACATAGGTAGCGGTTATACCTGATCCTCTACAAGTAATTAAAAAAACCTTTCACCTCAGTATTGTTGTGTTCCATTTATATGTACATCAGCTTCAAGATATTATCTTAAAGTGTATTTTTCATGAATTTACTCCCGATCCTGAAGAAAATAGACAATTGAACAGGACGACAACCTCATTGGCAATCGTGGTCACTTATTCTCACATGTTTAAATACTATATACATTATTTCATAAATATATCAGAAAATGTTATGGAACGAATGTCTAATGCAGTGGTATTACCCCCCCCCCCCCACACACACACACACACTTAAATCATATTAAATGGTTCTTTTCAGTAGATCTCTCTATACCAAAAAATCTCATATAATCTGACCGAGAATTTCTTTAATATTCTGACAACATGTTTTGGTTTTTCTTATTCGCTTTGTTTATGTTTTAAATTGAAGCATAATTTATTATTCTCCCCTGTTAATTCAATCATCTATCTGTCCATGCATCTGTCCATCCATTCAGTAAATCTTATCATTCGGTTCTGTCATGCTGTTTGAACCATAGATTTTTAATGATCCGAACACGGCAAAACATTGCTGTCCTGAATGACAATTTTCAAGGTTTTGTTCACAAAAAATGACAGTGAGTGTGACGTTCAACAGTTAACAAGTTAACGTCATTTTTGTTGAGAAGAAGCAACTATTTATAATATATTACCAGTGTTTAAGAGCGAATGTGGTTGGATACAGGTACATACATATTGCAAGAATAACAATTACACATATATTTACCAGTTCCTACCGAAGAAACTTAACACTTCGACGAGTATACATTTAGTTTATAAATTAAAACTTTCCAAACACGCACCTCTGCCGTCCATTTCTTGCAATGAACTCGTTCGCGATTGCTTTCAAGTCAAGAGCGTCTGTTTTTTCTTTGTGTACATGTAAGGTAATCAGATTGTTCGTTCTCGTCTGAGATATAGTACTCCTCAAATAAGTTTTCACTCTGCGCAAAGCTGAAAATGTTCTCTCACTGGTGGCATTTATTGCTGGAATAACCAAAAGTATAGTGACGAGAGTCAGGGGTTTGCGGACAACAGAGGCACAGACCAGCCTGCGCATCCGCACAGTCTGATCAGCTACATGTTGTACTTTGTTATTCGCTTATGGTAAAGTATTATATTTAGAATTATTATGAGCTAAATTTCACTTCTCTAGCCAGTCCCTGTAGGTGAGGAGACTGATTTGAGCCTGGCTTTGACGAACACTTGAAGACAGGTTTTGTCGCATAGCTACTGTCTTAAAACAGGTGTCATTTTCTTAATCGTGTTTGTTTAACCACTGTCTTTCACACCCTGAGGCAGCCGAAATATTGACCAGCGCACGCATCAGATATCATTTAATAGCTAATCTTTGATCATCGAAAAATAGATCATTAAAGAAGGTCTAGAAGAAACGTGATAAAACGGTCCTGAAAAAAACATATTTGGCCAAAAATGTGGTCCGGCTAAAGTCTATTTTGGGCAAAAAAAGTGGTCCGGTCATAGCCTGACCGGCCGGACCGCCGACGACGGCCTTGTCAAATCACTGATATTCTGCTTTTGTTGTCTGCCACACTTGATTTTTAGTATATCTCAAAAGTTTCCGTTCTTAACGTTTCTAAAACCTAAGTGATGTTATAAAATGGAATATGCTTAACTTTATGGCAATAGTATACTAGAAAGTTCAGTAATAATAATCGACTACAATATTTCTTAACCATCTAAATGTAATGAGAACAAGCGTGGGAAACATATTTTGGCCACTTCATTAAAATTGAAGTTTTTCTTCATTTTTTGGCAAACGATACCTCTACTGAGTATTCACACGAGTAAGTAGGTTACACCCCAAGATTTGTCTATCGGTACTTATAAGTTTAAACGAGTACCATATCCTTAAAAAACTCGAAGCCAAAAAAACAACAACAACTTTTTCTGCATCTAGATAGTTTTTTGAGTTGAAAGTGTTATTTACTAGTAATTTAGATTTCATTTCCTATAGCTTACAAGCAATTACCTACTCATATGCTTTGTATCGATATGTTATTAAACTTTGTAAAGAAGCTATATAACAGACACATTGATCTATACACCAGATTTTAAAACTTTCAATGTACAATGTTGAGATATTGAAGGATTCAACCTTTTTCATAGAAACAGGTAAATAACGGTACCCATATTCTACTACAGGTAAAAGCAGTGCCCCACATAACTATCTACTATACGCCACTGGTAAAAGCAGTCTGTGACATATAACAATAATGCATCCATTACCTGGTTTACCACGTGTATGCAGTTGCAGATATACGCTTTTATTGAATAAAGAGTTGCTCCCCATTATTTGTAAGCGATTTACCTTTTTTTTATCGGGGTGTAGGTAGTACATTGATATTATTTCCAACCAAGTCTGCTTATCAATGCCTCTAAAAGGTAGGTTTTCTGTATTTCTTCTTTTCGTTTCCTTAAACATTTTCTTTAAACTTAAAATTGGTATCGTTAACTTGATTTCCGGTCACTGGACTATTTGGTCTCTATAAAATAAATAACATTCTTGTAAGGGTGCTATAGTCAGGGCCCTTAGGGACAAAAAATAGGTCCCGTGCGATTTGTGTGCCGATTTATGGTGACCTATATCAAAACCTTCAATGGAGTCTTACCTTTGATTTAAAGGTGGTCACCCATCTCAAATCCGCGTCTGAGGCTAGTTATGACGTCATAAATATGGCGACCATAATGAGAAACTGCTCGTTAATAAAAGCTATGGTTTGTGTTGGTATGGTCATATTTATCCAAAACATAATATCAATTATTTTAGTCACATGATAGTTACATCAATGCTTTACCTGACTTTGACAATGAATTATTTCTCGATAACAATATTTTGCAGCCAAAATACCGTATATTTCCTACAAATACCCAGCTTATCGGGCCATCTTTAGACTGATGGCTGAGAATGTTATTGCTACCCCTCCGGAATTTCGCAAACTTATCCTATCTAAAAGAGGATTTCCAGCAGCGTCTTTTAATAGATGTTTGCACTATGTTCGCCGGGTCGTAAGTCTCAAACAGCCTGTTACATATGTTACCATATTAAATTTAGAAAAAAAAAGAAAATTAAAAGTTTGAGCTACAGAAAGAAGGCTAATTATTTAAATTACTCATATGGTCAGCATATTGACTACTTTAACTACATATAAGTTCTTTTGGAGCAAAATTACAGCTTCCTGTGGTGTTATGTGCGTTACTTTAATTAGATTACCCTTTAGACATGAAACGTGTGACCAATATCATTTACTTTTCAGCTGATATGTGCATTTTCCAAAATGTTTTGATTATTTTATACTAACAAACTCATTTGGGTTAGAGAAAATCCAAAGTCTGCTTTTATGCTTTAAATAAAGTGCCTTATACGAGCAATTTAAAAACAACCAATTGCTACACTCAATTTTAAGGAGCCGAATTTGGTAGGCATCATTTAAGTAAAAATATATGAAAAACATTAGCTGCTGTTGGATATCTTGCATTTTTTGGGATTGTCTTGCTCATATCATAAAGAATTATAGATTTTGCAGGTTAAACAACAAGATTGAAGCACTTGTTAAAGGCTGTAACATATGTTACATGACATGATAAATGAGCAAGGACATTGACTTGATGTCAGAAATGATGTTTCAGGGAAAAATGAATATATTTCGCATGTTTTCCTAGCTAAAATCTCTAGCCTCTGGTGCCTAAATCTTAGGTATTGATGATTATTAAGCCCCCTGTACCTTTGTTACAGATGTTATGAATATTTGTTTTCAATATTTCTTAATATGAATAATTCTAAAATAAAGATACACCCTAAAGGAACATAGGAAATAATCGTTTCACATTTAAACAGTACAATTTAGTAAATGTCCCTTTCTAATGTAAATATTCAAAACCAATCCTTATCCAAGTCATATACATGTACAATATCGTTTATTATTTCTGCTTCTCTGGTAAAATAATTGTCCTCCTCATATCATTAAAAACCAGAATAATCATCAAACAAGATTTTGACTGCAAGCTAAGTAATGACCTGCTCCATCCCAAACCCTTTAAGACATATTCTATCGTATGTACCGATTTAAGGCGCATCGAATAGGAGATGTTTGCGCACTGTAAGCATGGGTGTTAGCCTGTATCAGCTTGTTACATATGTTAATTTATCAATTTGAGAAAAAGAAAATTGAAAGTTTGAGGTACAGAAAACAGACATTAAAACTAGATAATCAATGAACATTCTAATAGTCTGCATATTACTGGATGTCTCTACTACATATGACAGCTGTTTAACATTAATACGGCTACATGTTGTATTATGTGCGTTACATGAGCTTAATCATAATTTAAAAGTGGTAATTTTGGCTATCGTCATTTAGTTTAACGACTGCTCTGAATTGGTTTCAAACTGTTTTAGATTAGGTTTAACAAACATATACTCAATTGACGAGTACAAACCCAAAGTTTGCTTTTCTATCTTAAATATTTTGTCTTATATGAGCTAATGCACAACCCTACCCCCAGTTTTGCAGAGGAGCAAATTTTGTTTTCGCCACTTAAAAAAATATAAAAACAATTGCAGAGTGTTGATATTTTTCATTTTCTTAATCAGTCTTGCGCATATATCATCAAGTTTCTAAGATCAGGACACTTATCAAAGATGTCAATGTGCCATGATGCCATAACAAGGGCACTGATCGAATTCCATAAACTTTCAGGTGCTGGTATTAACTAGTTCAATGTCAGGACAGAGCAAGAGATCATATTGGCAGGCATTTAGCTATGCTGGAGACTCTATCCACGAAGCACTCTTTCACCTCGGCTCAGTGCCCTTAGAAAGCACTGTGCCGGATGCACTAGAGTAATATATTTGTAAATTGTCCTGACCTCTTGGCTCTCGTTTGTGATGTCTAACTGTTAGTTTGTTACTTTCCCATTGGTATCCTGGGCCAGGTGTGGTACTTGATTTATCGATTCCCGATCTTTGCCGTCTTTCTTACTTTGCATTAGCCAGTCACTGATATTGTTTGACTCACTGCGTTGAGCTTGTGGATGTTTTGGAGAAAAAAAAGCTGAATTGCAAGAACTACCACTTCCAAGAGTAGTGTTTCTCGAAGGTGTCAAACGTGCGCAGTATCAGTGAATCATTTGGAAAACCTCACCTGTCATTAATCCTGACAAATCAATGCCTGACAATTATGGTTAGAGGCCGGACTGTGATAAATATTGTCCCGTTATGATGACATTGCCCACGTGTGGATCCAGAGGGGGATAGGGGGTCCGGACACTCCCCCTTGAAAATAACAAGTAGATATATGTGTTTCTATAAAAATTAGCATTTGGACCCCCCCCCCCCCCCTTGGGAAAAAGTTGGACCCCCCCCACCCCCGGAAAATAATATACGGCCTCTGGATCCTTTGTAAAGTATAAGTATAGTTTTCTCAGCAATAAAACCATTGGGAACCCTCTTTAAACTTTAAAATAAGCTGAGGACTAAATAAAACTGACAAAAATTCCTGGATCCGCGCATGTTGCCTCCTGCCCCCCCGAAACCCCTCTGCAGCTGATAAAATGTGGTTGCAGCATGTCTGTATGCGAAACATCTCGGTGTTAGTACAAAGCAAACCATTTATATTGTACTGATTTGTATTGCTGTGGAGCAGAAGAGGACTCATGTAAACTATTGCCAGTGATCAATATGCTTATGACTTTTGAACAACTATTTTCATGTGGATTCAGATATTTCTTTAGCCGTATCAACAAGAATGCCTTATTGTCCGATTTTGACCTTTGAAGACAAGTAGTAGCATGCGAAAGATAAATCAGATTGTAACAGTTTTCTATTGCCCGTGCTATCGCAGTACAATGGGTAACTTGTAGAGGGGTTTATCTTGATTTCCATATCATGAACTACTAAGTAGACTCTTCTAACTTTTGATCCTTCAGTGGTCAAAATCGGACTATAATGAGTTTGGTTGATAGTGTATGCAAATGCTTATTACTACAATCTTTTATTTGGGTGTAGGATAAGCAGCTACAGTTAAACCAAAAGCTTTAAAGCGTGCCTCTATTTACAATATTGATATGTTGTTCTAGAAAAAAAGGGTTTCAGGCGTTTATTTACATTTACTATAAAAGCTTTGACATGCACATATGTTCTAGCCAGACTGGCTCAATTTACGTATTTTGCATCAATCGTTTGAAATAGAGAGACCCAAAGGTCATTGGTCAAAGGTCGTAGTATATATATATATATATATATATATATATATATATATATATATATATATATATATATATATATATATATATATATATATATATATATATATATATATATATAAGCATAAGAGATTATATTTACTCCGTTTAACATCAAAAACACTGTTTGTTTTTCATTCACCCCACTGTCTTTTTATTCGTAAATCGTGACGGCATTTACGTCCCACCCTCGAACTGACTTCACCAAATCTGAATATATTTTGTATGTTACGATTAAAAAGAGTTTGCATTCAGTCATGCTAAGGTTACCAGTTCATTAAAGGAATATTTCCAAGCGTTGGAAATGGACAAAATGCATATATATGTGGTATTTCCATATTAGGCGTCATTTCAATGACGTCATCTTTTTCTTCTGATGCGAAGACAATATGGGCGACATGTTAATTTTAATTATTTACCCCCTAAGATTAAATTTGGTGCATTTCGACTGAAATTGGCACACAAAATGCAAGAACGCCCTGATTCCCATATACTACAATGGACATACCGTTTAAATTGCACTGATACAATATACGCTATTTTGATGACGTCATAATGACGTCCAGACGTAAAACCCAGATGGGTGACCAGGTGATTTTCATTAGTTATCCCCTAAAGTTTGATTTGGTATAGGTCACCATAAATCGGCATCAAAGTCGCACGGGAGTCCCGAGCGCCCCTGACTACTAGTCGAAAATCGACTAGCACCCCTTCGAGAATGTTATATACATTTTATTATACCAAACATTGTTCTTGTATTTCAAACCATGGTGCGAGAATTTCCAAAGATTACAAAGCAATTTGTAGGCCTACTTACTACGAATCTTTCACAAAAGGGCTGTGTTTGTAAACGGTTTGAATTCTCAAAGGAAGTGGCTACAGGTACGGGCCCGTATCCCCAGACTACGATGCTAGAGGTACGAACCCGTATCTCTAGACTACGAGTCAAGGGATGCGGGCCTGTACCTGTAGCCAGTCCACTGAGGACTTGCTAGGGGTACGGCTCTAAAATTTCAATACATTATGTTGTAACTTGTTTTACCGTTTGAGAAGTATAATCCAACAATAACTTTAGTTGCTAATTCAAATCCATTTAGGGGTAAACGGATGAATTGAGGTAAAGAAAACTAATAATTGCGGTCGGTAATAAAAGCCATGACCGCGCCATGCTGCGCTGACGTGCCGAAATCTGCCGCGCCAGATATAAATTTTCAGGCCCTTTCTCGATTTACAAAGAGGTGTAAGTCCATAATTTTTTCGCTCTATTATCTGCAAATAGTATTATCAACATTTGACAATAATAAAATACATAAGTTTTTTTTCCGAAATAATGATTTAAATGGCAATTTGACATGTGTCAGGGGTATAAAAGCCCCTGTCGCGCCGTGCTGTGCCACTTGCGTTAGTGGCAGTTTTACCGTAATTGTTTAACAGTTGATTGCTGAAACGTTTGTCCTGGTGTATTTTTACTAGAAATGTGGGCAAGGATGATTCTTAGTGGGTGTTTTGGCATGCAATGGAATAAATTAATAATTATAATAATAATAATAATAATAATAATGATAACGCGGCACACACTCAATAGGCCCTTTTCATGCATAGATACAGCTGGACAATAAACTGGTCAGTTAAAATTGTGTTCACGGTTCGCTTGCATCATAATATAGATCAAGGGTCCATCATTAAATTAATAATCAAGAAACCTAAATATTACTGACTCTGTAATAGAACCAAACAAGCTCATTACAGATGTATTTGCATGCCTTTAATCTTATCAATTAGTGCGATTAACATATTCTAACATCTTTAATCATTTTCTAGAAAGAAGTTTGTGAACTTCAATAAGCGCGACATTAATTTGTGTAACTCAGAATCATATAAAATATATATGCACAGTCTCGTCATAGCCTCTACTGCTGGTTTATCCATACAAGATGATAAAATATTAACCATGTCGCTCATCTAATGCCCCAGTCACACACACACACTTACGGACTCTACGGATGGTACGTAAAGCCCGTCCGCAACTACCCGTTCATTCCGTAACGATGCGTATCACATCCGTAGAGTACATAACAGTTCGTATCTTATCCGCAACCAACCGCAAGGCCATTTCCATCTGCGCCCAAATTTTGAAAAATATCAAAAAAATTCTGCGGATGAAAACAACGCAATGATGCGTAACGCTAGGCAAGAATACGTAATTATTCGTATCCTATCCGTATCTCATTCGCATCTAAGCGTATCAAAAACAATCATTCCGCAGTCGACCCAAAGTTGCGGACTGGTACGGTTTCATTCGGGTCGTTACCTTTTGTAACGCTTAGTTACTTATCGCATTCGGCGTATTTTACCTATACACGCAGATCGTTGCGGATAGTTGCGAATGGGTGATTTCATATGGGGATAAATACGTATTGTTACGACCCCTTAGGTGGATGATGAACCCCCTTGCTACAGCGCCTCTGGAACAGGAGAGTGAGTCTTCCTGAACGATCGTCTTTCTCGTGCCAGACTATGTGTTGAAAATGCCTCTGGCATACTGGCCATAGGGGCTAAAAGAATATCGGGAGAAAGTGTATGCAGAGAAGACTGAATGTTCTAAGATTAAAAACATAGATATTTTTACATGAGTGTTCATGTATTATTGTATCTATTAAATGAGATGAGGAAAATTGATATTATGTGAGGCTCTGCCAAGGATGTTATCATTTATCATCAGCAAATGGAATATAGTTCAATAATTTTTGATCGCAAATGCAATATTCTATTTATCATATGACATGCAAAGATAAATGCCCTAACTGCCAAGAATCTTACCTAATATTGCTCAAAAATCGTCCTCATATTACAGCGTATGTGTATCTTGTTTGTATATTAATTAATCTGAAAATGGATTATCATATTATTTGCATAGCCTCTTCTTAGATTATGTGACATTTGCGTCTTCAGTATCCGCTGTCTCTCGCTGACTATGTCTGAGGCAGAGAAGCTAGCTAGATAAATAGTTGTCATCCTGTTGAGATGTTTGAGGTTGAGAGTGTGCCTTCTAGAGACAATGCTTCTTATTTTCTGCTTCTTCTTTCCAGGCTTAATGTTTAAAAAACACAAATGATGAACGAACGATAGGGTCCTAAGACTGCGGTTGCAAATGTCACAATCAGATCTACTAAGTTAACGCAACAGTCCGCATCTAAAGGTATTTATTCTCATTTACTCGTATCTAAAGGTAAGGGAAGGTAATGAAAGGGATAAAGTCCGTATCTATTAATATATGTCCGCATTGTGTCGGTTCAATAAAACGCATCAATTCGCTGACATTCGCATTTATCCGCAATGATCCGTTTCTACCGGCAACTATAGGTAACTGCGTTTTGCAAACGCATCAAGAAATTAGGCCCCGCCCTCATTTTTCTGCGGACGACTGCGGTTTGATCCGGAACTCTTCGAAAGAGTCCGTAAGTGTGTGTGTGTGACTGGGGCATAATAGATTTATACTCATCTAATGAATCTAGCTAGACTATTGTTATATTACAAGACAGATAACGTTCGTACATCATAAATTTGTTCACGGTGAAGGCTCGGACGAGTTTGGGCTTCTTGCGCAGATGCAGAAAGTTTTGTCAGAGGGGGTCCGACTTTGTCAACGGTTTTTTCTTAGTTGATAAGTGGAGAGACGACCAAAATACCACCATAAGCGGGCCAGCATCGGCCCGTCAACGAAACGCCTATCGTACATATGATGGCCCAACATTGAATGCTGGCTTGGTAACCTTGTGTTTTTTCTGGGGATCCGGACCAGCATTGCTAGGAAACGCAATAGTGTTGTGATTTTTCAGGGGGACTGTACCCCCCCCCCCCCATCCCCTCTGGATCCGCCCATGCGCATACGCACAGTCTCGCCACAGCCTTCACTGCTTGTTTACTGAAGGTAGTGGATATACAAGTTAGAAAATACATGTACATCATAAGCTTAAATCAGTTCACAGTGAAGGCTCAGACAAGCTTGCACATATGCGCACTCTCGCCAGAGCCTTTACAGTATATTGTTTGAATACAATATGGTTTCTGACAAGACATGAAGCGCACATAGGACTCAGAAAAAAATAGAGTGCAGTTAAGTAATAAAAAATCCTGTATTTGTGTAGGTAATCGTCTTGTTTGCTTGCATCAACGACATCATACATGGATGGACTATAAACACAGTAATATTTCCTAAAGCATGTAAAGAATATTATTCGTTGTTATTCACGTTTCTTTGGATTATAAAAGAAGACAATAGTTGTGTATTCACTGCAGACGAGCAATTAGGGGCGCTAAAAGAAAATATTTAACTTGTTTTCGCAGTTTCCACATTTGTTCACAAGTGTCACCCGACAATGATTGTATTTACCCTTACAATTCATCGCTGGCTCCCTTTCCAATGTCCAAGATGGCGACCAAATAGATGTGAATTTGCAACACAATATTTTGTTGGATTAGATTATCTCAAACGGTATAATAATTGTTACCAGATATAGCTGAAATTTTAGAGCCGTACCTCTAGCCAATCCTCAGTGGACTGGCAACAGGTACGGGCCCATATCCCTAGACTTGTAGCCTAGAGATACGGTCCCGTACCTCTAGAATCGTAGTCTAGGGATACGGGCCCGTACCTGTAGCCACTTCCATTCTCAAACGGGTCGTGATCGTCGTTTAAACAGATCTAACCATAATCACTGATAAGGTCAAACTTTTCAGGCTACTCAGCTTGCAGCGTCGCTTAAACCAACCTTGTAAATGGAGTTGCTGTAGATGATGCGGTTTTGTTGCAAAACAGAAAATATCCGCTCGTTCTAACTCACGGGTGGGCATCAGGGGAACTACCGCGAAATCGCGTAAACGTAAATTTGTTCCTTTGTCACATACGGGACCTTTCGCGGTAGTTGCATCGTCACGGAAAAGCCAAACAAAGGAAGGTACTCTCTCTTGTTTTGATTTTTTGTAAAAGAATGAGCTGACTATGTAAAAATCCGGCAATGTTATTCCATGTTATCATGATTTATCTTGCTAAACAGGCAAAATGCGATGTTGAAAAAAGCTTTGCTTTGAGATGAGAACCGTAACCAAATCAAACCCAGATGGGGATTTCTTCAGTTTTATATCAAAATGAAGTGAGTATGCAGATGTTTTGCTAGTTTTAGCTCAGAACAAGAGCATTTTACACATGGCATGTACATGCCAGCCCTTATTCGTCATTCGGAAGTAAAAAATCGAAACCGATCATGTTCTATGAAATATACCATATCAGTACATGCAGTGCATGCAGGCGTGGAGAAATATGTGTAATATTGTAGTATCTACTGAACCCCCCCCCCCCAAACTTCCACCAATCCATCTCAAGCGCTACTCCTCGTGTACAAACTAGCACACTTACCACTGCCCCACCCCAAGTCCTCACCTCCAAAACCCCCACAACCTTAACTCAGCCTTTTGCGCACATGCGCTACAGATGTAAGTATCAGGTCTCATCTACCGGCCCAAATATACTTAAAGTGTATATCATTTATCTACATGTATATATGTGTCAGTACATGAAAGTTCTGGTGAAACTTTAAAATGCGCAAGCTAATCTGAGTCGTGGCACATGCGATAAGTGACAAAATCTCATGTACTGACATATATATACATGTAGATAAATGATATACACTTCACGTATATTTGGGCTGGTAGACGAGATCTTATACTTACATCTGTAGCGCATCTGCGTAAAAAGGCTGAGCTAAAGGTTGTGGGGTCTAGGAGGTGAGGACTTGGAGTGGGGCAGGGGTAATTGTGCTAGTTTGTACACGGGGAGCAGCGTATGAGACGGATTGGTGGCGGTTTGTGTTTTTAGTAGATACTACAATATTACACACTTTTCTCTCCGCGCCTGCATGCACTGAATGTACTGATATGGTATACTCGAAGGAACTAGAGCGTTACGTTACAACTACCGCGATGGCGAAGGCGATACTGCACCTAAAAACTTTGGCATTTCTTCCTTCATAGAACATGATTGGTTCGATTTTTTACGTCCGAGGGACGAATAAGGGCTGTCATGTACATGCCATGTGTAAAATGCTCTTGTTCTGAGCTACAACTAGCAAAACATCTGCACGCTTTCTTCGTTTTCACATAAAACTGAAGAAATCCCGTTCTGGGTACGATTTGGTTACGGTTCTCATCTCAAAGCAAAGCTTTTTTCAACATCGCGTTTGGCCTGTTTAGCAAGGTAAATCATATCTACATGGAATAGCATTGTCGGATTTTTACATAGTTTGCTCATTCTTTTACAAAAAATCAAAACAAGAGAGAGTTCCTACCTTTGTTTGGCTTTTCCGTGACGATGCCACTTCCGCGAAAGGTCCCGTATGTGCCGAAGGAACAAATTTACGTTTACACGATTTCACGGTAGTTCTGCTGATGCCCACCTGTGTAACTCTGAAAGCGAGTACCCACACTTTATGTTTCTGACTACAACCTACGAAGTTATTTAGAGTTTAGAGTGACAAGGTCATTGCTCACACATGTATCCGCCATTGTTAGTTAGCCTCTCCTCGTGATAACAAATAAACCATATGCACATCGGCTGCGCGCATGTGGTAGTCGAAATTATCGCAGGGTGATAGTCTAAATAAGCACCTACCGGCCTATGGAGGTTTTACATGGGATGATTCTTTGTGAGGTATACTTATACCATTTCATGCGATCTGGACCCTTATCTGGGCAGTGACCTCAACGTCAGCCAATAACTTTTTGTTCATGCAAGCAATTCATGTTCAGAAACATTCCTGATCACTCCTCTTCTAATTTATGGGTTTAGATTTTCTTTAAAGATTAAAAAATCAACAAAAATAAATACTTCTACAAAATTTTCAAATTATCAACGGGTATAAATGACTGAATCTGCTTTCAAAAAAGTCAGGGAAAGGCCAAAATCAGGGGAAAGTCTGTGAAGGTCAGGTAATTTTATAAAGGATATTAGGATAATGAGTTGCAACCCTGACAATTCTTTTAATATTTATTAATAATAACAATGATGATAATAATTCAATAATAATTGAATACAAATAATAATAATGCACCGGTCCAGTTTATAAAAGTGGGAAAATTAAATTCGCCCTAAGGTGGTTTATTTGATTTGCTTCTACTATTAAAATTGCATGCAAATCTTTCTTACCTCGAGGACTTTCAGAACCGGAATTCTATGGTGAATTTGAGTATAAATTCAAGAAGATTGTTGGCTCTAATAATTTTTCAGCGCAGTTCATTAAAATAATATCCCATTATAAAAAGATTGGCTATATTACATTATTAATGAATTGCAACAGACTGCATGCTTGGTGGTCAACCCAATCACGGTTGGCAACTTTGCTAACCTCTTTAATTGCACGCCCGTGGGTCGGACTTCGGAATCTTATGATGGTTCCGACTTAAAGACTTATCTATTGATGAGATGGAAGGGGCCTTGTTTTACTCAGGTATTCAGTTTTTTTTTTACTGTTGAGCCCTAATCTTTGCGTTATCTCCCTTTTTATATATTGATTTATATGTTCTAGGAGATGATGCATTGCTTAGTTAGGGATAGTTCATGCAAACCAAACATTTATCTGTTTTGATAAACATCTGAACTAAGGGTGAGGTTGGCGCTGTGAAACCGGTCTTAGCCATCCAGTAAAATATTTTTACTGACCGTTCCAAGGTAGTATTTCTTTTGTGGACCATTTATGTTATTTCTGTCTTATACTTGTTATGCTTTCGTGCGCCTCTGTTTATTGATGCCTTGTGGTCACCTGCTGGGAAAGGGCTGACCTCTTGGCTCTCGTTTGTGATGTCTAATTGTGAGTTTGTTACTTTCCCATTTGTATCCTTGGTCAGATGTGGTACTTGATTGTATTGATTTCTGATCTTTGCCCTCTTTCTTACTTTGTAAAAAATCATAAAACTGTGTTTATCCTAAAATAATACATTTTCTATTTCAGAAGTGAAGTTTGAACCACCGCGATTTCATCGTTATACGAAAATAGCTCAGGAGCGGCACTAAGCAACAAATGAAGCTAATCTGTTTAAACTTAGGTAATAACACAGCGACTCATTAGCTGGACATAACAGGAAGGCACGGATAAAAGACATTGACCAACATCTAACAGTTTCATAAAGAGGCAGAAAAAGATGTAACTATTCAGAAAAAGTAAATAATTGGAATCGCAGGACCTTAAGCATTAAGTCTAACAGCGAAGTAATGCTCAAACTTGTGATCAGTATAATTTGCGGAAAGGCTAAATGCATGACGATTGAAAAAAGGGATACACAGTAAATGTCTGCGTGAAAATGTTTGCATATATCTGTACAGCTTAAAATCGTCGGACAGACCCAGTATACCATATATAGTAATTGCAGGGGAAGGTTTACATAGATATACCAGTACAGCTTTCCTAGGACTAAATACGTCATAAGCACATGCAGTAGACGGTTTACACATGATTAATAGTTGAACTTTCCTCAGATCTAGATTACCATATTGAGCCACAACATGTGATTTTCAACAATGTGACATTTTGACCAGTGTAGACTCATACGAGCCTATGCTGCCTCCTTTGAAGCTTAGAAACTCCAAAAGATGTTCGGTCAGTAGCTTAATATTCATAGAATATTCAAGCGACTAGCAAAGGTTCTGATCAGACTGCACATCTGTGGCTTTGTTAGGCGCACATACCACATTGTTGGAAATCATATGTCACAGCTCATTTCATTTGCAGTGATCGGTTAATAGAGATATGACTGAACACTTTTCCTCGGAGCGAGATCACCATATAACACCTGCAGGAAACGGTTTACATAGATAAAACAGTACTCCCTAAACAGTACAGATTTTTTCCGACCAAGTACACCTTAATCTCCTTCAGCAGACAGTTTACACAGGATTGACAGTAGAGCTTTCCAAGATCCAGATCACTATTACATTTCAGAGAACATTTATATCCCATATACCTGTACACCTTTCGTCCGATCGAAATCACCACATTACACCTGCAGTAAATGGTTTACATAGATAAAACAGTACTCCTTAAACAGTACAGATTTCCTCCTTTCCTCCGACCAAGTACAGCATAAGTTCCTTCAGCAGACAGGTTACACAGGATTGATAGTAGAGCCTCCTCAGACCCAGATCATTATTTCATTTGCAGTGAACGGTTATTAAATATAAACGTGTACACCCAGATCGCCATATAACGTCTGCAGGAATCGGTTTACATAGATATAAAAGTACATCTTATCTCAGACCAAATACACCATATAACATCTGCAGGAAACGGTTTACGTATATGTAACAGTACATCTTACCTCAGACCAAGTACACCATATTACAGCTGCAAGAAACGGTTTACACATATGTAACAGTACATCTTACCTCAGACCAAGTACACCATATTACAGCTGCAAGAAACGGTTTACACATATGTAACATTACATCTTACCTCAGACCAAGTACACCATATTACAGCTGCAAGAAACGGTTTACACAGATGTAACATTACATCTTACTTCAGACAAAGTACACCATATAACATCGGCAGGAAACGGTTTACACAGATCAGTACATCTGACTTACAATTAATGGAGTATGGTTGAACATAAACTCTCTGTGTTAATTTCTAAATCCCTTTTTAAATGAAAGTACCCTTAAGCGTTTAAAACATGATTTAGATTTTTATGCAATGATGAATCCATATTTATGTGATACTTGTGGTGAAGTTTTTAATTGCCCAGTTAAATATAATAAACATTTAGTTGTTCACAAAGGAGCGAAGCCATACAAATGTAATTTTTGTGGCGAAGACTTTTATCGTGCACATGAATATAATAAACATTTGGTTGTTCACACAGACTCAGAACCATACAAATGTCCTACGTGTGACGAAGACTTTGCTTGTCCATCTGAATATAATAAACACCTGGTTGCTCACACAGGAATGAAACAATTCAAATGTCATACTTGTGGCGAAGAGTTTGCTTGTCAATCTGACTATAATGAACACTTGGTTGTTCACACAGGTGGAAAACTATACAAATGTGATATTTGTGACAAAGACTTTACTTGCGCAACAAAATATAATAAACATCTGGCTGTTCACACAGGTGTGAAACCTTACAAATGTGATACTTGTGGTAAAGCCTTTCAACACGCATGTAATTATAATCAACATTTGTTTGTTCACACAGGATTAAAGCCATACAAATGTGACACCTGTGATAAAGACTATAGATCTGCAGCAGAATTGAAACACCATTTGGTTGTTCATACTGGAGTAAAACCATACAAATGTGACACGTGTGATAAAGATTTTACATACGAACAAGCATTTATACGCCATTTGGCTGTTCATAAAGGAGAGAAGCTATACAAATGTCAAACTTGTGGTAAATGCTATTCTCGAGCATACGGTTTAAAACGCCATTTGGCTGTTCATACAGGAGATAATCCATATAAATGTGAGTACTGCAATAAGACCTTCAACCATTCATACAGCTTGAGAAAACATTTGCCTTTTCATACTGGAAGTTATCCATACAAATGTGAGACTTGTGATAAGGGTTTTTATGAAGCAGGAGAATTGAAAGCACATTTAACTGTTCATACAAAAGAGCGTGCATATAAATGTGACACTTGTGATAAAAGCTTTAAGCATGTGGTATCGTTGAAAGCGCATTTGTTTGTTCATACAGGGAATCATCCATATAAATGTAAGACTTGTGATAGAGGCTTTGCTAAGGAAGCTAACTTGAAAAAACATTTAATTGTTCATACAAAAGAGCGTGCATTTATATGTGGAATTTGTGGTAAACGGTTTTTACGATCATACACGTTGAAAGAGCATTTGTTTAAACATACAGGAGAGAATCCACACTGTAAAATATGTGGTAAAAGTTTTGCTAATGCGGGAAGCTTGAAATTACATTTAAAAAATATGCATGGTGAACATAGGAAATCTGTTAAACAATGGTATTTGGAAAGATTCTTAGAAGCTCATACAAAGATAGCCCATCAGCTAGCCAAAACTGAGAATACAATTTAACTCATTTACCTAGATTAAATTAAGATATCAAGAGACGTCATTTACATTAGCGTTATTAACTACAAGGGGATCCAGTTTGAGTACAAGCGTCATATCTCATAAGAGGGGAGAACAAATAAGCCATGCTATTAGAGAAAAGAGCTTTAACTAGTTGTCTTGCACATGCCAAGCACATTTTTTTCTGCATTAAATTCGAAGCACATTCCCTTATGCATTCTTTAGATTAAAATGGTTGCTTCTTATATGAAGATCAGTTTAATTTACATGCTCGCATCCAGAAAGTTTTGTCAGAGAGGGTCTAACTGTGACAAGTTTTTTTTACTTGTTGGTTTGTTGAGGGTAGGAAGGATCCAAACACCACTATAAGCGGGTCATCATCGGCCCGCCAGGTAAGCGCTATTTTAAATGGTGCTTCGCTGGCGTGCCGATGATGGCTCAACATTGAATGCTGATTTGGTAGCTTTGTGATTTTCAGGGGATCCAGACCAGTATTGCTAAGAAACCCTATATTTTGTGATTTTCAGTGTGTGTGTGTGGGGGGGTCCAGACCCCCTGTCCCCCTCTGCATCCGTGCATGAATTTGATGAAATATAATAAAATATTTGGATGACAATGAAGATTTTTGAAAAAAAAGGTGTGAATGGCCAGGAATGCCATAATCACATACTACAGACCGACCCATGGTATGCACATATCCAGAAAGTTTGGACAGAGGGGGTCCAACTTTGACAACGTTTTTTTTCAGTTGATGAAAGGAGAGAGAATCCAAATACCACCATAAGCGGGCCATCATCTGTCCGCCAGCGAAACGCCATTTAAATGGCGTTTCGCTGCTTTGCTGATGATGGCCCAGCATTGAATCCTGGCGTGGTAGCCTTGTGTTTTTTCAGGGGATCCGGACCAGTATTGCTATGAAACCCTAATGTTTTTGTGATTTTTCTTTTTTTGAGGGGGGGGGGGGGTCCGGACCCCCTGTCCCCCCTGTGGATCCGCTTATGCATGGCACAGCGAGGAAGAGTCAAAGAACGACAACAGCAAAAGGTTGCGCAGTAGCTCAGTGGTAGAGTGCTTGACTGAAGATCGAGGGGATGAGGGTTTGAGCCTCTTCTGTGTCACTGTGTTGTGTCCTTGAACAAGACTTATTAACCCTTGCTTAGCTAGTACTGGTCCCATACAGGAAGACCCGTCAATACATAACTAAAATTACTGACTGTGATGAAAGAATCAAATCAAATAAACAACAGCAGCATGGCATTCCGAACACAACAAAAGTAAAGCAACCAGCTCAATCTTTTCCTCAGCGATATTATTGTAAAAACTGGAAACGCCACAAAGTACTGCAAAACAAATCAAGGGCCAAATATTAAATGAGCTGCGTAATGAGGTTTCGAACAATGTGGTATGTGCAACCAGCAACTGGACAGTCTGATCAGAGCCTTTGCTAGCCGCTTGACTATTCTATGAATGTAAAGCTAATGACTGAACATTATTTGGAGTTTCTAAGCTTACACGGAGGCTGCACAGGCTCATCTGAGTCTACACTTGTCAAAATGCCACATTGTTGGAAATCACATGTCACGGCTGAAATCCAAACAAACATTTGGAGCAACACGAAACGCTGAATAAAACAAAATAACAACTACCATTATTGCATACAAAGCCGTGTCGCATACTATTAAAGAGACTAGGTCTGCAACTATGAACATTTTTCGATTTTTTTTATTTTATTTTTAAATCATTTGTAAAAGTAAAATTAAGTTATGTTTTCACAATAAATCTGTTCACTATAGCTGAGAACTGCACGGAAAAGTGAATTATCTTATAAAACAGGTGTGTTGTTCTCTTGTTGGTAATTTTTTGCGTCCCTCCAATAATTATAGACAGCTAATTTTAACACAAATACCGTTGTTTTAATACTGATAAGTTGTTAAGATTAACGAAATTGGTAAAATGTATACCTGAATTATAGTTTTTTACTGTGTTCTTAAAAAATAGAAATATTAGTTCTAAAATTAAAAGATCAAAAGTTACAGACTATGAAGCTTTAACAGCCATGTTTTAACGGGCTAAAACCCATGTATTAATCAGGCAGTTCACGTGATGATGATGCACGGCTTTTGTACTTTACATATACGCATTCTAGGCCGTCACAAAAACTGACGTCATCAACCCTACCGTGCATTGAAATGAACTTAGTTTAGTGACGTTAGGATGACGTAAGTCTTTGCTCTGGAACAGGCGTTTTCAAAACCTACGAATCCTTCATGCTTTTGCGCGCCATTACATAAATACAATAATGAACTTTTCGAGCATTTTTCCATAGTTTTCAAGTGTCAAAATGACTTTATGCAATGATAACGATCAAACATGTTTTTCTAATACACTTACATCTGTTAGACCCCTCGGGGGTCGTTAAAAACCTTCGCCTTTCAGGCTCGGGTTTCAACACCACCCTCAGGGTCCAGCAGATGTTAATGCATAGAAAAAATGTTTGATCCCTATATTGAACGGACAGCAGCCGGAGCCAAAGGGAATGAGGGGCTTAAATTATTTTTCTGATCAAATCCATCCTAGATTCTGCTTTAGTAAAAACATAAAGAGCACGAACATTAAGAAGCCATTTTGGCCCCCAAAGATGCTAAAAATACACAATGTTTTTCACCATTTTCTTATTGGTTTAAGTAAACAATCGCCCAAGTGTTAAAGTTTGGCATTAATTATACTGTTACTTGTGCTTTGGTAACAACAGGGTTGCCACGGTCAGGGAAAAAGTTCTGTAAAATGAAAAATTTTCCAGGTCAGGGAAAAGTCAGGGAAATACATTTTCTGTCAGGGAAATTTAAAAAAAATGAAAAAAGTCATGGAAAAGTCAGGGAATTTCAAAATTTTCCTAAAAAGATGCTAGTTAACAGGCTTCTGGAAATTTTTGTTTCCATAATTTGCAAACAATATTAGAAAAGGAATGTTTCTGAACAAAAATTGCAAGCAATTTATGTTCAGAAACATTCCTTTTCTAATATTTTTTGGTTTAAGATTTTTCTTTAAAGATTAAATCAGCAAGTTCAAATATTTGTGCAAAATCTTCGAATAGTCGAGGGATGAAAATGGCTAAAATTGGCCTTCCAAAAGGGTCTGGAAAATGGTTAAAAGTCAGGGAAAAGTCAGTGAAAAGTCTGGGAATTTGTAAATGGATATTGAGTGGCAACCCTGAACAAATCTGCCGCCAAAAAAGGCTGAAAATAGGAAAGTGACCATTTTTGGGCAATTTTAGAGCAAAAGCAAATACAAAAAAGAAGATATTTAAAAAATATGATGAGTTATCACGGCACACAATCTATTAAAAGATTTTTTTATGGTATCATTTAGCTGTGCTGATATCTGACTCTTAAAAACGGTTCCCAAAGCCTTAAATTTGGTCCTACATGGCAATGTCTCTTGTTGGCCATTATTGTTACAATAGCAAACGTTAAATGAATGCTAGAATTTTACACTTGGGTTATTCTTCACATAAACCCATCAGAAGAAATCGGTGAATCGTTCTTTGACTCTTCTTAGCTGTGCCATGCATACGCAGATCCAGAGGGAGGACAGGGGGTCCGGACTCCCCCCCCCCCCCTTGAAAAATAAAAAATAGGGTTTCGCAATACTGTTTTGGATCCCCTGAAAAATCACAAAGTAACCAAGCCAGCATTCAAAATTTGGCCATCTTCAGCACGCCAGCGAACGCCATTTGAAATGCGTTTTGCTTGCGGATCGACGTTAGTCCGCTTATATTGGAATTTGAATCTTCCATACCCTCATATAAACCGTCAAAGTTGGACCCCCTCTGACAAAATGTTCTGGATCCGCGCATGGAAGGGACCGAATTAGCCCCTCAATGCACGTAGCTCTTTGAATATTATTAGCTCACATGAGGTCCTGCTTACTTATGCAATGTATCATATGGGCCTGGACCTGATAGCCTGTCTTCAGGGTTTCCAACAAAGCGAGACTAATTTTTCTCAGATTTTAGCATTTGATTCCTAAAAGACCTACTGCAGAAATGTAGAATTATGTATGAAAACATTGTTCTCTCGTTTTTCAAACATGATTAAACAAATATTGGAATGATATTTGGAAGAAAATGCAACAAATTTTGGTCCAAAAAACGGACATTCACTCAGGTTGGGTTTCCCACACAGATCTTTTTTTTTCTAAAAAAAATATCACTTGACATGTACACATGTGGCCGTCGCATAATTATCTAAAACTGCACAGCAGGCAGTGGGCGGTCTGAGATTGTCCTGAGCGCCTATTGGTCAATTACTGAATGAATTCTTCATCAAAATAACTGCCATTACGCAAACTTGAAACAGCCATCAGTTTTTCTTTGCCGCACCAGAATTTGGCAAAATCACATCACCTTTCTAGTGGTACAAAATACTCAAAACCACTTTAATACATTAATACAGACTTAAATTAGTAAAACATATGCATTTAGACCCCAAAATAAAAATTCTGTCATAGTGAAAAAAAGGTCAAAGTTAAAAATCGCAGGGTTTTAACTTTGACCTTTTTTTTAAACCCTGCGCGGGTTTTTTCCCCATATTTTCAAATGGGGGAAAACCCTGCACGTTTTTTTTCAAAAAAAATAAATATTAAGATTTGTTCAAGAAATAAGTTTGTTTGATTGTTATTATTGCAGAAAATGATTGGTATGGCTTAATTCCAAAGTTTGATTTCCCCCGCGGGTTTTTTCCTCCCATTTCAGATTGTGGGGGAAAAAACCCTGCTTGAAAAAATAAAAAGTAATATTTTTAATTGTATTTCTTTACAAAACAATATAGAAGCTGAAATAAAACTTTTCTCATCATTTGAAGCCTTTTAAGCAAAACCCCCCAAAAAAACCGTGGGGGAAAACCCCCGAGGGGATTTTCCCGGGGGGAATTTTCCCCCACAGAATGAAATGGGAGAAAATCCCTGTGGGGTTTTCACCAAAGAGTCATAATCAGTTTTATTTATGATTGAGATGTGTTATACAGTTAGAGCTCATATCGTTTAAGTTTTTATAGTAATTAAAGGCCATAAAACAATTCTCTCGATGCTGCCCCCCACCCCCCTCCTCCCCACCCCGTCCGCCATGCACTGCATCAGCGGTGATCACTACCAAGTTTGCACCACCAAGATGGCCCAAGAAAGATTCTTCAGGTAGCACTGATATTATTTTTTTAGCATGATTCATTAGATTTATTTATTAGTCATATGAAAATGTGATCCGCCGGACGATGGCGAAGACTTACTGCTATTCTTATACTTCGAGCCTTTGACGCCGCTCATATGAGCTAAACTCGTGGATTCTGGTTCTGGTGCCCGCTGGTGTAAAGATAGCACCACCAGAATTTCTTTTTTTGACTTGGCACTCATATGCTTTGTATCACAATTTAATTAAACTTCACAAAGGAGCTACGTAACAGAAACATTCACCAAATAATAAACATTTAAATGTGTATTGTTGAGAGCGTGAACCACGACAGTGTAGAAACGGGTAAATAACGGTACATGTATATATTATAGTAGGTAAAAGACAGTATATGACATACAATAATAAAGCACTATTAAAAAGTACCTGGATGCGCGTGAATGCAGTTACAGATATAAACCTTTGTTAAATTAAGTAAGAGTTGCCCTCCATTATTTTCTTGGCAGATTTTACGAGATTTACCTTATGGTAGTACAGGTAGTACATTGATGTTATTTCTAACGTTGCCTCTAAAAGGTTGGTTTTCGTAATTTCTTCTTTTCGTTACTTTAAGCTTAAAAAGTAGGCCTAAGATAGGCTAGTTTTAGAATCTGTATCATCGGTCAACTTTAAATACATAATAAAATGCAATGAAAAAAATGATCGATTTTACTAACGTGTCCAACAATGAAATTTTCTAACAGGTAGAATATTCGTTTACTTCACCCGTCTCAAGCTGGTGACAATCAATAGGTAAATTTCGGAAGACTTCGGTTCTTTGCCGGAAAGAAGCGGTGCTATGTGATGTTGAGGTGTGAAAATAATCCCTGGGGCTAGTGGTCTTATCTTAATCCTCATAATACACTGATCTGGTTTTAATTGAATAACGACTTACTATAAAGAGAGTAGAGTTTTAACCTTAACGCGCCAAGAAAAGAATGCATCTTAAAATGTCGTGTGCTGAAGTCGTCTGCTGCAAATAATTGCCAAGCATTTCTGACGTATCAAGTATAGAAGCAAACAGCGAGAACCCAGAACAGACTGCTCCTATAGGATCTGGATTCACACTGCTTGGGCATAGAGGCTTCTTAAACATTTCAGCAGACGAGAAAAGCAGACGACTTTTGGTGCGATTGGCGCATTAAGGGTTAAAAATGAGATTTTTTACTAAGCCATTTTACTGAGGCGTGCCATCCTGGTCAGCACTGATTGTAGATGTGCTATTTATTGGACGCTCTACTCATTTTTATAAGATAACTTGACACATCAGCTAAACAGTGTGGGCCCTGATCAGACGCCACATAACGCGGTGTCTCATCTGGGTTCGTACTGTTTTTATATATGTCCCGTTTATGAGATGCTCTGTGTAAACAGGTTAGATGGATATGATGTTACAACTAATGTTGCTAACTACGACATTCAGTCAGCCAAAAGTGCAGACCCTGTCCAGATGCCACATTATGCGGAGTCTCATCTGGGTTCACACAGTTTATATTATGTCCCATTTATGGGACACTCTGCCATTTCAGCAAATAGTGCATGCCCCGATCAGACGCCACATGTATAAAGAATGGAATGGCTTTAGGCATAAACATAAAATATTATCGGTTTTTTGTGCTGTGTTATTGAGTTGTTGTTATTTTTCAAAATTATTATTTGCCGGAACGTTTTGAAAACCTTATCACCAGAAGAGACTCGCATGCAACAAAATCCGGTTTTCTCGAGAAAAGCTAATTATTAGACACGTGTTTACGTGTTTGTCTTAACACATTATCATATATATATATATATATATATATATATATATATATATATATATATATATATATATATATATATATATATATATATATATATATATATATATATATATATATATATATTTTCCACAATTTATTTTGTTGAAACAATGATACGAGAGTTTCCAAAGGTTTGGAACCATGTCCAGCTCTACATACATTGTAGCATAGCTAAGTAAACGTCGTATGGGGTCCATGTAATCTTTTGTTTATTGGTAAAGACGGATGTAACCACTTATCCATTCTCAAATATTACAGCCATAGCAGCGAAGACCCAGATTACCGGCGGCACTGCGTTGTTTCGTAAAGTAGGACACATTAATCCCTGCTTAGTACTGGTTCAAAACAGGAAGACCCGTCCCGTCATAACTGAAAAATGTTGACCGTAACGTAAAAAATCAAACCAATCAAACAAATAAACTGCGTTCTGTGACATTTCGTGAAGGTCTACAATGCTTTCTGTCATAAAATCAAAATAGTTTCAACATTCGGAACATGCAAGCAGTGTAGATCCTGATGGGTTCCATTAACGTTTGGTGAATTAGCGAGCGGTCTGAATTAAGAAAAAAACAATTACTGCACAGTTTTATATTGCAAAAGTAATAAAATTTAATACCAAAAGTCACTCGCATGCAACAAAACCTGGTTATCTCTGGACTAGGCCCTTTTATTAGTCATGTATATGACTTTGTCAATTTTATTTAAAGCGGATTTTTTTTTTATCACAATTAACGTTTAAATCCAGACCAGAGCCTGTAGTTACATACACTTCGCTTGGGTCCTTGTTTCTGTTGATTCGTTTTTCGTTTGTTTATTCGTATGACGGGTGTCAAGTTGGTCCTACCTTAGTCTGGGTTCCAGTCTGATCATTTTTTCTTCTTTTTTTTTATTTTTCCGTTTCTTGGTCAATAATGACAATATTAATCGGAATCAATAACGGACCACCGATACCTTTGATGGTGTATCTTTTTAGTCTCTTATTTTTTTTTTAGAATATTAGCATTAGAGAATATTGCCAAAATATACCGACTGGACCCAAGCTAGTCCTACCTAATCCATTGGGGCTTGAGAAGTAAAATCAAGTCCTAGACTTTATCTATACCTATGTGTATATGAGAGTAGCGAAGGCTATTATGGGTCTACACATATGCGCAGACTCGTCTTGGCCTTTCTTATAAATATAATAAAGCGGACCATTATCGGCCCGCCATTCAAATGATATTTCTCTGGCGGGCCGATAGTGGCCCTAGCCTCCATACTCGTCAGTGAGACAAACAATTATCATTCGCCTCCAGCTTTTAATTACTGATCCAGAAATGTTTAATCAAATATTTTAAATTCGAACAACGGACATAATCATGATAATGGAGCCATGTCGCTAAAAAACCTGTCGTCATGGTAAGAGTCAAGTAAGGCTCAAACCAACCTGCTCATATACAGAGACTAGAAGGAAAATAAAAATTTTGCATGAAGCAAGTTAAGATATTTTACTTTCCAATAAGCAAATAACAAAGGCACTGATCAGACTGCGCGGGTGCACTGGCTGGTCTGCGCCTTTATTGTTCGCATGTAATATGCCAGGTTTTCCTGCGTTGAGGCCCATTATTATTTTATATATGCTTTTAAAAATATTGACATGAACATCTTTAAATATACCTACAACACAATAAAAAAGGTTATACCATAATTGTCAAAATGGTTTATTCAAACTGAATAATTATATAATCTTCCGGACGTTTATTATAATCATACTGATCAAACTGAGAAATTATGATACCCTGAAGACAAATGCAACCGGTCACTGACTTGATACTCGTGATTTTCCGCCATAAGGCCGATAATCCTAAAAGGTAGAAAAAAATACAACACCATTGATACAAATCTCTAATAAGGGAGTTTAAGTTTTTATTTTATTTCAACAAATTAAATATCAAAAGATTCCTAAAAGTCTCCACTATGCAATACTACCAGCAATTTTTTTCTCATATTATTTGAAAAGGGATATTAGTATGTTTTTAATAACAATCCACGGAAAAAACGGGACATTTTTACTATTTGTTTAATCATTTCAGCAGTGGTCAGAAAAAACTCGAAAAAGGGAGTTTAAGTTTTCATCCAAAAATTATGAAAAAATATCAAAATGTTCGCAAAATAATGTAGTTTCTAAAGCTACCAGCAATTTTTTTGTATTATATTCCAGACTTTTTTAATAAGAGTTTAATTAATACTTTCCTATTCGTTTCAGTTTAAACCGCTATAAAGATTAATACAGGTAAATCTGTCATGACAATTTTTCATTGTTGGGTATGACTCTTTCATTGTGATGTCAATAAACCTTTCAAGCTTTCAGTTTTAGTGTTTGTTATCCCTCGACGAAGTCGGAGGGATATAGTTTTGGCGTCGTCCGTCCGTCCGCAGTTTTTGTCTGTCCGGAACCATATCTCAATACCTATTGGTCAGATTTAATTCATTCTTGGTACAAATGATTAGTACCATGGACATTTGATATCCTATACGTTTGGTCAAAATCGACCCCTCAACACTTGAGTTATTGCCCTTGTTTAAGTATAGGCAATTATAAGGCAAAACCTATATTAGCTTTTTTGTGTGATGATCTTCACATTTCATCAAAGCCTTTATATTTAACAACTTCTCGCTATAGACCATGATTGCCAAGTGCCTGTAGATAAAAATGGCAGTGTCACAGTTTTACCCCACCCCCTTAGGCCCCACCTAAGAGGTCGAAGGTCAAATATTAAAATTTCGCAATAACTAAGGCAATTATTATTTTTTTTTTTGCTGAAATTTTGCATGCAGGCAGAGCAGCAATAGATATGAAACATATCAAACGGGATTTGAGTTTGAAGGCCTGATTCCGAGCCCCTTGGGTGGACTTAGGGGGTGGGGCCGAGGCCAAAATTAAACGTTGTCAGAATATGGTCATGTTGCATATCAAATTAAAGCTGACGATGCTGGCAGCAACATGGTAGCAAATATTTTGCCCACAGGCACACCCTCGACCCAGGGGGTTGGGTAAAAATGTCAAACTATATATTTTTCTGAAAGTAGCCATGTTGCATATCAAATTAAAGCTGACGACGCTGACAGCAACATGGTAGCAAATATTTTGCCCACAGACACACCTTTGACCCAAGGGGTGGGGTCAAAAGATCAAACTATATCTTTTACTGAAATTAGTCATGTTGCATATCAAATCAAAGGGAATTAAGCACAGAGCACCATGAAAGCAAGTATGCTGTCATTACACACACCAACGACCCCTGGGGAGGGGGTGGGGGTCAAAGGGTCATTTTTGATCTTTTCTAAAAGTGGTCATGTTGTATATCAAAGTAAAGTGGAAGAAGTGTAGACCTACATGCAAGGAAACACTTTGAATTTACACACAATCTTGACCTCTGAGGTTGGGTTTAAAGGTCAGATATTAAAATTGTGCAGATGTAAGTATATTTTTCATTGAACTAAGCACTAAAACATTCTTGACAGGCATTTGTTATGATCTGAATGATACTGTAGGTGAACTAAGAGTTAGATAAATAGGATTTATGTTTTGTGATTTACATATATCTTTCAAATAACCCTTCGTCGGGGGATATACATTCGTCGAATTGGCCTTGTTGACTTACAAATGCAGTGGAAACAATCACAAATTACTGTTTGCAATAACCTCGCAAAGCGCATCAAATCAATTTACGGACATGTCGGTCATGCTTTTTCCAATGACGGTACCCTCATTTGAATATTCATTATAAATTATCCAATGAAAATAACAGATTTTTTTAACCAAACAACTGAGGATGAATATAAAAAAAAGCGGAAATTTTCCGCAACTCTCGAGGTCAGAACCTCGCTCAAAGATTGGTCAAACTTTGAGATTGTTTTTCTCTGTAAATTTTGCTCTCTATGGAAAACTACGACCACCAGATTACCTAACTAAAGAAACTTAAATTTAGTAACTTGCAAGTTAGCGCATTTTAGCGCAGGAGATATTTAAAACGGACCTATCAGTCTATTGCAAGCAAAATCTATATATAAAGTTTTGGAAAATACCGACGCGCGTGGTTGGGTATTCAGCCGATACACACACAGACTCTTACACAGACGAGATTCAAATCCCAGCACAGTCATCGGCTTAAACTGTAAGCAACGAACGTCAAGCTTTAATCGTCTGATGGAATTGCTATAGCAACTTGCAAGAAGGGAGCGAGTGTGAACTGAAACGACCCAAGAAATATTAAGAACACTGAGTAGCTTATCATGTTTATTTTCTCTCCAATTAACTTTCATTGTTTATCCAACAGCTGAAGAAATTTATCAAGCGTAATGCTCTACGCATTAATTGACGCAGAGATAACTTTATGACCCTTTTCCCTGCTAGCGGCTACTTAACTGTGTCGAGCTGATAAAATTTGCAAACAGTTGGGACACAAATCAGAACCTACAAAATACTGGGTCTGATCTTTGTCCAAAACTTTCGAAACTGACGAAAAAACAGAGAGTATTTTGATAAAAGCTCGCTTTCAAAAATCAAAAAGAAAAAAACGAAAACTAGCAGACGACAATTTCCCAGCATGCTAAGACTTAAGCCATATTATAGATCTACATTCTCAAGTGCACTGATGGATTTCTTTTCATCTTGCATTTTGTCTGCTGCGAACAGTCTGGCTACAAAGTAATGCACGTTTGGCAGCTACAGAATTTAAATCTTCTGAATATCTACGTTCATTCTAATGCTTCAAATATTGCTTTTCTTTCATAAATAACGCAATAAACCCCATTTCTTCAGCTCCCCTGAGATTATAAATGTTGTATCCGTTGTACAGAGAGAACAATGTGACCCATGGAGAGAGCAAATTATTCTTAGGACGTTTCGCTGACATATATATATATATATATATATATATATATATATATATATATATATATATATATATATATATATAGCTGTTGGTAAAAATGGATTATAACTGTCTCTTGATTTTATATCAAGGGAAATAAAACAGTCTCATACATAATTCACATGTTGAACAGTGGCGGACTTGATTAAGCTGTTCTCTTTACACCACTCCAGACAGACAGAACAGAAATCAAGTGCGCTGGAACACCTGTGCTGGCGTACGCCGGATTGCTCCACTTCCAAGGTGGTGTAGACAGAACAGTCATGTGACCTGTTCCAAAACAAGATGGCGGAGCTCTGCCTACACTGTACTGAGATATTTTTCTGCCTTTCCCGATAGGTTCTGATAATTATTCATATTGAAAAAATAGGTCATTAGTAAAAGGGATTGAAAGCACATTTATTTTTGTCATTCTTTTTGACAATCGGAATGCGTTTTTTTTTTCACAATTCAAACAATAATCGCTTGATTTACCCCTGAGTACTCCAAAGTGCCCAGTTTTGCTTGTTTTAGATGGCTGTTGTGGCGTACTTCGCGTACTCTAAAATTGCTAAAACAAGTCCACCCCAGCTGATGGATAACGACAGAAGAAAATTCATAATCTAAAAAATAAAAACTAGCGTAACTTTTTTATATTTCTTTATTGCTTTTAATAATTTAAACACCCGTTTCTTTGTTATTCTTTCCACTTTTTATACATATTTTCAAATTTTAATAAATCTGAAGATTTCCTAAATAAATTAGTATCGTTACTGGATGCTGATTCGGTCCATAACCATTTTGGCCCATGTCAAAATCGGCCCATACAATATTGACCCAGAACACACTTGTTACCATATGAGCACATTTTGTCACATAAAATTGCGCTTTCTAGCCAGGCAATGACTGGTTGGTACTCAGGCTAAGCGAGCTGTTTTAGAATTCCAAGGCGGTAAATTAGTTGATGCAAATAGTTTTTGTTATAATGTTTTTGTTTGGATTGTATTGTAATATAAGGCTTCAATTTAACCAGACTGGACACATAAACCTTTCAATGATTTTTTTGGCCATTTTGAGGGCCTTATATGAGAGTCATTCCAATCCAAAAAAATGACATTAAAAATTTTATTATCCCAATTTCATATATTTTAGCACTTATTTTCCCAATTTTAATAAAAAATATCCCAAATGTAAAGGAAAAGGTAGCTTCCTAAAATCCCAAATAAAATCACTGCCCTTAAATTAGTGATGGTTTAAATTCGTAAATTTTCGGAGAGAATTTTTAATTTTGGCCAAGAGTGTTAAACAGAGCAGATTTGCTACATTGAAAATCTCGACAAGTTTATCTATTTCCCTGCATCAGTAAACAGAAGAGTGTTTATCACACAAGTTTTTTTTTCTTGTTTTTGTTTTTCACGAAGATAGAACGCTCACATTTTTTTTCGAATTTATAAAAAAAGTTACTGTTATATTTACATTTTAGTGTAGTTGCTTTAGGTAAAACTATAATTTTGAGCTGCGTGCATTGCTAGATGTAAAACATTGGAATGTCATATGATCTAGACTCACATCTGGGCAGAGTAGTCTCAAGGTCAGCCAATAACCTTTTGTTTATATAAATGCAAGCAATTTATGTTCAGAATCATTCCCTTTCTAATAATGGATTGAGATTTTTCTTTAAAGATTAAATCAACAACCATAAATATTTGTACAAAAATTTCAAATTGTCAACAGTTATAAATGGCTAAATCTGCCTTTTAAAATGGTCTGGAAACGGCTTAAAGTCAGGAAAAAGTCAGTGAAAGTCAGAGAATTTTGTAAAGGATATTGAGTGGCAACCATGACATAATGTCTTTTTTTTAGTTTAGAATAATAATAATAGTAATAATAATAATGAATAATAAAAAAAAAACATCCCACAAAATGGAAATTGACTGGTCCAGCTTATAAGAGAGGGAAAATTCTGTTTGGCATAAGTGAGTTTATCTGAATCGCTTTTAGTAAGTAATATGCCTTCTATCACCACATTCAAACACAAACTTAATACAGACATAAAAAGCCAATATTATTATTGTGGTAAGAGACTAGGCCAAATACGCCATACACGCCTACGACTAAATTGTTCTTCTCTTCATCAAAATCTATTCTAAAAAAAATCATAAATGATCCCCATTGTGAGTGTGGAGAAATTGAAGACACTGAACACTTCCTCCTAAATTGTAATCTCTTCCAAAACTTGCATGAAGAACTCTTAAACAAAGTCACCACTTACTGTCAGCCTACTTTAAATGTACTCTTGTATGGAAATGCTAATTTATCAGAATCAGAGAGCAAAACTATTTTTTCTGCAGTTCAAGAATTTTTCTTGAAGACTAAATGCTTCTGACACAGCAACAACAACAACAATAACAACTAAACTATTTTTCCAGCAAATAATACATTTATGATCTCTTCAGTCACTTATCCTTCATGTTTGTTCATGCCTTCTTGGCAGTTCTTTGCGGCCTAGTGGTGACTGGTGTAATACTTTATTGTATCGATTTCTGATCTTTGCCCCTTACTTACTTTTATATCCTTACACAAACAATTGATTTGCCTAATGAGCCAAGCATTTGAGCTAGACTCATTATTAGGCTTCCACATTATCGTAGTTTAAGACAGAATGAGCTACAAAACGACGTGCACTGCTTGATCCTGTTATCGCCTTGAACCTGAGTGGAAAAAATCTTAGTACCATCCCCGTGGAGCGATATGCAACTGTTGACTGTATATTATAACCAATGGTTACTAAAAGATCGAAAATATTATTTGTATTGTGCATGAATACGAAGATAATCACAACATCTTAGCTATTGAACATGTGCGGGATACCGATTCGAATAAGTCTTTGGACCTCCTTCTGAATCCTGTTTGTATAATGCTTATATATACGCTGCTAAAATATTTAAAGGAACACCTAATGATTTTCCATAGGTGATAATGTTTACCCCCGTCTAATAGACAAGTGATGTATTCACTAGACTATAAGGCAGAAACCCAGTTTCTTTTGCCATTTGTGCTACGATAGTCAAAGTTTTGGATCAGAAAAAGTTGTTGATAAAACAATTACTGCTTAAGTTCATGGCTCAAATTTTGTAATTTTTATTTTTCTTGAAAATGACGATTTTTTCTGGAACTCTCTAGAATCTTCCGAATTAGTTAATAGCGTAACCTAATGATTTCTGCAACATTTAAAGGCTGTTGACTGTACGGAAATGATGCTGTTGTGGTGTTTGATTGAAACACCCTCTTAAAATTTGGTTTTGAAAAAAGGGGTATTTTTAACAAAATTCTATTTTTACATAGAGCGTTCCATGGAGATTTCTGTAAAAGGATTACTTCATTTTTATTAACAAGCATCATCCTTGATGGGCAACCAATCTAATCACAGGAGAAACATGTTTTGTCTTATTAATTCAGCTCTCGTTATGAGTCAGACTATGAGTGACTTTGTATTGTGATCAATGGCAAAATACGCAGTGTTCCTTTAAATATTTTTAGCAGTGTCTATTATTACTGTGTTGCTTTGTAAGTATTTATGTATTGTACAAATTCAATAAAGTTAAACTAAGTAACATGCAATTTGTAGAAACCCTAAAGAAATGTGTTGTTCCTTAAATATAATATTTTCTATTTCAGAAGTGAAGTTTGAACCACGGCGATTTCCTTCTTATTCGAATATAGCTCTGGAACGGCACTCAGCAACATTAAGGATATGCACAATGAAGATATTCTGTTTAAATTTAGGTAATAAAACAGCCACTTACCTGTTAGACATAACTAGGAAGGTGCTAATTTGCAAAAAGACATTGACAAACATCGAACGGTTTCATGAATAGACCTATATAGATGTAACTAATCAGAAAAATGAATACTTGGATTCGCTGGACCTTTAGCATGAAATCTAACAACGACGTTATGATCAAACTTGTGATTAGTGTAACTGCAGAGAGTCTGACAACAAAGTAATGAGGAAATTTGTGATAAGTGTAATTACAGAAAAGCTTACAACAAAGTAATGAGCAAACTTGTGATTAGTGTAATTGCAGAAAGGCTAACAACAAAGTAATGAGCAAACTTTTTATTAGTGTAATTACAGAAAAGCTAACAACGAAGTAATGAGCAAACCTTTCAATAGTGTAATTGCAGAAATGCTAATTGCATGGTGATTGAAAGAAGTGGTCCACAGTAAATGTCTGCATGAAAATGTTTACATAGATCATTACAGCTTTTGTTAGACAGGCCCAGTATACCATATAACAATTGCATGAAACGGTTTACATATCTATAACAGTACACCTTACCTCAGACCAAGTACACCAATTAATTTTTCATGCAATGATGTATCAATACTTATGTGATACTTGTGGTGAATTTTTTGATTGCCCAATTAAATATAACAAACATATAGTTGTTCACAAAGGAGCGAAGCCATACATATGTGATTTTTGTGGAGAAGAATTTTACCGGGCATCTGAATATAACAAACATTTGGTTGTTCACTCAGATGTGAAACCACACAAATGTCATACTTGTGGTAAAGACTTTGCCTATCAATCTGACTATACTGAACACTTGGTTGTTCACACAGGGGACAAACTATACAATTGTGAAGTTTGTGACAAAGACTTTACTTGCGCAACAAAATATAATAAACATCTGGCTGTTCACACAGGGGTGAATTTATACAAATGTGATACTTGTGGTAAAGACTTTCAATACGCGTGTAACTATAATCAACATTTGCTTGTTCACACGGGATTAAAGCCATACAAATGTGACACATGTGATAAAGACTTTATTTCTGCATCATATCTGAAACGCCATTTGGCTGTTCATACTGGGGTAAAACCATATAAATGTGACACTTGCGGTAAAGACTTTAAACATGCACGAGAATTAAAACGCCATTTGGTTATTCATACTGGAATAAAACCATACAAATGTGACACTTGCGGTAAAGACTTTACACATGCACGAGAATTAAAACGCCATTTGGTTATTCACGCTGGAGTGAAACCATACAAATGTAGCACATGTGCAAAACGTTTTACCCATGCACGAGATTTGAAACTCCATTTGACTATTCATACTGAAATGCAGCCACACAAATGTGACACTTGTGGTAAACGGTTTATTAGAGCACATGATTTCAAACGCCATTTGGCTGTTCATACTGGAGATAAGTCATACAAATGTGACACTTGTGATAAATGTTTTACTAGAGCAGACACTTTAAAACGCCATTTGGTTATTCATACTGGAGATAAACCGTACAAGGGTGACACTAATAGAAAATACTTATCTGATGCACGGTGTTTAAAACGGCTGTTGGTTACTCATACAGAAGATAAGCCACATAAATGTCTGTACTGCAATAAGATTTTCACCAGTTCATCAAGCTTAAAAGGACATTTGCCCGTACATACTGGACGTTATCCATACAGATGTGAAACTTGTAATAAAGGCTTTTTTCGAGAAGGACAATTGAAATCACATTTAACTGTTCATACTAAAGAGCGTGCCTATAAATGTGGAGTTTGTGATAAAAGTTTTATGCATAAACAGGGATTAAAAGGACACTTGTTCTTTCATACAGGGGATTATCCATATAAATGTAAAACTTGTGGTAAAGGTTTTGCTATGGAAGCTAGCTTGAAATCACATTTGATTGTTCATACAAGAGAGCGTGCATTCGTTTGTGGAATCTGTGGTAAAGAGTTTTTACGTGCAACAGGTAAAAGCAGTTTGAAAGAACATTTGCTAGCACATACTGGAGAAAATCCACACTGTTACATTTGTGGTATAGGCCTGGCTAATCCATATAATCTAAAATTGCATTTAAAAAGAATGCATAAAGATGCAGTACTGCAGTAAATACTTCAGGTATGCATAATATAATTTGAAAACAAAACTTGTATACATTTGGCGTCCTCTGTTTGTATTCCTAGTTCAGTTAACAATTTTCGGGATATGCTTCCTACCATAAGGTTATCTCCTCTTGGGTCACCTATTATCAGGAAGTATACTAAACCATTTAATGCATTCAAAAGACGCGGAATGTATACTAATGTTTCTAAGTGCATTGCCAAGAGGTGTGTCTGCTGTACACAATTATGTACTAAAACTACCATTACATCATCTGTAAATGGTAGGCAATTTTCCATAATCAATAATAATGATATGGACTGAGCTTCATCTAATCTGACTTATGTTATAACTTGAAATGAAATAAATTGTGGAATGCAATATGTTGGGCAAACTGGCTGTTCCCTTAAGACTAGGTTTTGTGAGCACTTTCATAAAATGAAAGAGCCTAAAAAATTTGGCACATTTCTTTATCTCCATTTCAAAAGTAATGGTCATTCACCTAATAAAATTGTAATTCAGCCGGTTGAAAAAATTATATATGATCCATATTCATCATCTAGATTAAAAATATAAAGAGACACGAAACTGAACTTAAATGGATTACATTTTTGCAATCACTTTTTCCTTTAGGCTTTAATGATAATATATACCATGAAGGTAACATTTCTAAAATGCCAGGTTTTGTTGTTTTTCTGTTATGGAATGTAAAAAAACGTAAAAATAGATCTCATGGTAAACGTAAAAATGGCAACATTAAGCGCAAAATTTGTTCTAAAAACGCTTAAATACTTCTCTAAAGGATATTTCTTTGGCTTTAACTAATCATGGTGGGCATGGCTTATTTTCATTTTTAAGTTCCTTGCCTATCTCAGTTTTACGTATTTTAGAGTTAGAGGCTAATAAACTTTATGATAGAGCAAACAAATTATATAAAGCAGCACTTCTTACAAGGTGTTATGTTCAACATTTCCTTAGTCCTTCTATTGATTCTGAGGTCAACCATAAACGACATTTTATCAAAATTCCAATCATTAACAAAGGTATTGAGTTTATTGATTTACATAATACCTTCAAGGATAATTTAGTGATTTCATCTATTCCAAATTACTTTAATAATTCTGAAACTCCAATCATTTGTTATAAATATAACAAACCGATTAGGTCTACTATATTTAACTTTAATAAAATTGTAACTGATATAGATTCCAGTACTCCTGACTCCTGAGATTGACAAATTTCTAATTATTTATATCCCTCAGCAGGGCATGTTACTACAGGTAATCTAAATGTCATTCCTGACACAAGAGTTTGCAATATTATTTCTAAAGGTCCTAAATATAGATATCCCTCTAATATTGATTTCCCTAAATGTGGTAGAGAGATCGCTGCTTCTTTAAATGACTTTAGTAATCGTTGGTGCAGACGGGAAAATGATGAACCTGATGCCTTGAAGGAATGGAAGATTAACATTTTTTAAATTATTTATACTCGTATTACTTTTTACTCTCGTATACACATCTATTACCCCCTAAACCTAAATCTTCTTATCGTAATCTTAAACGAGCTATCCAGGATGTTCATATGAACTATGTTTTGGTTCCAGCAGATAAAGCTGCTAATAATGTTGTAGTTGTTTGATGATTCTATTATATAAATACTCTTAAGCGTGAGCTTGTTGACACTAATGCCTATAAACTGCAGCCTTCTTTGAGTGAGAGGGTGATTGTCGATGGGCATGGTTGTCATACAGCCCTACATTTCGGTGTCAAAGCTAAAGAAAATCAAGACAAAGTTCCTACGTTGTACTGGTTACCTAAACTCCATAAAAAACCCTATAAAGCAAGAATTATTGCTAATTCTAGTTCTTGTACGACAACAGAACTTTCTAAATTGTTAACCTTATGTCTTACAGCTGTTAAAAATGTTATCAAGTATTGTGAAAAGGTATATGAGAGATCCGGTAAACACCTATTTTTGTCTATTAAAAAGTCAGGTGAAATTTTAAAGCTAGAGATTTCAATGCGACCAATTTGTCTACTTATCATTTTTCTACTCTTTACACTACTTTACCTCATAATTTAATTAAAGATAAACTTATTGATCTTATTGAAAGAACCTTCCAGAAAGAAGGCTCTCCTTACCTTGCATGTAATGACAGAAATGAATTTTTTACTTCAGAAAAGCCTAAAAAATATCATGCATGGTCATGTCAAAATGTATGTGATGCGCTGACTTTTTTGTTGGACAACATTTTTATTCGATTTGGCACCAAGCTGTAAAGACAAGTAGTTTGGATTCCTATGGGCACTAATTGTGCTCCCATGTATGCAGATTTATTCCTGTTTTGAGAGGGACTTTATGATGTTTCTTTCTGATGATAAGCAGGCTGATGTTATTGATGCGTTTAACACTACTTCCAGATATTTGGACGATATTTAAACATAAATAATGTTTAATTTGACAATATGGTAAGTCAAATATACCCTTCAGAGCTCCAACTGAATAAAGCCAATATTTCTGATACCGAAGCCGCATTTTTAGACTTGCGCATTTGTCAATTTCTGATGATATAGTTTCTACCTAAATTTATGATTAACGAGACGACTGTCAATTTCCCATTTTTAGATGGTGATGTTCCTCGCTCTACACCCTATGGAGTCTATATCTCTCAACTCATTCGTTTTGCTAGAGCATCTAGCTATGTTGCTGACTACAACACTCGCAATAAATTGTTAACTCAGAAACTTCTTAAACAAGGCTATCAGCATCATAAACTTCGCAAAACCTTTTCTAAATTTTATAGACAAAACTATGATTTGATTTCTAAATTCTAAGTTGGACTTAAATTTCTCTTGCCCCAAGGACTTTCGGAACCTGATTTGTATGGTGATTTGGTGTATAAATTGGAGAAGAGTGTTGGATCTAATAATTTTTCAGCGCAGTTCATTAAAATAATTTCCCATTATAAAAAGATTGGCTATAACATTAATGTATTGCAACAGACTGCATGCTTGGTGGTCAACCCAATCACGTTTGGCAACTTTGATTTCCTCTTTAATTGCATGCCAGTGAGTCTGACTTCAGACTCTATGATGGGTCTGACTTAAAGACTTATCTATTGATGAGATGGTAGGGGCCTGAAGCCTTGGCTGTTTGTTGGGCCCACCGGGGTTTACCTGTTGGATTTCTTTTGCTCCAATATTCAGTTTTATTTACTTTTGAGTCCTTATCTTTGCTTTATCTCCTTGTTATATCTTGATTTACGAGGGTCAGTCAAAAATAACTGAGAGTTGATCCATATCTCTTACGTAGGCTAACGTACACTAGTGAAATTTGGCACATGCATGCAATGAACTGTCCTGCGTCAGAATATGCAACATGTAATACCATGCAAAGTATAGATTGTTGTTGCTTAGCAACCGAAGAATGTGAAATAAACCCATGCGCTCACGCTGGAATATAGCGTTGCCATGGAAACACTATACAAAATTTAAGTTACATCAACTTGTGCATTTGTTGCAAATAAAGTATGTAAATGTATTTTGTGAAATGCAACACCTGAGATTGAATCGTTGGAATTTTATTACATAAATAAGGGGAAAATTAACTAAATTGTCTTAAAATTTCACCCCAAAATATACCCCATCCACCAGTTACAGTTCATTTTAGAGCACTATTATCATCTAAGTATCATATGACCATTTTAGTGTATTAAGTAATTGGTTTTGACATCTGAATGCATATCTTGAATATTCCCAGTAATAAACGGTTGACATAGCAACAAAATCTGGTCTGTTAGTTAAAATTGGAATTTCAATCGATTTTGGTTGCTAGGCAACGAACATTGCATGTATTGTATTTACTATCTATTACACTTCTTCAAAACATTGCTAACACATTGTTTGATACAATTGGAGGATAAAAAGGTCCATTATTATATTGTTTTACATTTCAAATGATTTCAAATTCACGGCTGCTTAGTCAGAAGTGTCGTCAGCGCGAACACACATCGCTGGGAGACGGTCTTCGGTTGCCTAGCAACAGAGCATTAAAGATGACAAGACGTCAACTTCTGTATGTAATAAAGCCGAAGGTACATTCTATATGTGTATAAAATTTCAGCCTAAACTGCCGACCCAGTAAAAAGATATTAACCAACTCTCAGTTATTTTTGACTGACCTAGTATATGTTTTAGGAGATGATGCATTGACAAGCTAGGGGTCTTTCATGCAAACCAAACATCTATGTGTCTTGATCCACATCTGAATTAAGGATGAGGTTGGCGCCGTTAAACCGGTTTAAGCCCTCCAGTAAATTATTTTATTGACTGTTCCAAGGCGGTACTTCTTTTGTGGATCTTTTATGTTGTTTCTGTCTTGTGTTTGCTATGTCTTTGTGCACGTTTGTTTATATGTGCTTTGTGGTCACATCCTGGGAAAGGGCTGACCTCTTGGCTCTCGTTTGTGGTGTCTAACTGTGAGTTTGTCACTTTCCCATTGGTATCCTGGGTCAGGCGTGGTACTCGATTGTATCGATTCCTGATCTTTGCACCCTTACTTACTTTGGTGGTACATGCAAGAGATAAACTATTTCTTTGCCATATCTTAGATAACAGATATAATAAGTCATCTACAGTAAACCAACATTTCAAGAGACGCAATTTACCCAAACACTAAGGGTACAAACTTTACTTTGGTATCAACTTTCAAAACCTGGTTCATTTGTCATAATAAAATGTAGCATAAAGCAGTTTGGAAAATAACATCATTATCTAGTGATAAGGAACCTCTGAACGAAAACCCTTCTTATTCATATTTGAAGCTTATTATCCTTTTTAAAACTGCTGGCAAACTCTAGACTGGCCCCAGTCTCTTATGTCATTTTTTAGTAAAACTGATAATCTCTCTAAGATAGCAATTTATAAACTTTACTTGGAAGTAGAAGTTCTCGGCTTGGACATCAGAGACTGGTGAGTTAGAGTATTCATCAACCAACTCACAGGTCCATGCTGACAAGGTATTTATCACTTTTATTACCCTGACCTTTTTCAAGCGGTCAGTGTACTTTGGAACATTAACATGTGTTATCTAATACCACCTGCAGAAATTTATGACTACACATTTCTTCAAGCCTCTGTATCTTTCTTCAGTACCTGTCTGGGTAATTTTCATGCTTTTTGGTGTCTGTTGATTTTCTCAAAACATCCCTTTTTTAAAAAAAGTTCTTTCAAAAATAAATTGAAACAGTTCGGATTAGATCAGGCTCGATGATTTGTCTGGCCTGATCTGGGTTCAAACTGTTTTCCAAGGTATCAGCAGACGGCTCTGATAGACAGAATGCACACAAAACCTCCAAATTCAAAAACGCAGCTGTTGTGCTTAATATTGTGCAATTTTTCTTTTATATGTTGTATTTGACAGAATTAGCAACCATACCTGTTTTCTTGATAATTGTTATGCTTTTTGTCTACTGCTGATTTTCAAAATATTTTTTTTAAAATGATTCTTTCAAACATAATACTATGTATTCCAATGTCAAACAGTTTGTACCTTGATTAGGCTCGAATACTTGTCAAACCTGATCTGGGTCCAAACTGTTAACCAAGGCTATTAGCAGACGACACTGGTAGATAAAGAGCTAACCCTTAAAGCGCCAAGAAAAAAAATGCATCTGAAAATGTCGTCTGCTGAAGTCGTCTGCTGCAAATAACTGCCTAACATTCCTGACAAATTAAGTATAGAAGCAAACATAGTGGACCCAGAACACACTGCTCCTATAGGAGCAGTCTGATCTGGGTACACACTGTTAGTCACAGAGGCTTCTTAAACATTTCAGCAGACGAGAAATGCAGACGGCTTTTGTTGCGATTGGCGCATTAAGGGTAATATCAATTGCACACAAAAACTACAACTCCAAATTCAAAAATATATGCTACACGTTGTAGCTGTTGTGCATAATAATGTGCAAGCATTACTAGATGTTATGTTTATGACCTACTTGATATGTAATTGATTTTTCATGCCTTTTTTGTCGTCCGCTGATTTTCTCAAAATATTTTTTTGAAAAAATGATCAATAATACTGTCAGAACATCAAATAGTTTAGATCCTGATCGGGCCCGACGATTTTGTCGGGCCTGATCTGGGTCCAAACCATTTGCTGCCGTTTACCTGCGCCTGGTTGAATTTCTTCACTTTGACATTCAGAGCACTGGGCAGAAATCACATTGCGTCAACACCTCGGTGACGGGCATTGCAATGCTTTGATTTAATCTTTTAATCAGAAAAAACTGTTCAAAGATCAGGTGTGTGCTGATTTTTCCTCAAAATATAATGTTTATACATCTTTGTTTAACAATTTAAGTCTATATTGAGCATTTTCTATTTTCTCACCAGAAACTATGCGCAAGAACTCTTTCGTTGTTGGAGTAAAATGTATTCTTGTGAAAGTTTTAACTTATCCATTTTTATATTGACACACCCAATCAACTGAAATTATATTTGAGCCCTAATCATGTAAAAATCTCTATAAAATATGTAAAAAACAAATTGTGCTATCGCACAGGCTGATCAATGCCTTTGATTTGCACTACATACATACTATACTGTCCAGAGTTGTTGTTTTAAGCCGAAATATCAAGTATCTTGCCAGTTCCCAGCAACGGTTTTCTTGTGACAAGGCGCTATCACCTTTATATGATTTGGTTTGATTTGATTCTTTACGTCCCATCAACAATCTTTCAGTTAAACTGGGACGGGTCTTCCTGGGTTGAACCAGTACTAAGCTAGGATAAATGTGTCTTGCTCAAGGACCACAACGCAGTGACGCCGATGAGGCTCGAACCCCCGGCCCCTCGGTCTCGGGTAATTTTAAATGAACAGAAAAAATCCATTTATTACATTAATTAACCCTTTGTATTCCGGAAACCCCGAATGAAAACTTTTGCAAACAGTGAAAACCAAGATGAAATGCAGCATAATACATTTGTGTACTGCATTCTTGAGACTGCATTTCATCAGGGTCTACACTGTTTGTAAGGTAAAAAATGAATACAATGTTTTTTTGAAAATTATAATCTGGCACCCCTAAAACTGTACAAAGGACTATCCCAAGTTTATTGTATCAAACCAGACGAACTAATCCATTAGTATACAAAGGGTTAAAATTCAGTAAAGCAAATTACACTTGTAACTCTGGGTATGTAACTTATTGAGTTTCAACTTGAACAGAAAAGAAGAATCCTTCAGAATCATATCAGTTTGTAAAATTTCTCTGCACACTACACACTTTCTCCGCAAACTAAATACACACAGATCAAACTGACCACAAGGTAATAAATCTAATCATTCACAGGCCATTAGATGCTGATGCTGAGACACTTCCAGCAGAGTTTACTGTTAAACCATCAAACCAATTTATTGCATTAGATAACAGCTCAAGCTAACTCTCCAGTCAAGTAAATTTGACTATCAGAGAGGATAGGACTTTAGATGATTTTTTTTCATAGTGATATATTATTATAAATGTAATTATATATATTTACTGGACTGATGCCAGTCTAGGCAAACTCGTTTGCTGCTGGTAAGTTTAAACGTTTCTTAAGTGGACCTAATAGTTCACTCTGCCCCATCCTGTGCTTCACATCCAATCGGTTTGCTTTAGGCCAACCTAGTCACACATTTTTGTCAATATTTTTAATATGTATTAAAGAAACATTTTATTTCTTCGGTAGGAGCACCCCCTATAGTGTTGATCTGCAAAAAATAGTCCCCAAGGTCATAGCTCACAAAAAAGGACAGTCTTATCTACTCCATAATTAGGTGATTAACTGGATTAAAACTCCCTTTGTGAGCCTGGAAATGGGCAATTGGATAAAAACAGATTAATTTATGGGGCAATACAAACTTCAATATCGATTTATTGTATATTGATCTCCATTATTTTAGTTTCCTTAAAATAAGAATTAAACCAAAATCTACTGAAATGAGATAATAATAATGATAATAAAAAAAGATAATAATAATAATAAGAAGAATTTTAATCCGCTTAATCACCTAATTATTGAGTAGATAAGACTGTCCTTTGATGTGAGCTATGACCTTGTGGACTGTTTATTGCAAGTCACCATTATGGGGGGGGGGTACTCCTAATGAATAAATCACGTTACGTTATGACGTCTATTTTAAAGTTACGTAAAAGACGGCAAACTCCTCCATTTTCACGTCCAAAATGCGATGTTAAAGTAATTTTAATACCATGTGATAAACAGAATCAAAAATTTGTGATCCTGTATTTAGAAGAAAACTTGTTGCGAAGAAGTGATAAAATGCTCGGCAAGCCTCTCATTTTATCATTTTTTCTCAACTTGTTTAACAATTTCAATAAAATATGAGCACTCATGAAAGATCCCCTATTTCTACTGGTTGCATGTAAAACATTTGAGCCGTGTAATGAGATTTCCAACAATGTGGCATTTTGACAAGTGTAGACTCAGATGAGCCTGTGCAGCCTCCTGTTAAGCCTAGACACCCCAAATGGTGTTCAGTCAGTAGCTTGACAATCATAGAATACTCAAGCGACTAGCAAAGGCTCTGATCATACTGCGCGTATGCGCAGGCTGATCTGAGGCTTTGCTGGTCGCACATACCACATTGTTGGAAATCTCATGCACTGGCTCATATCATCTCAATTTTAAACTACCATGTCTCTTTGCAAGTCACTTGCCTTAAAAATATGTTTGTTACATAATGGATCTTACATATGTACTCATGATTTATTGAATTTAATAAAGGAGTTGAGGAAAAGAGATAAAATGCGAGGATTACAGAGTATTTTATCTCTTTTTTCGCAATGAGTTTCATTAATTAAATAACACAGGAGCACGAATATAAGATTCCATTTATCACATGGCATTAACATTACCTAAAATTCGATGTTTTTGTTTATTGTTACTCCCATTGTGGGAGTAAGTAATTGTTCTATGTTTTGTTGTACGTTACTTTATGTCCATTCTAGTATTGCAATCATCTTGATGGGGAAGACAGAGCTGGTTGCTTTGCTTAATTTGCCTTCCTGGTGTCTCGTGATGGTTGAGTGGCTCTTCCTCGCGGTGCCATGGGGTTGTCTGCGGTTTGTGATTGTAGTATTTCCTGATCATACTCTTACTATTTTTGGCGTATATAAACGTTACAATTTTGCCGTCTTTGGTCTCATTACGTTATGTTACAATCTGTAAGCCACTAGTGGATTATCGATTTTATTGCATGGCGTTATATCTCTCCCAGACCATCCGCAATGTGATAAAAAAATTATCCTGTACTAGTTCACAATTGTGTCTTCAAATCACCTGATGTACTTAAGAACTTTTCACAATCACTGCATACGTATGATCTTTTTCTATTGAATGTACCCAAATATGTTTATTCAAGCTGTCTATTTGACTAAACGACTTGCCACAAGCGAAACAAGCAAACGGGTTCTGTACTGAATGAATCCTCTTATGGTTCATTAAGGTGTTTACTTGACTAAAGCACTCTTCACAATCATTACATGCAAATATTTTCTCTTCTGAATGAGCCGGCAAATGTTTCTTGAAAGTGTCTGCGTTTCTAAATGACTTGCCACAATGATTACATGCAAATGGATTCTCTACTGAATGAAACCACTTATGCTTTTTCAAGCTGTTTGCATGAGTAAAGGTCTTGCCACAATCATCGCATGCAAATGGTTTCTCTTCTGAATGAACACGCTTATGGTATTTCAAGTGGGCTGACTGGCTAAAGGACTTACCACAATCATTGCATACAAAAGGTTTCTTCCCTGTATGAACTAGCTTATGTCTATGCAGGCTTCCTGCTTGACTAAAGCACTTCGCACAATCGGTACATGCAAATGGTTTTTCTCCTGTATGAACAAGCTTATGTTTCTTTAAGTCGCATGCTTGACTAAAGGACTTGTCACATTCAGTACATGCAAATGGTTTCTCCTCTGAGCGAGATTGCTTATGTTCCTTCGAATCTCGTGTCTGACTTAAAGACTTCCCAGAATCATTACATGTAAACGATTTCTCCTTCGAGTGAACCATCTTATGTTCTTTCAAATTGCTTATTGGGCTTAAGGACTTCTCAGAATCATTACATCCAAATGGTTTTCCGCCAGAATAAACACGTTTTTGTTTCTTCAAACCTCTTGGATGCCTTAAGGATTTCCCAGAATCATTACATGTAAATGATTTTTCCTTTGAATGATCCATCTTATGTTCTTTCAAATCGCTTGTCTGACTAAAGGTCTTCCCAGAATCATTCCGGATGAGTGCTTTCACTCCTTTATGAACCTGCTAATGTTCTTTTAAGGTGCCTGCCCGTTTAAATGATTTTCCACAATCATTACATACAAATGGTTTTTCTGTCGAGTGCACCTTACTGGTTTTCATCCTTGATATAATTTTTGAAAAATCCAAAAATTCCACACCTATGTGACTTCTTCTCAGTATGAACACGCCTATATGTTTTCCCAGTGCCTTCTAGGCTTAATGCATTGCTATACGTGTTACGACGTTCTAGTTTATAAACTAGCTGATGGCTAGTCATGTGCACTGCTAAGCTAAATCACTCTCTAAATTTGGATAAACATTTTGTCTCTGTTGCCATTTTCAACTTTGGTATGAGTTGGTATGGTGAATTTAGTGCATTGTGACATAAACAAAAGCCGTATTGCTGTTACACAATGTAGGATACACACTCTGAAAGTAAAAGAATACATACCAATGAAAATATATACATATTCGAAATATTTATCAGTCACCCCTAATTTAACTTAATTGTTTCAACATAAATAATAAACGTTTCCTATCTCACGGCATATTACCTTTATCAGGTCATGATGACGTTTCGCTTTTTGAATGACGTCGCTAATGACATTGAATCAACACAAAAATCAAAAATTACGTCATAATTACTAGTTTGAAGAGTGTTCAACAATGGGTAAAAAGATAAATAGAATACCAGGTTCGCGTCTTTTGATATCAAGTCTACCAAGCTCGGCTTTGAGAACGCATGATGAATCGCTCGGCAAGCCTCGCGATGTCAACGTGCGTTCTCAAAGCCTTGCCTGGTAAACTTGATATCAAAAGACACTCACCTAGTATTCTCTATTTATTTTGGTTTTTGATAGAAACTGTTGTGTCAATTATTCATACATGTCAGTAAATTGTGCTGAATTTGGAAGATATTCATGGAAGAGAAATTTGCCTTACAGAGGTCTTGTTATTGTCAATGTTCTGCGGTTAAACGAAACGCACATCGATCCATGACGTCATTATAATGTTAAATTGACGTAACCATGTCGCATCTCAGCAAATTCAAGATTTTCTGGCAGCCTTTTTATGTTTTTCCTATGTAAATGCGATACTTATTGGTAATTCTAACACACCTCGCTTATAGAGCCGCTACTAAAAAACGTGATGTATCAAACGTTTTGAAAGCGCGTGGAAAGCACGCACTAGGTGACGTCAATTTTTCAGTCCTCGCGTTAGACGGTGTAACGTCGCTTTAACACTTTAAATACATGTCAGTGTATGCGACACAGTCCAACTATTGGCGGAATTTCGTCGGTGCAATGGCGGAAATTTAGAAGGGACTGAAGCCTTCAAATGTGTTTTCGTCGTTTATTGTGTGTTAGAATCGAAATAGATCAGCTCAAGTGTGTGAATATTGAGTAATATTTCACTGTTTCTCAGTCAGTTGTGTGAAGATAAATTACTCGCGCTGCGCGCTCCTGATTTTATCTTCTTTACAACTGACCTCCAAACAGTGAATTATTACACAACAATTCACTGCTAGAGACGATCTATTTCTTAAGCAAGAAAAATAATCCATTATTTGTCTGAGGGTGGGATAGAAAATAGGTCCCTAGGGATCATCGTTTGTAATCACTCGGCAAGCCTTGTGATGCCAATCGGTGATCCTCGGGATGGATTTTTCTATCCTAACCTCACACTCATGACTGATTCTTATAATTTGACAGATGTGATGAAAACACCAGCTGCCGTCAATGGTGTCAAACCGTAGTCATCATTGGATTAAACCTTTAACAGAATGTAAATAGACGATCTTCCATGAGTGCTCATGTTTTATTAAATTTATTAAACGAGTTGGGGAAATCTGGTAAAATGCGAGGCTTGTGGTGAAATGTAAGGCTTGCTGAGCATTTTATCACTTTTTCGGAAAGAGTTTAATAAATTCAACAATACAGGATCCAAATGTTAGATTCTATTTATCACATGACATTAAAAGTATATTAAAATCACTTTTATGACGTGAAATCGGCATGATTTGCCACTGTTTACGCAGCGTTATAAAGGGCATGATCATTAAGTCACGTTACAAAATCTGTATATCGATTTTATTACACGGTTTTATATCACTCCCAGACGCGACGTCATGTGATAATTGGTGTTTCCATTCAACAGAGAATCAGTTTACAAAGAAACCGTTGACCTACATTGTAACTCTTTTAATGGCTGATTAAAATCAAATGTTACTGATGAATGTTATTTCGCGTTTGTGGGATAACGTTGACGTTATATTTTATCTTTTGGCTCATGCTCTATAGCCCTGAAAATGTTTCATTCAACATTATTTGTCTGGATGTGTTGGAAGGCAGAAAATATTTACATTTATTAATGCGGTTTCAAGAGTACCAACTAGAAACACCGTTCAAAGCCGATGACAGAAAATGTATTAATAATAATGTTAATTTTGAAAACTTGAACCTTTATTTCTTATAGAAAGTTCAGCAGGTTGCAGCATTTTCTGTGCTGTTTTGGTTTTCAGTGAACAAACAATCGCCTGAATCCTCCCATGATTAGAGATGCCCACGTTACCCACTAGTCTTAAAGCCATAACAATTTGAGCAATAATAGTGATACTACTCATTATGACTCTCTCCAGGGGTCATACTGGGTAGATCAAAAGGAGTCATAATGAGGTGATTATGACTTCCTTACTTTGGGCAATAAGGTGGTCCCATGAACGAATTTGGTAATTTAGGTTAAATATTGATCTTTATCTTAGTGAAAGAAATCGTGTTGTATACAGGTAAGTCTCCTCTTGAGGCCCCTTTAATTTTGTGAGATACTGAAACTGCCCCTTATCAGTTAATCTTCTAATGGTCTCTATTGGACAGGAATATATGTCTTTAAACCTAACGTCATTTTAGCACGACCGCTGTGTTTGGTAATTCTGTTATTCTTTAATTGAACATTCTTGCATTTTTATGACAAAAATTAAACTTGAGATCTGATCTTGATGAGAGAAGATGGCATATACTCGAGCTTAAGATAAATGACAAGCAGGTACAAACTGACAACCTCAGTCTCAGACTCAAAATAAAGCGCAATGATTGGCTGCTTGCAGACACGTGTCTGCAAGCAGCAAATCATTGCGCTTTATTTTAAGTCTGAGAATGAACTCAGGTTTTATAACCTGGATGCCTAGTATATATGCTGATAAGAAGATTCTGAGTAACCTGTGCAATAGTACAGCCAATATAATGTTTTGTAAATCGATAAACAAGTAAACTGTAATTGCCTCTTAGTAAAGTGCTATCTGATCACCTTTACAACAATCGAACATAAGACATGGGACAACACTCAACAGACTTGGGGTAAATTACTTCAATAAATTAATTAGTTATTTACAATTACATTGTGATATGTTCAATTTTAAAAATTACTAGAATTCCGAGAATCTGATGTGTCGCCTGGCAAAACAGAAGTCAAACAAGGCAAATTTGTCGAATTCATATCCCAAGCGAAGGTTTTTTTAGAGAAACTTATAAATCACAAAACATAAATCCCATTTCTCCAACCCCTAAGTTCACCTTGGGTATCATACAGATCGAAGTTGAAAGCCTATCAACTAGTTTTCAGTGGTTAGTTCAATAAAAAATAAACTTATCTGCACAAATTCAATATCTGACTTCAGCATTGACCTAGAGGTCAGGAGTGTGTGTAAAGTCAGTTTGCTCTATGTTTGTCCATACTTCTTTCCACTTAATTTGATACGCAACATGATAACATTCAGATTTTGTACCTTTTAATCCAACCCAACGGTAGAGGGGGTGTGTAAGGAAAGAATATGTGCTTGCATGGTGCTATATGCTCCATTCCTTTAATTTAAATGCAAAATGAGCATGTTCTGAAAAAGTTTATTTATGACACCACCCCTGGGGGTGCAGGCAAAATATTGGCTACCATATTGCTGCATTCGTTATTCCCTTTAATTTGACCTTTTGACCCATTCGGTTGAGGTAGGGTATAGGGCAAAATATTTGCTACCATGTTGCTGCATTCGTGAGTCCATTTAATGTGAGATGCAACATGGCCATGTTCTGAAAAAATTGGCCTTTTGAACCCATCCACGGGTTAGGGGGGGGGTCTGCAGACAAAATATATGCTACCATGTTGCTGGATTTCTAATTCCCTTTAACTTGATATGCAACATGACCATGTTCCAAAAAAGTTGAATTTTGACCTTTTAACCTCAAGGGTTGAGTGGAGGGGGAGGTTTGCAGGCAACATATTTGATACAATGTTGCTGCATTCGTGAGTCCCTTCCATGACCATGTTCTGAAATAGGTTACATTTTTACCTTTTGACCCCACCCCCAGGGTCGGGGTGGGAATGTGTTTACAGGCAAAATATGTGCTACCATGTTGCTGCAATCGTAATTCCCTTTGATTTGATATGCAGCATGTACATGTTCTGAAAAATTTGAATTTTGACCCTTAGATCCCTAGGGTCGAGCGGAGAGGAGGGTATGCGGTCAAAGTATTTGCTACCATGTTGTTGCATTCGTGATTCCCTTCAATTTGAAATCCAACATGACCATGTTCTGAAAAAGGTTGATGTTTTACCTTTTGACCCCCAGGATCGAGGGGGTGTCTTTTGATTTTATTTTTTACGTCCCATCAACAATCTTTCAGTTGTAAAGGAACGGGTCTTCCTGGGTTGAACCAGTACTAAGCTAGGATTAATGTGTCTTGCTCAATGGCTCAAGTACACAACGCAGTGACTTCGTTGAGGCTCAAACCGAGAGAGGGTGTCTGGGGCCAAAATATTTACTACCATGTTTCTGCAATTTTTATTCCCTTGAATTTGATATGCAACATGACCATGTTCTGAAAAGGTTGAATTTTGACCTTTCGAACCCAGAGTCTAGGGGAATAGGGTCTATGAGCAAAATATTTGCTACCATGTTGCTGCATTCTTGATTCCCTTTAATTTGATATGCAACATGACCGTGTTCTGAAAAAGTTGAATTTTGACCCCACCCCTAGGTGGGGGGGGGGGGGGGTCTGCGGGCAAAATATTTGCTACCATGTTGCTGCATGTATGATTCCCTTATATTTGATATACAACATGACCATATTCTGATCAAGTTGAATTTTGACCCCACCCCCTAAGTCCACCCAGCAGGTCGGACACAAGCATCATGTTTGATATGTTTCATATTTATTGTACCTCTGTCTACTTGCGAATTTTCAGCACAAATATTGACAACTGACCGAGCTATTGCGAAATTTAATTTTTTGACCTATGACCCCACCTTAGTGGTCAGGGGTGGTGTATAATTTTAATCACTGACATGCTTATCTACAGGCATTGGGTAATCATGGCCGAGAAGTGATCTTCTTCAATCATAGTGAGAAGTTGTCCGATATTATAGTTTTGGAGAAATGTGAAGTTTATTCCACAACAAAGCCACTATAGCTTTTGCAATAGCCTAGACCTAAGTCAAAAAGGGCCATAACTCAGTCAACAGTTTGCGAATGACTTCCAATTTCGAACTTGACCTGTATTTAATGATGCTTAATCATTCGGTAAAATTTGAATTAAATTGTTGCATCCCTTCAAGTCATTGATTGGAAACCATAATTAAGCCAAACTTTAAGTAAAAAAAAGCCATAACTCAGTCAAAATTTTGCCGATGACCCTACTTTTTGAACATGAGCCTACCCTACTTCTGATCGAGATACGACACTTTTTTCTTCTATGAAATTAGTCTCTAGCAAGATACCCTTCGACCTAATGATTGAAAAAAATACTATCTAATAATTTAACAAAAAATGGTACCATCGAAAGCGTGCTAAAATGACTTGGAAATATGAAACTCTACTATGTTCAAGAGTCATTTTCAAAAGGCAAATTGCAAGTTTTTTTACTTTTAACTAAGCTATAATTGAAGCCAATAGAATAGATTTTTAATTTTAAAAAATGAGAATAAGTTTCAGTGCTCTTGTAAAAATTCACAGTGTTCAAAAATAATAATTGCATATTTCCTTAGAAGAAATGGAAATTTCATTTGTGAACATTTGAGAATTCAGACATTTTACTCCTTTCTATTTTTACAAAAATGTATTTATAATTATAATAGGTTATTTATTGATATAATACATAAATAGTTGTTAAAAGTTTTACTTTCTGATAGCTTCCAACATGTCTGAAAAGAGTCATGTTCCAGTGTCCTTAACAATGGGCCACTTAAGTTAGTATTGTGATTTATCAAATTATGGAATCTTGTCGTTTTTTGTGTCACCATATAGGCGATAAACTTTCCTTTCCATTGATATATTGCACATGCACACATCATGTTTCATACTAAAGATATAAATCAAATAGTAACATTTGCGTAACGACCAAATTCGACGAAACAAATCATTTGAATCACTGGCCATGCTTGAAGACGTGATAAATTACCAACTGATAAACCAATAATGCTTAAATTTTGTACATACGTGTATGTCTAAATTAGTGACCAAACACACTGTGAAAATCTTGACTGTGTCAGTCACTAAGAAATAGGTCAGGCTGGTCACTTATTGTACACCCTCGTACACAACTTGAACATATGAAACACTGTCGTATACATGGAGAATGAAGATGCTGTATTTCACTCTGCTTCTTTTGTAGATAATAGCACTTGACATCGATTCACTTAATTTATGGAGTCTTTCCACATGCAGGTTGTGGTATGGTTCTGTCGTTGCTCTTACAATTTTAGATACTCTGGTTTATTATTGAATTGACAGTTATGAACTATCGAGAATTAGCTGGACTAGTTCTGTTTATAATTAAAAGTTTCTTCCCATTGCCCTATTCATATACAGTCTGAAACTATTGATTTGACATTTGAGAAGTACAGTTTCCTCTGAGCACATAAATCAGGGCACTCAATGAGCATATAAAAAAGTAAACAACGAGCCTATTATCGTTGAAACGAGTTAGAGGGTCGTAAAAAAATATTCATGAGTTTTCAAATTCGTCAAATTTCGCATTTCATACGCAATTTACGCTAAACACACGTACAGCACGTTTGCAAGTGGAAACGCTCATGAAACGCGAATTCACAGGACAAATACGCGGGCGGTAGTGTATTTATTTTTGGGCCTAATTTTTTGTTTATTAAGTATATATTGTTAAAAATGAAATAAAAAAAGAATGGCTAACCAGGTTTTTTCCCATAAATAACGTATCAGGAGCTTCAATGTATGTTGACAAGCCACACAACTGAGGCGGAAAAAACAAAGGAGCTCTAGGGATAAGGCGTATATTTTCCCTAGTTGACATGATTACAAAACCTAAATTTTCAAATTGCTCTAATATTTTTAAAATTGGACTATTTCGGTAGTAAAATATGCATAGAGAGCATCAAAATAGATTTCAAAGCGATCCATCATTTACAAAGCCGTGAAAACTTGCGCCTTCTACTCCCACTTCTCATTTTACGTCTTTAGACTGGGTGCCGTTTAGATGATAGTTTTAGTCAATCCTTTGCAGGTTTTCAAAAAGTAAAAGTGCTAAAATATTAAGGATATAAGTGCCCTTCATTTACAAAACTTCGCCGTATTCATTCTGCGCATGCGTACGAAATATACTTAAAATTGTGACGTTTGTCATTGAAAAGATGAAACTGGCGTCTAGATGCTTTCCCCCCTAGACCCAAGATGCCCTTTAAACAATTAAATGTCGCTATACAGATATATAACATATGTAAATGGCGTCTTGGGTCTAGGGGGGGGGGTGGGGGAAGGGGTTGTATAAGCGAAAGAAGACATTTAACATCTGACAAAAATAGACCACGTTGCAAGATGGTCGTTTTATTGTACATCAACTGTATAAATAGTTTTACTGTACATAGCGTGGTTCCCTGTTTAACGGTCTAGTTCCCATATATGTTACTGAATAACAAGCATAGTTGATGATCGAAATAAATTCTCATTCAATAAAAAGTAGAGTTATTACATGCATGAAGGAAAACCCGTATTAAATATACAAATGGGGGGCAATGGTGCATCGACGGCTCGTCTATATACATTTGTTCAATGTGCCTAGTTTCTCCAGTCGTTATTTCAACAAAATAAAACGAACGTCTCGTTTAGGGAGATTGCTCGCCTTATCGCTAGAAATTCTTCGTTGAGTAATGATCAGTAATCAGCAGATTTTAAAGCAATAGCACGAAAGATATTGCTCGAACATGCCGATTACACGCGATCCCCCTTATCAGCAGATATATATTTGTATGTGGTGTAGATAATCGGTTTCTTACTGTAAGATTTATTCATCAATGAAGATTAATATCAGGTTAATATTAATAGGTAATAATATGCAATTATTGACTTTAAACTTTCACTTTTGTTGTTGGTGTCATGTACAACCTTCAAACTAAGGGCTTTCTCAAAAGTTTTCTCAGCTGTTTTTTTAAATATTTGAATGTAGTATTTTAAATTATGAAATTTACATTAATTCTCTGAATGTGGAATGTAAAATTTCATTATAAAACTTGTTTTTTTTTACAATTTGTTTATTCAAAGAGGAATAAAGGAACAAACAAAACATACATTATGTAACAAACTGTTTTTTAAAGTTCATGAAAGTCTTTAATTTACCTTTTTGGAGGTTAAACAGCAACACATGACAATTTCATGCAGCACATGCTAGTTTTATACTCACCATGCTATTTTAGCGCTCCAGAGGGTGATATTAGAAAAGTGTCAAAAATATTAACTTCTGGAAACTAGCTTCAGCTGGTTTAAATGCAATATTAACTTCTTGGCCAGTTTAGACCGGTTTTCAGGCCACCAACAAATATTGCATGATTCCATACAATTAGACCCAAAATACCACAATTTGCCTCAGCGTAGAAAATAAAGATACAGTTAGACATTTTAGACTTATCATCATAAACATGATTTCAATTTCTCTACATGTGAAGTGCAGCTAAAAAGGGATATAATATAGCCATTAGTCTATCTAACAGGTGCAGATCTCTCTTGTTCCAGACCCAATAATCGGTTCGCTGTAGAATCAGTCTCAAATACCTCATTTAAGGAGCAGTGTAGACCAGCATTCGTATCCCGTTAATAAGTCAGACCTCAGCCTGAATGACGGCTCTTAATACCACAATCACAAACTGCAGACAAACGCATAGGATCGTGAGGAAGAGCTACACAACAATCATGATACACCAGGTAGATTAACTAAGCAAGGCAACCAGCTCTCTCTTCCCCATCAAGATGATTGCAAAACTAGAATGGATATAAAGTATCTCACAACAATCCGAACACCACAACAGGAGTAGCAATCAACAACGAATAAACAAGAACAGAACCACCGCATTAGAACCGAACGGACAGCAGCAAAAGCCACTGGGGTCATAATGCATTTTACTGGAACCAAATATTCGCCCTAGATTCTGCTGTTGTTGAAACTCAAAATCATTAAGCTCGCATGGGGACTTCCTAACATCGTTCCTACAGACTATGAAAACTTCTCCCCGTACATCGATATAGTGTTGATATTTTTCCATATTCTAGTCCTTCAGGAATATTGGGTTCTGATGGAAAGCAGAATACGGCTGCTAGGGGCGTGAGAATTGTTGCACGTTCCATTAGTTTTCATGAACAGACTCAATAAAACCGAGTCTGCTGTTTTTGAATACTGTAGGTTCTCTGTATTCTTGAAGGATCCGTTTTTCCAGATTATTTACAGGTCGCAACAGATGTCGTTGTTGGTTGGTTTTGTTGTTTTACGTGCCAAGTCAACAGCGGGACGGTCAGTTCACCTAACCACACTTTTTCCTGGGCAGGCTTGAACAAGCGGTTAACCAGTAATTTGTGCACATACTTTCGCTTGTAACTGACAACAACCCTTCTTGAATGAATCAGCGGAAGGGAGGAGAATGACTGTAGAAATTATTTCATGATCAATCTCCACGAAAGTATGGGACCGGGCCAGGATCGAACTCGCGACCCCTGGATCTGCAGTCAGACACGCATCTGTAACCAGACACGTTACCGACTGCGCTACGCGGCCCGGTCAGATGTCGTTGTGCCGTGTGGAGTTTGTAAAACTTCTCCTTCTACATCAATATATTGTTGACATTTTTTCACAGTCTGGTCCTTCAGGAATATTGGGTTCTGGCGGAAAGCAAAATACCGATTAAACCGGTGCTAGGGGCGTGAGAATTGTTGCACTTTCCATTAGTTCTAATGAACACACTCAATAAAACTGAGTTAGCCGTTTTCTTATATTGTGGGTTCTCTCTATTTCTGAAGGGATCCGGGTTTTTTTTTCAGATTTATTTAGCTAAAACTTTCTGAGACTTTCTTTTTATATATTTTCCAAATGTGGTTTGAATCAAGCATGTCAAATAGACCAGATAGGCTAATTTTGGTGAACCCAGAAAATTTTGGCAAAAATAGGGGCTTCAGAAAGAAGTGCATATGAAATATTGAACTGACACCCTTTTATAATATATTTGGTACTGACCCACACAGCATTAAATCTGGGACCACAATGGGCACACCAGTGTTAAGCCATTCGAATGATGTTTTGTTGGCTGGTCGATGACTGCGTATAGCACATTGTGGTATTGGGCCGTTTACAGTTGTCAATTTTCACTCATTGTGGTTAATCAATGGTCTGTAAATAGAACGGGATTTGGCCGATTTTCATAGTATAGGAGGTTTTATCGTGACGTATTTCCGGTTCTATAAATAGACTTGGGATATACTGGCCATCAACTGTGTATTGTCTAGATAGGGAAAGCAGTAGAATTTTCAACATTTTCCATCGATTTTAAGTTCCCTTGTTACAATTTACTATTTAATTTATATAAATGCGAATTGTAAATGCATCTTGAATGCATCTAGAAATACTTCGTCAAATAATATTAACATTTATTGAGATAATTTGTCTGTCGTTGTGTTTGAAATTAATATATCGGGAGACGTTAAACTTTTCAATTCAATTAAACACAACAAAAATTAACCATTTTAAGGCAACTATTTTGATAAATAACGAACTTTTGTCAATGACACACTTCATTTATTTTCTTTAAAAAATGTTTGCTGATAATAAACAAGGCGGTTGTTTATTATTTTTATTTATTTTATGTAACTAGACTCTGAAACCGAATGTAGATATTTTCAACTATTATTGTAAAGAACTTACAAATGGAACACATTTTGAAATATACTGAAACAATAAAGTTATGTCCGCTTGATGTTTATGTCTGCCAGTTCCAAATGGATGAACGCATTTTATTCAAATTTTCACCTTACAAACTTTGATCATTTAGAAATGATTTGCACCTAAAAGTAATCCATTTGATAATCAGTAGAGCCGCTGAAAAAGCAACGAACACGAGTACCCTTAAAACCAAAAGTCACAGCATCAATAGCTTGTGTGTCCGTCAAAATCCCCAACCGTTCAAGCACATTTAAACATCACTGAACAAACTGTCTTGTAAGATAAGCTGGCTAGTTGTATGCATTGCTTTTTCCGCCACAGTCATTTGTTTGTAACATACTCTGACGTCACAAAACATCCATCACGAGCGTGCGTGAAAACACCTGGAAAATTCATAATTGGTCCAACATTTTGATAATCAACAAAATCGAACAAATTTGATGTTTTTTCGTCGTCACAAGTATTTTAACAGTAATTAAGACTAATCAGCATCGAAACAATTGATAATGGAAATTCTCTGATGATTTTGCAGGAAGGGGTGGGGTATAATAGACACATTTAGTGAACCTTTGATGCCCGACATCCGCCATAGCTTTTGTTTTTCTCTATTGTGTAATTGTTGTCATAAACAAGCACAATAAATTAAAACAAAAACGGTCTCAAAATGATGTTAGGTTAAGGAGATTTGAAAGTTCTTAATTCGTTATTTGTTTAATTCAAAGGGAGGTAATTTTAGAAAATTTTGTAAATGAAAGATTTAGAACTGCAATTTTGTTCGTTCAATAAGCAGACTTGTGATTTTTAGGTGTTTTTTCATCATTGGACGCTTCTGGTTGCCATTTAACGTAAAATGTGTCACGTTTTGGTGATTAACTTCCTGATGATAATGGAAAAAGCTGTGTACACATTAGGTTTAATAACCCTTCAAGATCAGAAGATAAAATCAAATAATTACCATTTTTGTTTGTGTCGGACGTTTGATTAATACTTTGGTTTTATTTTTGTTGCAGCATCTTAGCTGGATCGAAAGATACAGTACCATGAAAATCGGACGTTTCTTTTTTGTTTGAGTATATATGATAAACATTGCATTATTTAATTGCATGTACAAAATTTTACCATGACGCATCGTGTAGGAACTCATCTTGGGGATAGGGCAACTCGACCCAAAAATATATATAAAAAATCCTCTCGAGCAGCGAAGGCTCATGCGGGACTTCACATGCGCGCCATTTTCGCAAGAAAGTTTCGCCGGGTCTGACCAGGGTCCAAGCTGTTTAAAAAGGTTATCAGCGGACGACACTAGTAGCAGATGATAAAGCCCCGTTCTCACTGTCCCGGTTTAAGGTGCCGGTTCATCCCGGTTTGATGATCCGGGATGAACCGTGATGAACCGGATCACAACCGTGGCGGCACCGTGGACAACCTTGGAGATCCGGGATGAACCGTGTTGAACCGGCTCATGTCCCCGGTTGTTTTAAAATGTTTAAAACAACCGGCACTCACCAGGAGTAACCGGGAAGGCTGTCAAATACCGTGATAAACCGGGAAGACGCCGGGAGCAGCCGTGTCTCCACCGGGACGGCGTCGGGACGATACCGGCGCAATCCGGGAACATCCGTGTCTCCACCGTGATAAACCGTGCGGTTCCACTGCCTATGTATATGTAATAAAATGCAAAATAAAAATGAAAAGTCACTCCTGCTGCCCCTAAAATGAAAGTGGATTCATCCAAATGATAAGAATGGGAAAGTCCATTCGTCACAAGTTGGTTAAATTGTGAGCAGTATAAATGTGCTCATTTACAAAGCTTATGAATAAATGCACTTATAGTTACTGAAGAGTCAAGCATATATGAGCCACGACATGAGATTTCCAACAATGTGGTATTTGCCATTTGCAAAGCCTCAGATCAGCCTGCGCCTAGGCGCAGTCTGATCAGAGTCTTTGCTAGCCGCTTGATTATTCTATGACTGTTAAGCTACTGACCGAACAACTTTAAAGCTTATTTGGGGACTGCTCAGGCTTGTCTGATTCTACACTTCTCAAATTATCACACTGTTGGAAATAACATGCCCCGCTCAAAGTGTTTATATATTTTTACGAAAAAGTAAGACAAGTTGGGATTAGAATTACAATGTATCCTTAAAGTTAAGGAGTACTTAAGTTATGTTTTGAATTTCCAGGATGCGAAAAATAACGTTTCCAAACTGATTAAAACCAAAATAGTTTCATTTTTTCTGTAGATCACAATGATATCTTTGACCATGAGTACTGCATCGGTCTTGGCAATTTATTAAGCATTTAATGTACATGTTGAGGTATCAATACTTAACTTAAGTCTTCCTTAACTTTAAGGAGGCATTGTAATTCTGGGTCCAGATCAACAACATTTAAACCTCATCGTAAGAAAACAGGTCTGCTTCTGCTTATTGGTCATGCAAATGAGCTGCGAGGCTACTAGGCATTTGCTTTTGCTACACAGATCATGATTTCTCTAGTAACTCGTATATGGCTGTGCAGTCCAATTTGTGTCATAATTGTTATGCGATAGTGACAGAAGAAAACTGATGTTACTCCACGTTTTTATCCTGGTTTTATAGTGTAGAGTAGCACCGGGGCGCAACCGTGGCCCTACCGGCATGTAACCGTGGCGCAACCGGCAGTTACCGGGACATCAACGTAAACAACCTGGGTAGCACCGCGGTATACAGGCACGAACCGTGGCTCCACCGTGCTGCACCGTAAGTGCTCCGTGGTGAACCGGGGATCATCCGGCGTCTTGCTTTCTCGAGAACCGGGGCTTTACCGTGGTAACGTCGGCAAGGTGAGAACGCAATTTATTTTTTATGAAATGTGTCCCGGTGCATCACGGTATACCGGCTGTCCTACATCGGGATGAACCGTGGCTACATCGGCACAGTGAGAATGGGGCTTAAAGGACACAAATGGGCGCTGAAAAAGAAACAGAACATTTTTTCTCGAGCAGCGAAGACTGATACGAGTCTGTACATGCAGGCATTCTCGCGAGAACATTTTGTCGGGCCTGAACTGTTTTCAAAGGTTATTAGCAGTCGACACTTGTACATTTGATTGTGGACATAAACTAGGGGCTGAAGAAAGAAAAATATAATGTTGACTTTCTTCTGAGTAGTGAATGCGCACACGATGGCGCTAAAATATAACGAAGTGGCTATTTACAGTCAACTGTAAATAGCCAAAAAACGTTAAAATGGCTATTTACAGTCAACTGTCAATAGCCAAAAAACGTTAAAATGGCTATTTACAGTTGACTGTCAATAGCCATTTTAACGTTTTTTGGCTAATGACAGTCAACTGTAAATAGCCATTTTAACGTTTTTTTGCTAATGACAGTCAGTGTCGTTATTTATTTGGGATACAGGGAGAAAGTATTGGTTATATCCCTTTATTTAGCTGAAATCCTTGTTTGGCTTTTGTTGAAGCATTTTTTTTCATAATGGTGCCGCTTCGAATCAACGACTTCCCGCTCCGAAAGTGGAAAAAGAACGTAACGATCGCAAAGTCAAGAAATTAAACAGACTAATTGCACAGATTTGGTAAGCACTTAATCTATAGCTTCCTAACATTATTTTGATATGACTTTAAGTGCAGAGTAAGAAGAACTTCTGAGTGACACTAGCAGCCTTGTCTTTGTTGGTGATTTTAAGACTTTGAAACATCTCTCACAAAGTTTTTTGTTTAAAAAATGTCGGTCCAGATCTGGATTGAAACTCTTCGGTAATATGGATCCAAAATAGGCTCCGTGTTGGCATTTAATAATACTTTACTTTAATAGACATCTCATCTTGGTCTACCGTGTACTCAATTAGTCGTCAAACTCATGATGGCAGATCGTAACCGTTCTTTTGACTAATTATATACTAGTTTGCTATGCAGACTACTGCTAAAATATCAAACAAGAGTGATTCATGATCTGATTATAACAGATAATTCCTGTGGGAGCTGTCTGATTCTGATCTATACTGCTTGTGGATGCTGTTTACATGTAAGTTGTCATGTTTGGCAATCCTTTCCAGTCTGCAAAATTATGTGTATGTGTACGAGGGCCACTACAGGGATTTCGGTACTTATACTTAACGCATTTTCGAGCATGGAAAGCGAAGGCGTGTCGGCATATGCGAAGACTCGTCAGAACCTTATCTACTCCCTTCTACAAATGGACGTCTCGAAGAGAGGAGGATCCAAGTGGCATATTCAACATGTTCTTCATTGAGACAGCCATCGATTTTTTTCTTTTCTTCTTTATTTATATTTTGTAAAGTTTACACCCGCGAATTCGGGAAAAGGCCCTTGCTAAAAAGTATTTAGTCTCAAGAAACGTGCAAAATATGAAACCCTTGCAAAAATGTGCAAAATATGAAACCTGTGCAATATGCTCAGGTTTCATATTTTGCACATTTTTCGAGACTACACTATTTTTTTTTTTAATTTCGAGATAAGCGAATATTTTCTCTTTTTTTATTTTATTTTTTGGGGTGGGGGTGGGGGTGGGGATGGGGTGTTGCGGTGGAGGAAATATTAGAAGATTTTATTAGTGAAATAGAATCTTTTCATATATTCTATTTTTATTTTCACAGAAGTATCACCAAAAAGCTTAATCTCTCCCAATAAACAGGATTAGTGTACTTCACCGGGAGGCAATAAAACTCCCATGGCGATTGACGCGTGCCGGATTTAGAGGTGTGACAACCTTTATTCAGGAGACGAGACTTTATAAATTACCTTCGGCGGCATTGGCTCGAGCAGAAAGTGCACTTGCGCGGTCTGTCCGGAAACTCATTGTTTTGAATTTTTATGATTTTCGACGACGTATTGTTGATGCCATAAACAATTGCTATAGAATATTGTTTCCCTATGCCCTCAGAAGATCGCAATGACCATGACCAGATTGAGTAATGCCCACACCGATTCTGGCCATCGATGTCTGATGATCCTGGCCGTTGATTTCTCTCAATATCTCGCCCCACCCTCCAAAAAAAGTCCGTGGGAACATGATGGTATTGCATGTTACATGTATGTTCTACACTATCTTCTGTCATAAAAAATATATTATGTCGTATCCTCATTGGCTTTTATTGCCTATTGGAATATCTGATTATAAGTACTTCCGGGATGAATTCAACACGGGGCCGCGTAGCGCAGTCGGTAACGTGTCTGGTTACAGATGTGAAGCTGACTGCAGATCCAGGGGTCGCGAGTTCGATCCCGGCCCGGTCCCATACTTTCGTGGAAATTGATCATGAAATAATTTCTATTAACTGCTTGTTCAAGCTTGCCCAGGAAAAAAGTGTGGTTAGGTGAACTGACCGTCCCGCAATGACCATAGCTGTTGACTTGGGACGTAAAGTAACAAAACCAACCAAATCAACAAGTTGTGGCAAACAGTTTGATTCAGAGGCACAAACTGTTTGCATAGGTTGTCAAAGATGACACAAGCAGGTACTCTCTAGATGCTGACGTGCGCACTGCCTGGTATTAAATTTGAAAACCCTTGTTTATACAACATACATGGGTGTTTCTCATGCTTTACAATATCTGAATGAGCTACAAGTTTTAATGGTGGAAGATAGAAAATAATCTTGAAAGATGGAAAATGCGGACCGAGTTTCCCGCCATAGATTCGCCATGTCCAACAATGAAATTTTCTTACTGGTAGAATATTCGTACACTTCACCCGTCTCAAGCTGGTGAATTTCCGAAGACTTCGAGACGCGGTGATATGGATGGTTAGGTGTGAAAATAAACCCTGGGGCTTGTTGTCTTATCTTAATCCTCATAAAACACTGGTCTTTATGGTTTTAATTGTAAAACGACTTATTATAAAGAGAGGAGAGTTTTAAAATAAGATTTTATGCAAAACACACCGGGTAGGCGGCTATCGAAAACGCTCTTAACAATCGAAGAACGAGGATCAAAACTCGATAGAAACAGTGTTTTCGATTGCCATTTGTCACCAGTCAGGCGATAAATGGCAATCGAAAACTGTTTCTAACTAATTTTATTTACGTTCCTCGACAATATTAAAGTTTTTGATTTCCGCCTATCCAGTGTGTGATTATGCGGAAAAAAAAAGAATCAGCATGCAAAACATTAATAGAGTGTTTCTGGAAGCATTTTAAAATAAAATGTCTGAGATTGATCATACAAACAGTTTAGACCCCGATCAGGCTCAGCAAAACGTCTGGCAGGACCCAAAGGAGAGACATTTGGAACACGTTGACACGTGTTGGGTGTATGACGTAACTTACGACCACTTTTGCAGTCTACAGCAAGCTACTTATACCCTTTGTACTTTCTCCTAAAAGAGGCACTTTGGCAAACAGTGAAGGCAGCAATGAATTGTCGCAAGCATGATGCGACTTTTCATCAGGGTCTGCGCACTTTTCAGAGAAAAGCATTACATTTTGGAAATAAACAAAATCTCTAAGGCCGAAAACACGCTAATCACTATTTTGTCTTCTGCTGGAACATTTTAGAAATATTTTTTGCAAACATTGTAGGCTCAGTATGATCTGGGTCAATACTGTTTGCCGCTCTCCTGGCCATGGGTTTGGTTGGAAGATTGAACACGCTGAGCATAAAACAGTTTCATAACCTCGGTGAAATGAATATCACCCAATAACCAGTTAATTATCGCCAATTAAATGTTTTAAATGCTGCGAGTAATCGTTAGAATCGTTTCAGTGACGCTTATCTAATGATTGCCCACAACATAGAAGATGAACCAGGATAAGTTCGAGACATTGAAGTTTTACTGTATATGTGTTGTATATGTGCTGTTTGTTTCCGTATTGCATAGCCTATTGTGTGCCCATGGGCCGGCATGATATGATGATATGCTGGAGTTACTCAAAGGAACCGTCTCATCGAGACGTTCCTTTATCAGCCACAGCATAGTTTTATTAGTACAGTTGGTCATTCTATCACTTTTGCTTACCGAAACGTCGCCTCTCACTAAAGCTTAATGGTTTCGGCGAGATGGCGACAGCAAAAAGCATATGCTGTGGTTACTTAAATGAATCGTATCACTGAGATGTTTCTCTTAAGTAACCACGGCATATGACTAGAAACGGATTAGAGAAACTCTGAGGGCTATTTCGTACATGTACTGTTAGTTGATATACATGAATCGCTTTTTTTAGAAAAAATGAATCGGATTTCATTAATAAAATAATAAAATGTTCAAATGCGTTCAGACATAATCAGACCTCGTACATGTACGTGTAACAAAAACCACTCGTGCTATAAACAAGTCAAAGTAGCTATATATACATCCATGGGATATAGACAAACAGTCGAGATCCAGATCAGATTTGCAGAATGTGGTGTCTGATCAGGGAACCTTGGAATATATGTTACACGGAAGAAGTCTGAGCTCTATAATCTTGATCAGGAAATGTCACACTCACAGAATAATTGCCTTTCACCTGACTGCCAATCCATACTTGTACATTTTTTTTCAGATGTTTGGCTCTTATATAAATAATTTTCTACTTATGCGTACGAACAGCGATGACAATGGAGCGTCTGTGTAGATGCACAAGCTTGCGTGTTTCTTAACTTTTTGCATGCGTCAAATACCCAAAACTCACATGCCAGGCTCAAATACGATCTACAGCATGCACTAATTATGGAAGAAACACATTTATTTGACTTAAATGTTCATCTGTACTTGGAATTATCCACCAAATGTTCGAATATAAAGTCTACATCAATGAAAATATCTGATTTATCTGTAAATAGCCAAAAAACGTTAAAATGGCTATTTACAGTTGACTGTCAATAGCCATTTCAACGTTTTTTGGCTAATGACAGTTGACTGTAAATAGCCACTTTAACGTTTTTTTGGCTATTGACAGTCAACTGTAAATAGCCATTTTAACGTTTTTTGGTTATTGACAGTCAACTGTAAATAGCCTCTTCCAAAATATAATTACATTTTCCTCTCGAACAGCGAAGGCTCATTCGAGACTGCCCAATGTCAACTTGTTGCATTGCCTTAGGTGAGCCTGCGCAGATTCGCGGGAGCATTAGTAAGATGAAGATGGATATTCAGAAGAAGAAACGGACAGTTATACGACAAAATATGTGTTAACTGAAGCTTTTAACTGCATACATGCGCTTGTACAGAGAGACAGAAAAAATGATAGAAACATAAGTGTGTATATGCGTACAGACTGATAAACCTACATATATGCGCATTTACAGACAGGCCAGTTTAATTTTAATTCATTGCCTGTTTTTTTGGAAAAGCGCTAGCTAATATATAATGTCTGTCTGTCAGGACATGTGTATTTTTGTTTCTATCCGTCTGTCTGTCTGAACATGCACATGTATCCGTCTGTCTGTCAGAACATGCACATGTATGTTCCTTAGTGTGCATGTTCAGACAGACAGACGGATAGAAACATAAATACACATGTCCTGACAGACAGACAGACAATATATATTAGCTAGTGTTTATACAAAAACACGGCAACGAATTAAAATGTAACTGATAGAGAACGAATTCAGTGTCGTTGAATTATGTCAGACTTGTTAAAATGTGTTATAATCTCGGACCCAGTAATTTTCGGCATCCTTTAAAGATCTTTTATGACCCCCTCTTTTATTACACAAATGACAATCACTTGTGAAAATACTCTGATTCCGCCAGTTGGGGGGCGTGTCGTTCATTTATTCAACAGAGGGTGATAAAACGGATCTGTTAGAACGGTGTCAACCGTGAAAATCAAATATTTAATATGGAGTTTTAGTTATTTCTTTGGGACAAATTAACCGTAAGTTAACTGTTTTTAATTAGCCAAATTAAGTTACATTTTGGACTGTCAATAATCACTGGTTTTGAGATGAGATGAGAGAGAGAGAGAGAGAGAGAGAGAGAGAGAGAGAGAGAGAGAGAGAGAGAACTGGCAAAAAAGCAGGTGGATTCACTCTGTTCTTCATAAAAGTGCATAAACAAACCAAAATTTTACATGCTTAAAGTTTTTTATGGGTTATATTGGAAGAAAATATCAGCGTTCTGCTCGACACTTCTGGACTTCCTGCAGCCTCATATTTTGCCTTTTAAATGGATAAATGTTTGTTATTTGGAACCTTTATTTATCGGTAAGATGTATTTTTAATGTATATCAAAGAATGCAAACACGTTTTGATATGACATTGGCTATAAAAGCCCATTTTCTCAAAATATAAACCCACATTTAACACAGATTCCATAGAGCTGGACGAACCGTTGACGGCCACGGATATGCGCATGCGCGAAAATGACGTCACTTTGGGAATTCCTAAAACCTCCTATAAGCACATTTTTAAGTCTGTTTCACATTTTCCCAAAAATCGCTTGTTGACTTCTCAAATTCCCAAATAATATCTTAAAAATCAACTGAAAACATGATTCACTCGGCTGTGGCATTCAGACCCCAGCGAGGAACGAAATGGCAATAAAATCCACATTTTAGTGTTAACTATTATTATTTATGCTCCGCTTATTGTTTTTAGTCTATGTGATGAGTTTAGATAAAAATGTTCACGATTCAAAAACAGATCTGTATGTCGACTCGGCACTCGGCAGAACAGGCCCCAGGGCTATAGGCTAAACTCAACTCAACTGAGCACGAAATTTATCCTGCTTATAAATGTTAAAATGGCAACAATTGTTGGCATTTTAACATTTATTAGCATGATAAATACAACACCTGAGATACTTAAAGCAAGAAACTTCTTAATTTGTCGTTAATTTAGTTTTCATGAGCAGTTGAAATTTCGTGCTCAGTTGGGTTGACCATGAAAAGTTTTATAACCGATGCATAACGTCAGTTAATATTAACAGTTCTTGATAGTAAAGACGTTAATCAAATGAAATAACGTTTTTAATGACGCGCATCAGATTTTTACAGATAACATTCAAAAATATCGAGAAAGAAGAAAGAAAAAGAAAAAAAATGCACTTACAAGTTGACTTATTCTAAGCGAAAATGACGGGGGACAACTCTGACTAATTGGAAAATTGACTATATTTGCATCTGCATTTGAATTGTAGTGTTTGAAACGGTGTTGTGTCTCGGACCCGGTAAGAGGTTGTGTAGTGTAATATTTTCAACGGACTCTAGATTATTCTGCGTTTATATGAAGTTTCAGGTCTGTTTTATCTAATGTAATACAAGATGTGTAGATGGCGCTCGAAGATGTCGCACGCGAATTTCAAAGGGGGATTTTGGAACTTTAAAATATGGATAAAAAGGAGGATTCTTCTACCAATTTTATGCCAGATGACCTTTTAGAAGTCATCTGCATTCTTGAGAGAGGGAAAAAGCACAATTCGTATAAAATTATACGCAAGAGGAATTATTTTTCTCTCATCACCAAATTTCCCGCCAAGAATGGAGAATCGACGCCATTGAAGAACTGCGCTTCCGCCCGAGGAACAGCAACTCATCAGGATCAGAGAGAATTTTCTTCCGACGACAAGCTACCAAATAAAAGGCGAAAGCGTAGAAGGAACAAATCTTCACATGCTTCTAGATCTGCAAGTCATCATACGGATAAGAAGCTTAAAGATTCTTCCAATGTTCGGTTAGCACAACAGAAGCCAAAGAAGAAGAAATCTTCAGCTCGAGTGGCAAGTCAACATACGGATAAGAAACGTGAAGATTCTTCCGATGTCCAACTAGCACAACCGAAGCCAAAGAAGAAATCCCCAGCTCAAGTGGCAAGGGATCGTGCCAGGCGAAGAGAGTTCTGGAAACGTATGCGAATACCCAGACAGCTTAGAGCCGAGAACCTCGCTTTGCACTACCGACTATGAGCACAGAAGGAAGCCAGTCCACAGTCCTCCGTGGTCAGCCAGTCAGAGTCAGTGAACTCCAGCTGCTTGGATCGTACATCTGATGATTCTAAGTCGTACCAGCTGCAAGAAACAGAGACGGTAGCCAGTCCTCAATTTTCTGTGGTCAGCCAGTCAGAGTCAGAGAACTTCGCCTGCTTGGATCGAACATCTGATGTTTCTCAGTCTTCCAGATATTTAACCATTGAAGGGGACGTTGTCAACACACTTTTCACAGCCCAAGTTCAATCGTATTTAAATAAACTGTCTGCAGAGGCTGCAGTTGAGCATTCTAGTATTTCAGTGGATAAATGTTATGATTCGGAAATTGTGTGTACACGTTGTTTGAAAAAAGGAAGTTTGACAGCTTTACGTCGCTGTACAGGCTGTAAAAGCTCCAGCTATTGTAGCAAAGACTGCCAGAGATCAGATTGGCCCTCGCATAAGCAGCTGTGCAAATCAATCCAATCTCAAAACCCACAAAATTAACTGTAACAGCTCACCTTGTACATAGAACTTCAGGTGAAGGTGTTTGAGACTTTTAAAACTGAAAAAGCTCATTCTTGTACATAGAACTTCTTGTGGTGTTGGAAGACTTATTCAATTGATTACTCACTGTGTTATATTGTACATTGGTGTTGGTGACATTTAGTGTTTAGAACATTTTTATCCATTATCCCCCTTTTACCGGTTTATCCGGGTGCGCCGATAAGTCAGCGGCGGAGCTCTACGAAACAACAACAACGATGGCGGACAGTGAAGACGTATTATAACAGGGAGCATGAAAAATTAAGAATATCTTGATATTTATACAGAGTTATCGTGATCGCTTTGTTGTGGATAGAAATAACTGAACGCTGCATGCTTTGAATGAGTTTTGGATATGAGATATGGCGTCAAATTATGAATATACGGTCTTGACTCAAAATTCTTTTGATCCTTTGTTTGGTGAAATGGCGGGAGAAGGCGATGGAGATGGATTTTCAAATACAATGAAACGAAAAAGGAAGAATACAGGACAAAGTGATACAGGACAAAGTGATACATTCTTAAGTAGTTCTACACATGATAAACTTAGCATGATGTTTTCGGAAATAATGTGTATAAGGAGGAGCCAAGAGGAAACAAACAGAGGTATGTCAACATTCCAAAACTGTTTCAAATTTATGTATGATAAACTTGATGAAGTTATGAAAGTTACAAACAGAAACACATCAATGATGAAAACATTAGCATACAAAAGCATAGACCTGGAAGCAAGGTTGCGTCGAAATAACTTAGTGTTTTGGGGCATCTCTGAGAATTATAATGAAAACTGTTTCTCCATCATCAGAGAGTTCATCAAGAACCACCTCGACATGGATGCAGATAAAATGTATTTGGCTCGATCGCACAGGCTTGGTCCTCGTAAGATTGGATACAGAAACCCCAGAAGACCTATTATTGTGAATTTTAGAGATTACTGTGATACGGAAGCTATAATGGCCAAGGCGTACATGCTTAAAGGGACACCATTCAGCATTGACCATGATCTGCCAAAAGAAATCATTGAGGCTAGAAAACACATATGGAGAGAACTGAAAGAAATCAGATCACATAACCACAGGGTGAAATACCAGATAGTTTACCCTGCAAAATTAATTGTAGAAGGGAAAGTGGTTCGTGATGAGTTCCCCGACTGGAATGAAGTGATAAGGGCAAGCAGGTTATCAGATTTTACGCACATTGACATAAGTGATGACAGCAGCATGATAAAGGAGCATGAATACACAATGACCCATTCAAAACAAAGTTCATCAGTGAATCATACTCATGCGCTGGCTGGGAAAACCAATATGTCACGTGATCATTGTGATAAATATAGCGAAGCAATGGACGCGAGTTCTTCATGTAGCAACGATTATCGCACAAGTGAACAGGCCAAAGTGATCGATTTAGTGAGATCCACAGTTGTAGACTCCTCTCAGTCTGTCAGACAAGAGGAGTCTACTCTGGGGTCTGTGGGTAGCATTAGGGGAACCATTGGCATGCAGAACACAGAAAATGCAACTACCAACTTGGGCCAATAGGGTCACAAAAGGTCAAATTCATGTACAATCGCTATTCAGGCCTTATAATGAAAGTTCTAGCCTGCCTGGTTCTGACTTAACAAACCCAAAGCCCATATCAAATTCGAGCAAGAAATTTACTGAGTTACCTCCTGAAAATCCTGACAAGAATACACACATTCCTCGCTCAAAACAACGTGTTGTTAATTCCCGTAGAAATCAGTCAGTGTCTGTGCCGAGAACCAGTCAATCGCGTGCCACTGAAAACCGAGAATGTGATAAAAATAGACAAAGTGGCAATAAAAATAGCCAGAGATAGCCTGGGTTCCAGTCTGATCATTTTTTCTTCTTTTTTATTCTTCCGTTCCTTGGTCAAAAATGACAGCCTGTGGAACTTCGATTTCAATCGACAGCGCCACCTGGATTTTTCCTCAAATTTTGAGGGGTAATGCCAAGAACGATAACGCTATCGGATAACTCTTTTGTGCTATAAATAGTAACAGGAATCCCAGTGGAAAGATAGATAGAAAGGCAAACATTACCACTCTTTCCTATCATCAAATGCACTTTGTGGACGATGATTTAAATTGAAACAGCGTTTTCCGACTTTGGTGTATTTGTTAAGTAGTTGATTTTTGCCTTTGCGAGACACGCATTTAATTACGGGCTCGAACGAAAATACACATTGTATATTGTGTATATAGCTTCGAGACACGGTCGAGATAAACACAATACTTCCAAGAAAAACGCCATCTCCTTTGAATTTTCGCTATATTTTTGACACTTCAGTTTCATCTCTGCGTCCTTTGTTTTGGATCAATCGGTCTCGAACCAATCTTTCTTCACGTTTTTTCGCGGAGTTTCCATGATCAGCTGTTTGATAATGGCATCCTCATTATCGGATCGGTGTCTAGTTATCATCTTTATTACGTCACACTAAAGCAGCAGGCTATAATTAGATTAATCGGCTGATCGGATTATCATAGGGAAATACCACCGATGTCCCCAGGTGTCAATATTAATCGAAATCAAAAACGGACAACCGATACCTTTGATGTGGTCTATTTTTATTCTCTAATTTTTTTAGAATATTAGCATTAGAAAACATTGCCAAAATATTGACGACTGGACCCAGGCTACCCAGAGACGCAATCCAGTTCAAGGTTGACATGCGATTCAGGAATTTCACGTGGTGCTATAAATAGCCAAGCTGACAGTTAGGTTGGACTGGAGAAGGTGAACTTGCGTTTCGCATTATTAAATGTTCAGGGATTGGTGACAAAAAGAACAAATAAACTTCAAACACAAGAGTTAATGGACATTTTTAATTCAAATGATATAGTCCTATTGACTGAAACATGGACAGACAACTCGTCTGAGGTTGCAGTCTCGAATTTTGAGGCATTTATACTTAACAGGGTTGAGAAAAAAAAAGTCGAAACGCAACTCAGGCGGAGTGATTTTGTATTTAAGAAATTCTTTTGTAAATGCAAACACGCTTGTTTACACCAGTAAGGACGATATTTTGTGGATAAAAATTGACAAATCGAAATTAGCTTTAGAAAATGATTTATATATATGTCTTTGTTATGTAACACCCGACGAAAGTAGTAGGCAGTCTCTGAATGAAACTAACATTTTTGACAGGCTTTTAGATTCTGTTGTACTGATTGAGAGCAAATCGCAATTTCCCTCTAATTTGATTATATGTGGTGATTTTAACAGCCGCACGTCTACAAATGCAGATTTTGTCGAGGAGGACCAGACAGCGCATATGTCTGTCCTGCCTGATGATTATATGCCTGATAGATATATGTCACGTTATTCACAGGACAAAGGTCATGTGAATAATAACGGTTTGCTCTTACTAGATTTTTGTAAACAGACAGGTGTGCGAATTATGAATGGAAGGGTTGGAAGCGATAGAGGGGTGGGTAAATACACGTTTGTTGGTAGTAGGGGTAGTAGTGTAGTCGATTATGTATTGACATCACAAGAATTATTCAATCTGATAGAAGGGTTTGATGTGCAGGATCCAAACATTATGTCAGATCATTGTCTTGTTAATTTTTCTTTCAATTTTGATATTCAATGTAGTGATGATGCACGGCCAGAATGTGACAAAAAAGTTACTGGTAAGTATGCATGGAAACCTGAGTTTAAGGCACATTTTGTAAATTCTTTACATTTAGATTCAACAAGGGATAAATTAAACATTTTAGATAGTAAAATATCAGAATCATCAAGCGATGAAGATGTCACAACATGTTTGTCTGACTTTTCCAACATAATTAATGAAATTGCTGAACCAATTTTTAAACTTATTAAACCCAAAGATCGGGAACACGAGGAATTTTCTAACAGCAACGCTAATCCATGGTACAATGACGAATGTAGAGGTAAGAAATTTGTGTTCCTGCATACTTTAAACGCATACAGAGAATCCCAAACAGATGAGACTAGAATAGCAATGGTAAAGACAATATCCGAATATAAATCTTTAATAAGGAAATGCAGGTACAACTATGACAAAGAAAAAACATCTCGTTTTATCACAGCAAAACACAAGAATGCTAGGATGTATTGGAATATGTTGAAAGAAGCTGCAGGTATGAGACCAGCCAATATTTCTTTGTCTGCCTTTGAACAGTATTTTAAAGCAGTAAATAACGTAAATGACCCGTTTTATGCCCCTGATGAAGATGTTATGTTCTTTATTGAGCGTTATGAAAATAATGAGTTCGATATTATGTTTGATGAATTAAATTTAGACTTTTCTACAGAAGAAATAGGTAAAAGTAAGTAAGGTTGCAAAGATCAGGAATCGATACAGTCAATTAACCAATTAAAGACAAATAAATCTGCAGGCCCTGATTATTTGATAAATGAATTTTTTATTCATGGCAAACAAGTACTTGTGCCAGTTCTACGAAATCTTTTTAATATGTTATTTGAAAGGGGGTATTTTCCAGAAGAGTGGTCGGAGGGTTATATTATACCATTGCATAAAAAGGGTAGTATACACGATGTAGAAAACTATAGAGGTATTACTCTGCTTAGCACACTGGGAAAATTGTTCACAAGGGTCCTCAATAATAGGTTGTCAGAATGGGCAGAGTCATACTATGTTCTGATAGAAGCACAAGCTGGGTTCAGGGCACATATGGGTACTGTAGATAATATTTATGTATTACATGGCTTAATCTCACATTTGTTAAATCAAGGTAAGAAGTTATATTGTGCCTTTGTCGATTTTACAAAAGCTTTTGACTATATTGTACGTGACAATCTGTGGTATAAGCTGATTAAACTTGGTCTCAGAGGAAAGATTATTAATATCATAAAGTCTATGTATTCTAGTGTCAAATCTAGAGTTAAGTTAAACAACAACTTGAGTAATGAATTATATTGTAACTTAGGAGTAAGACAAGGTGAATGCTTATCTCCATTACTTTTCTCATTGTTTCTTAATGACATTGAAGAGCAATTTATTATCTCAGGTGCAGAGGGATTAGATATTCATATGTTTAAGATATTCATGTTGCTATATGCAGATGATATTATAGTCTTTTCAAATTCTCCAGAGGAACTTCAAAAGAGTTTGGACATATTATCAGTTTATTGTAAAAGGTGGAAAATGAGTATTAACGTTGCCAAAACTAAGGTGATGTTTTTTCGAAAGGGTGGAATGTTGCCAAGAAATCTAAGTTTTGTCTATAATGGTACCCAATTAGAAATAGTTAGGAGTTTCAAATATCTTGGTATTGTGTTTACGGTAGGGGGTTCTTTTGCAGAAGCTCAGCATACACTTGCAGGACAGGCACAAAAGGCTATATTTCAATTGCTTAAATATCTTTATAAATTCACTTTTATTCCACCTAAATATAAACTGGATCTTTTCGATAAATTAGTTACCCCTATTTTAAATTATGGGTGTGAGGTTTGGGGGTTTTGTCAGGCTAATGCAATAGAAAGAGTTCATTTGCAATTTTGCAAAAAGCTCTTAGGGGTCAAGAAAACAACTCAAAATGATTTTGTGTATGGTGAACTAGGACGGACTAGCTATATAACAAGGCGTTATTTCATTATTGTAAAGTACTGGTTTAAGATTCTAACAGCGGAAGATAATAAATATATTAAAATTGTATATAACATGATGCTTAGAGATAGTGAAATACTCCCAGACAAAGTAAATTGGGTTTCTCTTTTACGTCATCTTCTTATGTCACTTGGTTTTTATGAAGTCTGGTTAAATCAAGGGGTAGGTGACTGCAATAGGTTTCTCATGACTTTGAAACAAAGGCTTACTGATAATTTTATTCAGAACTGGAGATCAAGATTAGACTCTTCGACAAGAGCAATTTTCTATAAACATATTGCTGTTTTTCAATTACAACCGTACCTTGATTTAATCAATGTTCAAAAATGTAGTCAGGTATTAAGTAAGCTTAGAATGTCTTCACATCGACTGGAAATAGAAGCTGGAAGATGGGTAAAACCAAATAGTATACCAGTAGATGATAGAAAGTGTTCTAATATCATTTTGTATTAGAATGTGAAATATATAAAGACTTACGTTCGAAATACATTGCACCCTATTACTGGAGACGACCAAATATGTTTAAATTTATTTAGCTCCTTAATACAACTAATTGTAATAGGCTTCGTAGATTATGTGCTTATGTTTTTCATGCCTTTAACCTGCGAACTGAGAAGTTGTACAACCAGGGTCATTAAGTATATCAGATTATTGAAGACATAAGAAATAGTAAGATTTTATTATTTATACATGAGAACGGCGTGGACCCATATGGGACTGCTCCAAACGGAACAAATCCAACTTGGGTCGACGTGGTTTGAAACGGAAACCTAGATAAGTGAAAAATTTGTAAGTGATTTACACAGTACATGCAATGCTTATTAGGGCCTTCCACTATTTTTGCTATACCGGTTCAATGGCGTCTCTGGTCCTTGTGGCCAACCGTCTTCTGTGCGGCAATTGAGCTTGACGTTGACGGCACTTGGACCATAGACGCTATCGAACTTGCTGGCGGCAATTTATTAGGATTTTATACTACTCGATAATTCCATTTGATTATGGGATAATATAATTACAGAGCAGACTCAGATCAGGAGTCGCAGTACGCGGCGCCTGATCTGGTTCTCCACTGATGCTTACAAAAGTTTTCTTAGTATGCATAAAAATACGAACAAGCAAATAAGCCATGTTGCAATCCTCTAAACGCTAGTCCAAAGATAACCCATCTTGCTGCTGTTATTTCCCTTTGACTAAATGAGCTACAATTTGAACGGTTAGCTCGAAGGAGTTCCTTCCCTTGACTGAGACGCACACCAAAGACATGTAGTGCAATATTGATAAATAGCAAGCAAAGAGTGAGACACATAGGGAAACACGTGTTGAGGTGCTCGATGGAATTGTCTCATTCAAAGAGGCACTTCGATTGAGTACCCACAACACATATTTTATTGAGAAATGAAGATGGCAGTCATCTTATATAAATTACTAGAAACGGGCCCGCGCAAGCGCGGGTTATGATGAAAAGTGTTCTGAGCTCGGCTGAGCATGGCAGATGTCCTCATAAATATTAAAATTGGGAACAATTGTTAGCATTTCAATATCTAAGAGTAGGATAAATACTAACGAAATTCTGATATGAATCAAGAACCATAACTCTGTTATAAAGTATATTATCTATTTCTGTCAACCTAACTCAAAAATAAGGCGGTAACGACCCAACGGTGAATCTTGATCGAAACAACGCATGTAGCATAACGCACTACTATAGTGTTAATCGAAGTGACTGTACCGTACGACGACCAACGTAAATGTATGCCAATGAAAACTGTAAGTTGTCATATCAACTTTAGTCCTTTTCCAATGCTTATTCATTCCCCTCAAATGACCAGATATTGAGGGGATGCAAACCTTGGGTCAAATTTTAATGTCTTACTCATGCTTGTGCTGGCTAGATACTATAAGTGAAATATGGAATGAGCTTCACAGCTTAAGAGAGACCCACAGATGCCTGTACATACCATAAGCTCATCTATGAGCCTTCGGCTCAGATGAACTAAAAAGTATACGAAATTTTGTGACTGCAGGAATAATAGGCCAAAGTTTTGTATTCTGTCTGTATAGATTGGTATAATTGATAAAATGAATACAGCAAATTCATTCTGTATGAAAGAAAGACCAGGAATCGAACCAATGACCACTTGGTTGATAGTAACACTCTACTGATTGAGTTAAGCAGTCCATCAGTTAAGAGTGGTGTATATGGTTAAAACATGAATGAATGTGGCATTAAATCCAAAGTTTTGAAAAACGTCTACTGTAATATTCCAAAATTTTATGACTCCCTAAACTTTGCTGCAAATATGCCAAAAATTGAACCGAAAGGTTTTTTATAGAATAATACCAAATAAAGATATTGACAGAATGCAAACAGTGAAGACCCTGATTAGACTGCTTCTCTAGGGGCAATCTGATGTGTGTCTGCACTGTTTGACCATACCTAAATGTCCAAAAAGTTGGGAATTAATTTCATGGCAATTTCTTTTGGTAATTGTGTTATCTTTCACGACTATTGATGAGGACAGTGTTTATTACAATAAAAAGAAATGGGTACATACACTTTAAATTTATGTTTTCAACCAAACATATGGTGTGGGTAATCAAAAGTACTGTCGCAATGAGACGGCTCTTTTGAGCACCCAAAATATAAAACCATGGTTGCAAATAGAGCTTACACGTTTACAAAATTTTGTTAAGGTTTACACGAATTCCAAAAAAACGAAATGATTCCGTTTACACGCACCTACACAGCATTTCTACAATTCGAATCACGGGTTCGTTGTAACTACCATGCAACACCAGACTTCTTTATTCATAAGAAATGATACCTATGTAAAGCTTTTATATTTGAAACGCAAAAATGAAATCGGTATATTCATCCGCTGTAACTACCAGACAGCAACAGACTTCTTTCATCATATTAAATGATACCACTGTAAAACTTATATCTTTGAAATACAAAAAAGTATCAGACTCAAAAGTGCCGTATCAATGAGACGGTTCTTTTGGGCACCCAAAATATTAAACCATGGTTGCAAATATGGCCACCATGTTTACAATTTTTGTAAACGTTTACACGGATTCCAGAAATCGAATAGTACCACTGTGAAAACTTACATGTATATCTTTGAAACACACAAAAAAATCGGTATATACACTTTAAATGTTTTCAACTATAACATATGTTGTAGGTACTCAAATGTACCGTCTCAATGAGACAATTCTTTTGTGCACCATAAATATAAACCCATGGTTGCAAAAGGACTTCCATGTTTACAAATTTTTACACGAATTCCAGAAATCGAATGATACCAATGTAAATCTTATAGCTTTGAAACGCAAAAAAAGAAATCAGTATATACACTTTAAATGTTTTCAACCAATATATATCTTGTGAGTACTCAAAAGAGCCGTCTCAATGATGAGACAGTTCTTTTGAGCACCCAAGATATAAAACCATGGTTGTAAATAGGGCTTCTACGATTTTGTAAATCCAGAAATCGAGTCATGCCATTGTAAAAATTATATCTTTGAAAACGCAAAAAAAAAAAAGAAATCGGTATAAACGCTTTAAATGTTTTTAACTAAAACATATGTAGTACCATCTCAATGAGACGGTTCTTTTGAGCACCCAAAATATAAAATCATGATAGTAATTTTGCAAATGGCCTGTGCATAAAAGCGGGGCATGATTGCAAATGATTTGTGCATAAAAGCAAAAAATAGGTGTGGTTCGGTAAAACAGTCGAGTTTCCAGTGGTTTGGTGTGTTCAGGGCTACACGGCATTTCTACACGTCGAATCGCGGGTTCGCTGTAACTAACTTCTTTCATTAAAATAGATGATACCACTGTAAAGCTTTTATCTTTGAAACGCCAAAAAAAAAATCGGTATGATACACTTTAATTGTTTTCAACCAAAACATACGGCCACATATGTTGTGGGTGCTCGAAAAACCGTCTCAAGAGACTTTTCTTTTGAGCACCCAAAATATAAAGGGTCTGTAGCCTGTAGGTCAGCATTTTTTTTTTAAAAAAACTGCTTTCAGGGCAGGTAAGTTAGGCTGTGAGGATTACTTACGTTTTGATTCGACAGGTACCCGTATGATGATCAAAAATATATGGAACATCGGTAAGAAAAAGTCTGCAAGTGCCGGATATAGACTAACAATAACACTTTAGGTGCCAACTAAGTATTGAAACCACACACCCTGGTTGTTTCACCCCTAAAGGTATGCATTTCCTGTTCCAACCAAAACCTTCGTGCATTATTCATTTTCAGAACTTTTACAGTCCAGAAAATGAGCGAAAGCAGGGTATACCTACATGTTTATATGTAGTTAATATTAAAATAAGTTGTTAATGGTGCGGTAAACTTTTTTTGAGAAACATGGGGTAATTAAATGCCATACTACTTTTGTCGCAAGAACTGAACTGCAGCAAAAAATCCTTATAGAATCTGATTGGAACCTTATTTGGCAGACTGTTGAGAAATGGTCTATTTGAATAGACATGTTGCTGTAAATTTACCAAATTAGATCCAATTACCGAATCAATCCTGAAAATGGTCAATTAGCTTGTTTATCAGTTGTTGTTGTCTTTTGTGTTTTTTCGTGGGGGGGAGGGGGGGGGGGGGTGGGGAGTGGGGGGTTGGGCATGTTAGGTCAAGGCGCTCATTGGAACATGAATTTAAGCGCCTAGTGATGCTACCCACATCATCTAAAAATATCTAGGCCGAATCGACTCACCCCAAAATAAGGCCGAAAAGACCAGGCCGAAACGACCCGGCCGAAACGACCCACGGCCGAAACGACCTGGATTCCTCTCAAGCACTTGAAAAGTCAAGTAATCGGCCAAGAAATCTGCTTAAATGTCTATATTAATGTATTTCGAGTGATTAACAAAGACTCTAGTGGTCCGTTGCATGCACAATGTTGTCGTTGCAACTTGAGCAGAAAAAATGTTATCGCCGCTTCTAATATGAGCAACACAACTTGAAAAAGTTGGAAGTTGTATTGATTGACTTTTCTCTGCCGACAGAATCGACAGAGATAAACCTGTCATGATCTTAGCTGAAACACTCTTGTTGTTTTTGTGGAAAATCAGCAAGACGGAAAAACCCAGCTGACAGCAGCCATCTTTGTTTTTTTAATCCAATAGGTGGACATGCACAAAAATGTTATCGGGTATGAAAGCCATGACCGTTCCCGATCTGCCGTGCCAGAAATCTATTTGTATATACAAAAAAAATATTACGTACCTTTTTATTTTGCAAATATGAAAATATTTTATGCAGAGGATAGAGCAAACATGAATAGAGAATTGAACCTCTTTGTTCTGTGGGAAATTGGATTTCTGGCGCGGCAGATCGGACACGGCGGCACGATGCGGTCATGGCTTTCATAACCATCATATCACGTGTCATCTTTGACCCCTGCAAGTGACGTATAACCGCATGACATATGGAAATACACCTTACGACCAATCGTTGCAGCCTTTCTTGGTAAAAGTTGGGAGAATATGAAAACATAGATCGATATCGTCCATTATCATTAGTTGATAAAGAAGGCGTTACCCTGTCAAAATTGATGGGAGATTATGGAATCTAAAACGTAATTGTACCAAAAACCTCAAAAACGAAATAAAAGTAAAAGAAGGTTAGATCGAAGTTATCAATGAGGGCATTATCTGAATAACTCGATGTAGAAAAAATGCTGGTAAAATATACCGTTTCCGAGTTTTTGAGCGCAAAGGGCTCCTTTAGTAGTATAGATACCACAATCTACAATATTTAACTGCATGAGGTGTAGCTGTGTCTTATCGAATATGTGCCTTCAGTTTGAGGAGCATATGCGAACAGTGTAGACTCCGATCAGGCATCGCAGAATGTGGTGCCTGATCGGGTTCTCCACTGATTGCTTAAAGTAAGTTTCCTCAATATGAAAAAAGAAAACACGAATATAACAGGTTAATATATATTATAGCTTATCAAGCGCAGTGATTTATGTAAAATTCAAAATTCTAAACCTGCATTATACCTTCAAAATAATGATGTCTCAGGATTGAATGATCAATTGCCATATATAGGCTGCAAATTTGTCATGAAAGCTGTTATAATCCGCCTAATTCAGTATTCCGAGGCTGGCTTTTCTATGAAAGCCAGCCTCGAAACCCTGAATTTAGAAATAAATCTGAAAACCTTCACACATATACGATTAAAGTCTATTTCGTACACTCCATACAACCAACACCCTTCCCTTCCCCTAAGTAAGTTAAAACTTGTTCTCAAACACATGCCTGTTATGTACGTCATTTTACCTTTGACATATATGAAATGTTTAATCTCATATGCCACCTGCGTGTGGCCTGAGTTTAACTGCGAGCAAGTTTTGCGGCAACATATTAGGATCTCACTGCTTGCTTGATTATGAGATAAAAAAAATGTTGTTGTAGATATACTTATAAGTACTAGCTTTTATGAAAAAATGATTATTTATCCGTATTTGTGTCTGTTTCACAAATTGAGGAGTAGCATGTTATAGTACCGAGTACGTGAAGGTATCTGCACATTCACTTATTTCCTGTATTCTTATATCATGATAGGATCTAAGCTGCTACTTTCAAAAAAAGACATGGACCAGCATGTGCATTTGCGTACAGGCTGGTGGATGCCTTTTGTATTCTGTATTGATTGTAATCATGATGTCATACCTATCAAACATCATAGGTGGTATTCTAATATCATGATAGGATCTAAGCTGCTATTTTCAAAAAAAAAAGACATGGACCAGCATGTGCATATGCGTAAAGGCTGGTGGATGCCTTTTGTATTTTGTATTGATGGTAATCATGATGTCATACCTATCAAACGTCATAGGTGGTTCTCTAATATCATGATAGGATATAAGCTGCTACTTTCAAAAAAGACATGGATCAGCATGTGCATATGCGTACAGGCTGGTGGATGCCTTTTGTATTTTGTATTGATGGTAATCATGATGTCATACCTATCAAACATCATAGGTGGTGTCAATTTATTAGAGAGAGAGAGAGAGAGAGAGAGAGAGAGAGAGAGAGAGAGAGAGATGGTTGGCATGATCACGTACCCAATGACTCTTTGACTTATATTTCGTTTCGATAAGTTGAAGAGCCGGGACTGGATTATCGCATCTACATTGATATGCTACTTTCACACCGGTTATTATGTTATTACACCTATATCTATAATAGAATTACATAAGGGGGATTACCTAACATTTTGTGGGACATCGGTAAACAGTACATAACCAGATCAGTCGCAGGATGCAGCGTCGATCAGATTCTTTACTGTTTATTCACGAAATGTGATATTAAAAAAGTGAAAAGCATATCTCATAAAACTGAACACAGAACAATGTCTCAATAAGGTGATGTGTTGTACATATACCTGGACTAGTGTTAACGTGCACGTCTCACTTCAGTAGAAGACTGTCCTTTAAGCGTATCAAAGAGACTATCATACACAGCCACATATATATAATATATATTGGCAACCCAAGCTGCAGCCAACTGTTAATTGAAACTTGTTGTGGTTGCTTGTTGGACTTATGTCTTTGAGATATCCAACTTACAATCAGAACTAGGACTTTAAACACCTTCTCCACGAAACTGAGAATATTAGGTCAAAGCAAAAAAAATATATATATCATAACTATCCACACTACTAAATGCAGTTGTTTAATTATGACTATTACTGTTTTCACTGTCTTTGTTAGGATGTCATCTTATTGTATATGTTGTTTGTATCCTCATGGGCTTCATAGCCTTTTGGACTTGGAAATAAAGCTATCTATCTATCTAATAATAAGTTTTTGTAACGAATATCAATATTCTTAAAGAGACAAGGGCCCGGAATTACAATGCCTCCTTAGAGTTAAGGAAGACTTAAGTTAAGTATTGATTATTCAGGATTCAAAAAATAACGTTTAAAACTGATTAAAATCAAAATAGTTTTAATTTTTCTGAAGATCACAGTGGTATCTTTGACCACAAATATGACATCTATCCAGACAATTTATTTAGAATTTAATAAAGCATATTGAAAAATCAATACTTAACTTATTATAAGTCTTCGTTAACATTAAGGAGGCATTGTAATTCCGGGCCGTGATCTGTAAGTATGAACATTTTTCGAAAAAAATATTTTCTTTTTAAATCATTTGTAAAAATAGAATTAAGTTATGCTTTCACAATAAATATGTTCAGTACAGCTGAAAGCTGCAAGGAACAGTGAATTATCTAATAAAAACAGATGATTTTTCTCTTGTTAGAAATGTTTACGTCCCTCCAATAATTCTAGACAGTTGATTTTAACATAAATGCTGTTGTTTTGATAGTTATAATTTGTTAAAATTTATGAAAATGGTAAAATGTTTACCTGAATTTGAGTATTTTTACTGTAGGCCTATTCTTGAAGAATAGAAACTTTGTTTCCAAATTAGAATATCAAAAGTTACAGACTATGCAGCTTTAATTTTTGGTTAAAAATGAGGGGGAAACCTGTGATAGTTGATGCACTTTTTAGATATTCTAATTAATCTCGCAAACGGACTGGTCGATTTTTATAATTTGTGTGTACTAAAAGCTCTATTTTCATCTGACGGTGAAAAAAAAGACAGTGTTCATTATTCAACTTTGTTTAAAAGGTTTTCTTCAGGAAGTGTAATCTCGATCTATTTATAGAACTACAAGCGCGTGCGCAATAGATATAGGGCGAAAGCCATTACACAGCCATTGTTGATCGTAATATACATGTGTTTATATTCGCCAGTAAAATGCATAGTTTATTCTGTGAAAATAGCGGAAGAACAATGAGTGAGTACTTCAACCCATAAAGCACCACCTATAAATTGCAGTAGAAAACAGTTTCAAATTTTGCCGCTTTTTTTCAAAATAACAAATAAAGCATATTTCATGAGAATCGTCTGCTGGCAGACGATTCTCATGAAATATTATGACTTTAAGTTATTTTATTGAAAACTAGGAAGGATTTTTTTTAATTTGTCGTCTGCTGCAGTATTAATTGGCGCCTTAAGGGTTAAGAGCTTTTCAAAGACTGCCAAGAGACGGTGCGAAGAAAAGCGTAATGCCATTGGAGTTGAGAATGTAGAAAAGGGTGACCCCTTTCTGATTTCTAGCGAGTGGGTTGACGATGTTTCAAAATGGCCAGAGGTGGAGTTCGGACAAATCTATGTGTACTTAATTGATGCGCCTGGTCCATAAACCCGAGAGACCATGTGCACCAAAGCCTACAAATGTGGAAAGAATGCGGAGCACCGGGAAAAATAAACGACAGCAGCTTGTTCGGAACAGACAGTTTGCATGTCGTTTATGTCATTTTAGTCACTGACCCCCACCTACATGTATTATATGACATTTTGGTTACTGTAAAGGCGGCACCTCATGAATGCGTAATTAGGACTGGTTTAACTTAGACATAGGTAGAAGCTGAAAATGAGGCATTGTTTATTAAAAAGTAACTCTATCATTTTGCGCAATTACCATGATTACCTCAGTATATACGCAAAACACATTATTTAGTCTCTAAAAAGCCAGCAAAATAACTGCATCTGAAAATGTCTATTTAACATAAGCAGAGAGACAAACATTGTGGAGCCAGATCAGACTGCTCCTGTACTGATCTGGGTCCACACTTTTTGTCTATGAGGCTTCAAATATTTAGTGGACGACAAAAAGATACATTTTGTGATTATTCGCTTTAGGGTTCAGTCTGTATACGGTTGAGATTTTCATGAAATGCACGCACGTTTTAACTTATTAATTCTTCACCAAATTATAAAAAGAACCTGTTTTCCCTTGTTAAGCAGATGAAATAGCCGAACTACGCCCAGATATGAATATTTAAGTTGTTGCCTTTACAGATAGCGAAAAGACTATTAATACATGGAGTGGTGAGGACTTTTCTCATTTTCAGCTCTGCAATGGATAACCATACACTGCCACTAGATAGTTTTGCACCCTGGAAAAGTGTAGTTAGGTAAAACTGGCCATATTAACAGGGCCATTGCATATGCGGATCCATGGGGGGGGGGCAGGGGGTCTTGACCCCCCCCCCTGAAAAATCACAAAAATATAGGGTTTCTTAACAATACTGGTCCGGATCCCTTGTAAAACCACAAAGCTACCAAGCCAACATTCAATGTTGGGCCACCATTTAAATGGCGTTTTGCTTGCGGGCCGATGATAGCCCGCTTATAGTGGTATTTGAATCCTCTCTGCCCTCATCAACTAAAAAACTTAGTCAAAGTAGGACCCCCTCTGAAAAAACTTTCTTGATCCGCGTATGCATTGCCGCTGACTAGGACTTTTAACCACAAATTAAACAAGGACAACCAATTTTCCATTTAATGAGGCATACAGATCTATTTTATTGAATCACCTTCTTTCAAGTACCAATAATCATTAAAGTATCCAGACGTTCAGATTTATGGTGGGCTCGGGTCATTGTCCCATGAATTCAAAATATGGCCCATCACTTCCCAAGGCAGAAGGCCCAGTGGACCCATCCATTTGAGTTGTGAAAAAATCTCACTTGAATAAAAATATTCGTCTTACAGCAAGTCTACGAACCCCCCAAAACAGAAGGTACATGTAGATAATCAATACACATACAGTAGAACATGTCTGTAGCAGCCACTCAAAAAAGGCAAAACAAAGATCTTAATAACAAATGGTAGCTCAATGAAGGACGAAAGTATTGCAGAATGCACCAAGGGGAGCATTCTGCAATACTTTTGATCTGCGTTAAGCAATAACTTGTCTTCCGTTTTTAGTGGCCGCTTAAGACAGATTTTACTGTATAATCAGCAGTCAATATACATATATGCATACAAGTGTCTGTGTAAGTATGTACAGGTCCATTAAAAAGGTTATTTCACTACGCAATATTTCAAAAGTTTTTTCACATTTTTATTATACATTAATGGTTTATGTTTTACCATACATGTAATTTAAATATCTTGCCATTTTATTTCTATATATCATCAGACAACATTTGTATATAAATATAAAATGCATTCCTATGAAAACACAACAACATACTTTTAATACATTCCAATGAAACATATCAAGAAACTTGTCGTAAATTCTATATTTCGTTGCACTTCCCTTTGCTTTATTAAGATCTGCAATGCTCCTTAGCATTAAATTGTTAAGTTCTCGAAGGACAATGCCACGCTTCACATACTCGCTTCCACATATCTTCTTGTTACATGACATTTGGTAAGCAATCTGTTTCTGCAATTATATTCCATACGTTCTCTATTGGATTTATATCTGGAGGATTCCCTGGCCAACCCAAAACGGGCTTTCTTTTACATTCTAGGAGTGTTCTAGCGCTTTTATTTTTATGGCATGTCGCGAGATTATGCATAAAGATATACCCCTTCTGTGGAAAGACAACGTATTCACATGGCATTTCAATATCATGAATAAAATCACTCTAGCATTTTACACTATTCATGTTACGATTCAGTATTCTTAGAAGAGATAGATCTCTGCTGCTAATCGCTTCTCAGAGTTACACACTTACAGTAGTCTGAATACACTAATCATGATATTTCTCATTCTGTTTGCACCGAATATGACAATGGCGTCGATTGTTATGACTGCGAATAACAGCCTTATGTGAATGCGTTGTGGTCCCACAGAACGGATATATCTTAATGCATGATCTTGCGCCATGCAATGGCACTTAAAGTACTAGAACGTTCCTTGAATATAAAGGACTATCTGTCATGGAATTCGCCAAACATGAATCCCATAGAGGACGTTTGGAATATAATGAAGAAAGAGATTGGAAACCAAAAGCCGTGTAATAAGAAGATATGTAGAAGTGAGTATGTGAGGTGTGGTATAATATAGCACCGAACGTTCTAGAAGAACTTTTACATTTCCATGCCGAGGAAAATTGCAGATCTTATTAAAGCAAAGTGGGGCGCAACGAAATACCGACTTCATGATGTAGGCGTAGAAGTATGTTGTTGTGTTTTCATAGGAATGTATTCAAGTAATACTATGTTGCTGTGTTTACATTGGAATGTATTTAATATGTATATACCAATTTTGTCTGATTATACGTTGATATGATTTATAGAAATAAAATGGCATGAAAATTAAATTACATGTATACGATTGGTAAAACACAGAGCATTAATGTAAAAAAATGCGATAAAACTTTTGAAATATTGCTTAGTGAACTAACTTTTTAAATGGACCTGTAGGTAAAGTCAACTATGGTTAGTTTGATAAATTATGCTTGGGCCAATCATTTCAGAAAATGACCCACCATTTTTTGCTCCATGGATCACTTTGGCCCACCAATCTTAAAAAAAAGATTCAAGGAGGGTTGTCAGGGACGTTAATCTTCAAATCAAACAAACTAATGTATGTTTTAATTCATTGTACCCTGAAAATGCTGACGGGTCTTTGGTAAACTATTTTTAGAATTAATTTTGGTTCTAGACTATGCTTAAGCTTATAAGCAAGAACAAAATTTTATCAGGGGGAGGGAAAAAATCTGACAGGGGAGGGAAATGGGGTTGGAGGGGGGAAGTGGGGGAGAGGGAAGGGAAAGGGGGAGAGGGGAGGGAAAGGAGGGGAAAGGGGAGGGAAGTGGGGATTGGGTACCCCGTGTCCACCCCTCATAACTGAAAGGTTGTTGATGAGACGTAAAGAATAAAATCAAACAAAACAAATATGAAGGTTATTTTGTTATACCCATGCACTTATGCCTAGGATATTACACAAATATTGACTTCAATGAGGTAGACATAAGGATTTATCTACCCCAAAAAGGTGATAATCACCGAGGCCGCAAGGCAGGGGTGAATATTACTATTAAGGGTAGATAAATCCTATGACTTTTTAACTATGAATGAAATTTTTCTACCTTCACTTTATGTTTAACCTAAGGACTTTCTACCATGTTTTAGCAACGGTTACTAAACTATTTTAATGTAGTACTTTGTATTTTGGGATGTGTAAATTCTCTGAATGTGGAATGAAAAATTAAATCATAAAACACTAGTTTTTAATTTTGTTTACTCAATCAAACAAAGAAAAATGAACGAACAAAGCAAAACAAAACTGTTGTTAAAGTCCATTAAGGTCTTTATTTTACCTGTTGAGAGGTGAAACGCAAATCATGTCGATTTCATGCAGTTCATACTAGTTTCAAACTCATCATGCTATTGTTAGCTCTATTGAGGGCAATATTGCAGAATTGTCAAAAATATGAACATCTAGAAACTAGTTTGAGCTGGTTTTCATCCTATATCATCCTATAGAGAAAAATGTGTTTTGTTTACTTAAAATGGGCGTCTAATTGAGACGTTTCTTTTAAGCACACATAACATGCGTTTTGATGGGGAATAATGAAGGAGCTCTATAGTCTATTATTATGTTAATTGCATCTAAGCTGTAGACCATAATTTACATAGAGTTCGCGCTAAATATTATTGTCTAAACAATGTTTTGTGTTCTGGGCCAGAGGCCTATATCACTGACTGAACTATTTGTTTTGTATTGCTCCATTTTCCATTATATAATATTTTCAAACGTATTCAAAACTTTACTTATTTTTTCCTTTAATTTTTCCAATATTTTCTAAAAATAGAAAATGATGTCATGATCTAAAAATAGCCTATGGAGTTAAGGGTTGATTGGTTATGAAACTAGCATATTTAAACTTTAACAACGTTTTCAATGTCATTTGTGAAGAACGTTAATTTTTGCCTATCAAATCACAAATTTAGTTATACACTCGACCAGTTGCCCCTAGTCTTCGATTGTGGAGTATTTATTGTTCATCATCAAATCTTTTAATTTGTGCTTTTATCCAACCCAAATGCTCAGAAACAGACATAAATACACTAGGATATTGTGGGTCGCATTCTCTTTGTCCCCACGACACCACACCAGCCAATACACCATTGCATACAAGCGGACCACCACTGTCACCCTGTAAAAGAACGTATAACCGTGAGCTAATAATAGCCTACTAATCCATCGTAAATGCCATTGGAACTTTCATAGGTTTAGATAAACACAACATTTCAGAGAAAAATTGTAAATATTCTCTAACCCATAATTTAAAGCATATGTTTTGGGTGCTCTAAAGAACCGTCTCATTGAGACGGCTCTTTTGAGCACCCACAACCTATGTTTTATTTGAGAAATAAAAAAGTTATTTTTTCTGTTACGCGCTCAAGATTAACTAAATGTCTGAATGGAGTCATACCATAAGTTAGAGATCTTTCATGCAAACCAAACAACTATGTGTCTTCATTCATATCAGAATTAAGGGTAAGTTTGGTATTGTGAAACTAGTTTAAGCCCCCAGATATTTTCTTACTGACTGTTTCATTGCTGTACTTCTTTTGTGGATCTTTTTTTATATTTTTGTTTGTCTTTGACATGTTGTCTTGGCTATATGTCTTGCAGTCTTGTGGTCACCTGCTGGGAAAGGTCTTACCTCTCTGCTTTCTTTTATATGACGTTTTGTATTGTTTTGTCTCATTAACGTGCTTGTGTTTGCCTGTTGGGTTTCCTTTGCTCCAGTACTCAGTTTTATGTACTGTTGAATCCTTACCATTGCTTCATCTCCTGTTTATATTTTGATTTATATGTTCTAGGAGATGATGCATGGATAAGTTAGGGGTATTTCATGCAAACCAAACATCTATGTGTCTTGATCCACATCTGAACAAAGGGTGAGGTTGGCGCCGTGAAACTGGTTTAAGCCCTCCATTAAAATATTTTTACTGACCGTTCCAAGGTGGTTCTTCTTTTGTGGATCATTTGTGTCGTGTGTTTGTCATGCGTTCGGGTCCGTTCATTGCTGCCTTGTGGACACCTGCTGGGAAAGGGCTGACCTCTTGGCTCTTGTTTATGATGTTTAAATGTGTCTTTGTCACTTTAACACGTTGTATCCTGGGTAGGGTGTGGTACTTGATTGTATCGATTCGTGATCTTTGACTTCTTTCTTACTTTAACGATGATCGTGATGGACAGATTTTTTTATCCCATTCTCACACAAATAAGGGATTTTTTTTCTTGTTCACCATTCAATGGTACATTTTCATGTTTAGAAAGTTTCTAAGAAGGTCCTACGACATATTACGATGACGTCACTTAAACATAGCAATTATGTCACTTGTGACATTATTTCTATAATAAAGTGACGTCATTTACGACATATCATGATGACATCACTTAAACATAGCAATGATGTCACGTGTGACATATCACGATGACGTCACATAAACGTAGCAATGATGTCACATTTGACATATCACGATTACGTCACTAGAACATAGCAATGATGTCACTTGTGACATCATTGTTATGTTTAAGTGACGTCATAGTGATACCATTGCTATGTGCAAGTGACGTCATCGTGATATGTCGTAGGACCTTCTTGAAACCTTTCAAAACATTCGGCTGTTCGAATTTTATATTTTCCACGGGTTCACGGAGTTAGTATGCGAGATAACATGTATAACAATATACGATGAAGTAATTTAACGTAGCGCTTCAGACTTTTTCGATAAAAGTCTACATAAACTGTTAGCAATACTCCGTTACGAAAAGGACTCCCAATCCCAAACGATGCATAAATCTACAGAAAGCTACTCCAAACCATCGTAATGATTAAAAAAGCTTCTTTATTTATCTTGTTGTATTTTGTAAATGTGTCAGAAAAAGTACATGATTATACATAACTTTGAACTTCAAATTTTTTTTGAAATAAAATGATTTTCAGAGTTACTTAACGATGCCATCTGAAATACCACCACTTGGTCTGGTAAATGTGCTAATCTACTATATATCATATCCTTCCCTATTATGATAATGTCATGATTTACGAAGTTGAATTTGCGTTTCAGTGACTTTTTTTTTTCTTAGAGTGCCGGATAGAATTCATGAACAGCAAAAGTTTCGTTTAACAAGCGGTGCCATGACCTGAATAGGAAATATGTACGGAGGATAATTTTGGCTTTGCTTATAATATAACAATTTAATAACCTGTGATTGTATTTATTGACATATCCACCTGCTATTGAATTAAGTAGCATTTATACAGTGCCAAAACTTGATCGGGCCTGATCTGGATCCACTGGTGGAGTTTTAGCCTGATGAATTGTATTTTTATAAATTTTGTATTTTACAATCTTGCAGAGAAATGGGTACATGTCTTGGTGACTTATCATTAACTGTCTCCCCTTCTAGTCCCACGCCCCCGGGTCTCTGGCCTTTGGATCCTCTCTACCCTCATCAAATTAAAAAAAAAGTGTAAAAGTTTGACTCCCTCTGACAAAATTTACTGGATCCGCGCATGCAAACAGTGTCATGTTTGGTCTGGATCCAAACTCTTTGACACTGATGGTATGATAAGATGCTTTTTCGATATATACATTGGGTCCTCATCGGAAGCAGTTGTATAAAGATTAATAGACTGACCAATAAATCGTGTTTCGAAATTCTAAGAAATCAAACCAAAGATTATCTCTTTCCTTTAACTACCTGCTATCAAAGTTTGCAAACAGTTTGGATCCAGATAATCGTCCGACGTTTCGCAGGGCCTGATCTGGGATAAACAAGCATACCAATAGTTAATCTAGTAAGCGCATGTCCGACTTTGCGTTGGATGCGCACGATACGCTGGGTATTACTTCACTTTTCGCTTTCTGTTAAGGCGGTAACTTTAATATTCATATCTGGGCGTGATTTGGCTATTTCATCTACTCACGAAGGGAAAACAGGTAATATTAACGGTAAAACAGAAAATTTTAACTGTTTGCTAAGAGTTTATAGTATAAATTGGATAGTGTTAAGCAGAAAGATCCGTAGCGTATTGGATAAATATACCACTTTCAAATTTTAACATTGTGAGTTCAATCCCCAGCAGGGGCGATTAATTTTTTTATTTAAGAAAATTATTTACTTTTTTTTTCTGATATTTTTTACATTCGTTTTAGAACGTTCTTTTGTGTTTAATAATATAACACGTTCAATATGATAGTCTTGGAGACAGTGTCGTATATCTTCCTTGGTGTTGCCATGATGAGACTTGAACCCGCAATGAAGATTGAAATAATTATTTCTTTTTCCCGCTGTTTGATCCGCGCCAATGTACATATATTTCATGAAAATCGTGACTGGAAACTGAACCATCATTGATTATATAATATTTTGCGTGTGTTCTGAAAATCAATCATAACTGATCGAGGTATTATGACGCAAGATTCAATCCTAGCTTAGTACTGCTTCACCCAGGAAGACCTGTCCCTTTTTAACTGAAAGATTGTTGGTGGGACGTAAAGAATGAAATCAAACAAACACACAAAAACAAAATGACGCAAGATTCAACTTTAGATTGATAAAAAAAAATATTCCAGTGTGATTCGAACTGGCGAACCCTGGATCATCGTTCTTCAACGTAACCATTTGCGCCACCGATTTGACTGTGATTTATGGTGTTAATACTCGTTAAGTTTGTTTGGGCGCTCCGAAACTGACTAAACCACGCCTCGTTTTCACCATTTACCTATGTCTTAGATGGATTAGTCCTAATTACGCATGCATGAGGTGCCGCCTTTACAGAAAGCGAAAAGTGAAGTAATATATACTCATATTTCTTAAAAGAAAAGAAAATTTCAGACAAGTACCACAAATCTACATTTTCTTCAAGATGCATGCAGTGCGCCGTTTCATCCATGTGTCAACCTGCTCAATGCAATTTAAACTGTCCACGGACATAATTTTATCATATTTTGGTCATTGGACGAGCCTGCGCAAATGTGCACTCTTAAAATACCATTCATTGCTCACTGTGCCACACATAACGCTGGGGAGTAGATTGCTCAAGCATCACAGCTTCTGTGTTGAATGGATTAATTATATGCTTCACGACTCAAACCAAAACGTGGGATAATGCCCTTTTGTATATAAGCAAACTTATTTAGCATTTACTAGCATATCGAGACTGTTGTTTAACGCTATAGTTTATCAGGCTTAATTACGTCTACGACAAGAAGTTATGACCAGGCAGTGTATGTCCAAGGTCCTGCATGTCGAACACAAGCTAAGAAGGGCATTTTCTCGCGCGTTCTGCATGCGAAAAAGAACATCGTTGCAAGATTAGCAATCTACTTAGAGAGGAAACTTCCAAATGTCGCCTGCCTATGGCACAACCGTTCACGTGCTGTACGGTAGAATTATATCGAACAAGGATGGGACAAACATATAATATATCGGAGTGGTGACAGCGGCGAAAAGTCGAGTAAATGGCTGGTGACAGACGTCTGGCAGCAGCGAAAATTCGAGTAAATCGCTGGAGCCAGACGTCTGGCAGCAGCGAGAAATTGGATTTGTCGCTGGTGACAGCTATCTAGAAATCAAATGGTATGTCATGATATATGAATAAATTGTAGCTGCCGGCAGACGACGGTACGTGACCCATTTTCTAGTATTTCTATTGACATAGGCTACTATTTTTTTAAATTAGTACCGTGACGTAAAATGCGAGCATATTTCCAAAAGGAAGCGCTGACCAACGACGATCCACACATGATCATGCCTTAGCAAGATCTATGTTTGACACATGTAAGCAAAGACAGTTGTTGAACGCTTTTCTGTACACGTTCTCCTAGCCCAAACACCCCACCCCGTCTTGGCTTGGTGCCCTGTACCTCTGTCCATTTCATTGCTTAGAATCATTTATTTTTAATCAATGCGCGACACAGACGCATGCGAGGACACATGATCTATTCGAAAGAAAGCCAATGAAGGGGATTTTTTTTAAACTGAACATTATGGGTGTTTCTCGTACTGATTTGTATCTGAGGCTCAGGAAGGGGTCCCTGGTATCCAATATCCGTTTAAATATTTTGAAAAGTATCCCATATCCATGAAAAGAAATTGATAAATTCAACAAAATTCAACCAAAATCAGAAAGCTCTGTATCACCATACCCGTAAAAATACTTTGAAAGTTCATAAAAGTATCCCATTTCCCTTTGATTAGTTGGTCCCTTCATCCCTAAAACCTTTTCAGTGCCTCGTAGCTCGCGGCGGTGTTACTGTGGCTTCTGCTGAGAGTTTTCTAATAAATGCAATAGACTACCGGGTAAGATATAATGTTATGACTAGGCCTTGTATGACTATAGTTCTTTTTAATCTTTTCTGCATTTAATCAGTATCTTCTTTCTTTTCCATTTGCTTAATGGTGATAGAGGGTCGCTAGTTCGAGACTCCCCAGGGCACTGTGTTGATTCTTTGAGTACGACGTTATTATACAATCTGCATAGTTCTGGTTCAACCATGGAAGACAGAAGTCGTCGCAATGTGATAGGAACATTATTGAATGGGATGTAAAGCACCAACACAAACATACATGTAACATACTGATATGCTTCGACTGCAAAACATAAGTTACATGTAATTATCAAAAATGCGATTTGATATTATGTTGTTGTTGTTGTTGTTGTTGCTGTTGTTGCTGTTGTTTTTCGGTTCCATTATTTGCTAGTTTTAAGGTAGTTACGGACTCATCTGATAAGATAATCTAACAACGGTAACAGTTTTCCAGCTCGATTTAATTATGTTTATTTTTTGCTAACGTACAAGAATTCGCGTTTACAAAAGCATTCCTCTAGTTTATCAACACATCTCCATGACCATTTATATTTTGACCGTCTGAGGACCAGTTCCACCCATCGATGGAAAATATATTCTATCAAAATGACCTATATTTGATCAATCTAGTCTCTAATGTTTCAGATGATCAGCTTGCTTTTCTTGTTTGCAAGCATTCCCCTTACATTGTTTATAAATGATTTTTTTCTAAACTCTTAATTTTCCTGAGGACAAAGATTCAGATAAATGGGATTTTCTATAGAGATCTATAGAGCTACACACAATATAAAGTCAGGATGGTCCATTGTATATTTCAGGTTATGAATTACATAATGTTTCTTTCTCTGAAGATCGATTTTGTATGAGCAAACAATGCAGACCCTGGTGAAATTTCTCCATATGTGGCATTTCATCTTGGTCTTCCCTGTTTGCAAAATATCCGTTTAAGAGGATTAACAGCCATTGACCACCAACTGGTCACGTTTTATGGCTTTTCCACTTCAGTGATAACAGTAATAGAATTAATATAAGACATATTTTGGAAACCGATGATTCCTTCACCACGAAGATAATTGATTATGTACCATATTTACCCTTATTAGTCTAATGATTATATTCCTAACATCTGGGAACATGTACTAACGCGATGAGGTGTGAAAAAAATAGGTAGCAATGACAAACAGTGGACACCCTAATGGAAGCACTCATTGACGGGTCTGTGATTAAACTATACGGACTTTAGAAACGCAACACTTGGATAACAGCTTTAATTTATGTCTCGTAAAAGAAGGCAAAAAAATAATTTTGATTGTATGTTAAAGAGCATTTATTTGTAAGTAAAACATGGAAAACTTGTCAAACTAAGATAAACGTAATGCGTTAAAATGTAAACTTTTTGAGATAGGGGTCAACTGTTTAATGTGACCAAATGTTATGAATGAAAGATTCCCTACTTCTTTAAATCAAGAAACACTAGAAGCATCAAATTTGTATCATGGACTTTGTTAGTCATCGAGGAATCACTCTCCTATTGATTGGCATGTCTGCGATACAGCTTATTTGCGTATATGACGTATGTCTGGGTGTACCCTTTCATTCAATAGCTTAAAATCTCCTCTACTTAACAAATGTTTAAATGGTTAAATTCTTACGGAGCAAATAACGTCGTCCAGTTAAGTTGTACATTTCAAACTAAAATGTTTGCTGAAGAAGCCAACTCAGGATGGCATCATCGAAGCCAATGAATTTTAAATACAACTGTTTTTTGAAAGATATAAAGGGAAGTTATTGTTGCGTTTTTAAAGTCCGTCAGTATATCTGCCGAATATCTAGAATAAATATGGTTATTTTCAAAACCATAAAAAGTTTACTCTGGATTAGGCAGTTTTTGATTCTCCAGCTATATCTAAACATAAATATGCATTTAAACTCGAAATTATTCATTTATGTAGGTGTCGTATATTTATCGAACAAGGATGAGACAAACATATAAACGGGCATCGACTTTCATAATTTTAGAAATTCACTTTCTCTATAAAGGGCAGTGTCCTTTATTTCATAATGTTTTAAAAATTATTTTCGGCTTTAATTTTAGATGTTACAATTCAGATTGTTCAAACTTTTTGAAAATTTACAGTAAATCTTGGTGAATTTGTCAATACATCTTTTCCTTTAGCAAAGCATTTAAACCCGGATCAAGCCCAACATAGTGCCTAGCATGATCTCGATCAAAACTGTGTTTGACACGCTGTACTCCTATAGATTATTTTGCCTTTTGTAAACAGTTTTGAACACAGATTAGGCTCGATGGACCTGATATGGATCTAAATTGTTTGACACTGATGATATTCTGATTAAAAGAAAAACAATATAAAATACAAATCATGCAGAAAAGTATGATCAATTAATCCCAGAATCCAAAGTTATTTTTTACTGTCAAAAAGCCCAATTTGCATGGCATTTTAGCACCAGACCCTAGCTACTATGTACGTCAAAGTCATTTTGGCGTTTTACAATAACGTCATTTAATTTTGGCATTTTAACATCACTTCCTATAACAGCCACCTTAAACACAATGCAGCAAGTGTACTGTCTTCACGTGCCGCGCTGGGTAAATTAACATGAGCTAGCTTATAAGAATCCATTGTGGGAATAGGAATGAAACTTTTGCCCCGAGGATCACTGTTTGGCATCAAAAGGTTTGTGGAGTGATGTTTTTTTTTCTTACAATTCAATGCCACATTTTCATGTTAAAAAAGGCTCCCAGAAGTTCCTGAATACTCTTAGATACGACATATAACGATGACGTCACATTAACATAACAATAATGTCACTTGTCTTCCGACTTTCAGCTGTTCGATTTTTTAACCTTCCCACGGGTTGGTATGGGGTACATGTATGTGCTATCATAACAAATGAACGATGTACATGTAGTAACCAACAATACAGCAAGGTACTCGCCCCACGTGCCAAACTGTGTAAAATTACATGGGTTAGATAAGATTTCTGACCCACGATAAAATATCAGACATCTTAATCTGGTGTGCAAGACAATTTGTTGTTCTATTCCAAGCTAAAATTTTTGATTATAAGATACCACCATGAGTGTGAGGCTAGGATAGTAAACTCTGTCCTGAAGATCACAGTTTGGCATCACGAGGCTTTTCGAGTGATTACAAACCGTGATCCCGAGGGTGGACATTTTCATCCTACCCTTACAAGACTAGGGTAAAGGCAGGTATATTCGGACAGACAGCTAAATTCGGACAGCCCTTTTGTTTGTTTCATAGTTCAGTTATTGGTATAAAAAAATAAATTAACTAAGCAAACAGTGAAAATCCTGGTGAGACGGCTCATAAGGAGCCGGTTCATCACGATTTCTACTGTTTGCAAACGTGTGTCCGAATTTACCTGATGTCCAAATTTACCCGACTTTACCCTAATGTATTCTTAAACTTACTCAATATTAAATTCATCATTTTCATGCTTAACAAGAAAAACTATAACATGTGTTACTTGTTATAAACGGCGTTATTGGAAGGTTCTAATGCGTAAAAATTGATGAAGGATAATAATGAAGTTTTTTTGAGAAATGAGATATACATTTAAATGCTTGACCATATTCAATCAGACGGTGATGGGGAAGCAAACTTTTGTGAAAGCTTATGCTTGTTTTCAAACCACATCGTCACTGAGACCCTTGCGTTTTACACAAAAACAGCTTTGAAAACAATCCCCTTGATTCATATCGACAGGAAGCTTATGTTTAAACATGGAATGTCATGGAGCCATAGAGTAACGGTATTAGGAGTTGTGTGTGGCGTATTTATTTATTTATAATCTTTTTATTAGTGAAATTCATAGTCCCTTTTCTAAGAAGTCAGAAGATGACCTCTATGTGACTGGGCATTGATCTTACAGAAACTAAAAGACACCACTCTAAACATAGCACGCCATTCCATGCTCCACTACACTCCATGCTTTTATAAATTGCATACTAGCATGATAAGAAGACGCCCACTTCTTATAAAGAAAAATCAGCAGTAAGTCGCATTTGTTTGCTTAGACTTCCCATGGGGAAAAATCCTTTAAAAATGATCTTTTATGAAAATCAATACTTGTTATCTTCAGTCTTTTATGAAAGAAAAGATGAAAAATAATATCCCATGCATTTTTCTCCTTTAGATAGAAAGAAATCCAACCCAAGTCATGAATTTGCGGGTGATAGGAAAAATCTACTAGCAGGATGATGATGCTTCTGCGTTTGACCTCAAATAAAAATAGATATTGCTTTGAGGTTTGACACATGCTTCGATGACATCAAAACAAACCTCTGGACAAACCAATCGAATGACCCATTTTCCGCATTTTGCCTTTAATCTTTCTTAGGTAATTTTCTCTGCTTATTCATTTTTCTGCTTGTAGGCCTATTGTCCATTCTGTTTGTTTGTTTTACATTTTCTTGCTCCTATTTTCTGATTAAATGAAAGTTCGTTTCTGTTTTATGGCGGCACAAAACAATTTAAGTACGCACACTGATAAATATAGAATCAATGACGTCACAATTATTTACAGAATAGTAGTAATAAATAGGGCCTTAAGAATTCAGTAGTCTGTAAATACTATCTTTGAATTCGTATTTTATAGTTATGAATTTATCAATAACTTCGTCCCAGAAAACCGCTAATAACACACTTCTAAGTTATTCTAAGTTTTCTAAGTTAGGCCATTAGACCAACTGAAGAGTGAAAAAAATAGGCACAGCCCATAGGTAGAGCAGGTGTTGAACATCCAACATTTACACTGAAAAGACATCCCATTTTAGACGTTTTAAATACTCTTTTAATAAGAAAAGTCTATATTTGTTTTTACTTTAACCCTTTGAAAAACGACAAAATTTAATCAAAACGATATTCATTGAACAATAACTGATCACACACCTTTAGGAATAGTCCATTTCAAAACCAATTACAAATAAAGGCTAAGTAACCACTGTTTCATAAGTGAACTAATATTAGTTACTTATGCATAAATAAGTAACGCCTTAGAAAAGGCTCCCACAAATTCCTGAATACCTGAGATGCGACATGATATGATGACATCATTTTCAAATAACATTGACGTCACTTGATGACTATGTCGCGCGAGTTCCAATACTACCAATGCATAACTCTCACGTGACAGCCTGGGTATGATAACATGGGTAGGATAAGATATTCTATCCCAGTATATAACATCAGATATCCTTATCCAGTGTGCAAGAAATATTTATCCGATGACAGGATGACGTCATGACGTTTTATAAACGTCGTCTCATCTTCCCTTGATTTTCACGGCGTTTGGTCGCCATACGATCTGCTGGTAGGAGAATGCTGGGCTACTTACATGGCATGTGCTTACGGTAGAGTCTGGGCCGCCGGCAAAGCAAATAGATTTGTCCGTAACAACATCATTTGGCAATTTAGCGGCATCTTGTTTCCTATGGAAGTTTGTATAGAACTCCCTACAATCATTGGTGGACATGATTGTGCCCCATGACTGCTGCAGCACTGTTGCACCTTTCCAAGAATCTGTCTCTGAAGGAAAAAAAACAACATTAAAGTTAATTAATATATGAACCTTGGCATGTGACTTCCAACAATGTGGCATTTTGACTTGTGTAGACTAAGACAAGCCTGTGCAGCCTCCTTTTAAGCTTAGACACTAAAAATGCTGTTAGGTCAGTACTTAAATATTAATAGAATACTCAAACGACTAGCAAGGCTCTGATCAGACTGCGCGCATACCACATTGTTGGAAATCTCAATTATTCTTTTGGCAACACGCCTACATGTACACACATTCTGTTAATCGCGTAATTATCCATCTTGTCCTACCAATGGTTACATCTTAACCTTTGGCCTCACAAGTAATGATTCCACCCATTTTGCCTTTTGGTTCTCCGCTCTTTCTTAAAAATAAATCTGCTCTTTCATATTACGGATCCGCTCAAACGTAAGTCTACCACTATTTTCTATCATGATCTGCTTTACACGTATTATAAGTTCAAATTAAGCTAATATCTACGTTTTGAAACAGTTATAGTACATATAATCATTACATTTATCTCATGATGCCGCGCCTGGTAATAATATAACGCCATGTATCAAAATCGATAAACCACTAGTGGTTTACAAATTTTGTAGCGTCACGTCATGACGTCCATTATAACGTTGCGTGAAATATGACAAAATCTTGGCGTTTTCATGCAAAAAAATGTAATGCCATGTGATAAATAAAATTCTAACATTCGTGCTTTTGTATTATTTAATTTCTTAAACTCTTTTTGAAAAGAGAGGAAATGTATGACAAGCCCCATATTTTATCTCTTTTTCTCACCTCGTTTAATAAATACGATATAACGTGAGCACTCACGTACAATTCTCTATTTGCGTCAGGTCAGTTCAAATGGGCATCTACTGTGATAGGAAACGTATGAAACATTCATACACTTATTCAAGCAAGCTATGAAATATGTGATTTCTGATCATGAATGATAATGCAACATTTAATTAAAACATACTATAGGGTTCAAGAGTTATAAACATTTTCACTAAAAGACCTCGCCCGGCAACAATGATACTCGGCAAACCCTCGTCACCGATGTGCATACCAGTGGCTGGATAATATTAAAGTAAGTATGCAGAAATTGATCCAATTATCCCATAAGGTACAGAGTTATAAGGATTTTCACTTCCTGATCACAACAGGCTGGACTGATGCACAGCAAACCATCGACCGTCGAAAAAGATAGTTTTGCATGCCAGTTGACATGCAAATTATGTGACATTCTCTGGGATTTTAGGTCTTATTGAAGAACATGGTCGATTTTTAGATTTTTGCATTTTCTAAGACCATGGTACCTGCCAAAACGTTTGGTGTTATATGGTCACTGCATGAACCCTAATTATAGAGTTATAGCCCTTCGAATAGCACAGCTGATAAGCCAAAACTAGGCTAGCCCCATTACATTGTTTGACGTCATTACGCTCCTTTAAAAATGACAATATATTTATGTTTACTCAATAATTTATTGGACAATTTGAATAGTATTTATTTATTATGGAACATAATTTGACTTTTGATTTCAGGTACTTGAAAGGGTCGATTGCTGAGTTGCAAACACCCAGTAAATAGTATTATATTCACCGGTGTAAAAGTTGCTTATTGTAAAATAGCCTATAGATGGACGCCATAGGATGTGTATACTAAGAATCCATCAAGTGATCAGTTAAAACCCTGGCCAGAATTCATGGCTATGTGTAGGAAATATTATCTAGAAGGGGTTTTGTCCATGTTGAAAATTCACAAGAAGGATCTTTTCCGCCTTGAAAATAAGTTGAGGGAGGTTATATCTACCCAGTGACGTATATTATATATGATACAATATAGGTCACTGATCTACCTTACAAAAAACACGCATGTTCATTCAGTGTATTCAGAATGCAACGAGTTTATACCGTTACATTTAAATCATTTTATCATATGACGTCGCGTCTGGGAGTGAAATAACGTCATGCAATAAAATCTGTAAACCACTAGTGGTTTATCGATTTTCGGGAAACGTTATGACGTCCATAACAACGTTGCGATCATAATGTCAAATTTATAACGTTTTTACGCCAGAAATGAGATTTCAAAGTATTTGTCATATGATAAATAGAATCTAACATTCGTGCTCTTGTATTATTGAATTTATTAAACTCGTTGCGAAAAAGAGATAAAATGCTCGACAAGCCTCGCATTTCATCTCTTTTCCCCAACTCGTTTAATAAATTCAATAAAACATGAGCACTCATGTAAGATCCTCTATATATATGCTTTAAAGTGCTAATGCTAATACAGTGCCATTAGCGCTCAAACACTTTTTTGTGAGGAGAAACTGATAGTTTTACCACAAAACAAGCAAATGATTTCACCAGCATGAAAAAATCTCTTTAAATTGCAATTCGCATTGAAGTTCGATTTTTACTCGAGGAAAGTGGTAATCGCTAATTTACCTGTACATCAAGTTACTCTGTGAAAAATATGCCCGACTGTATCGCAAAAATGAATTTTGAAAAATGCATTGACAAAATCTATGTAAGATTAAATCACATTGTCCAACACATCAACATGTCATCTAAGCGCAGTCAACAAGGAACTCTTGTTTTCATTGAGATAGATGTTATAACATGACTAAGAGTTAGTCCATTTTTCATATTTAGTGCAGTGGTTTTGACCATGTCTGAAACGAACTTTAATAGTTTTCTATGATATGCAAAATGTGATCAAAATATACCATGTGGTTCAAGAGTTATGAACATTTTCAGAAAATGCAAAGGGACTGGCGGACTCACATAGTAATTATAGTGTAGACCAAGGTGTCGCGCAATAATATAGTCATGTGATTGCATGCATGCGTGTTTGTATTGTATGTGTGTGTCTGTGTGTACGTGCGCGCATGTGTGTGTGTGTGTGTGCGCATGTGTGTGTGTCAATGTAACAAATGTATAATCACGTGATTGCATTCATGCGTGTTTTATATTGTATGTGTGTGACTGCGTGTGTGCGCTCATGTGTGTGTGTGTGTGCGTGCGCGCGCTCATGAGTGTGTGCGTGCGCGCATGTGTGTGTGTGTGTGTGTGTGTGTGTGTGTGTGTGACAAACTCCCAGATATATTTACCAAATCTTCCCCATCCTGATGTTGTGCAATTCTGGCCTGTAAAATCTTCATGCTTCCTAGGCAATGGGATAATATACGATGAAGGAAGTTCTTCCGTAGTTTGTATAACACATATGTCTTGGACAATAACTCGGAGTCTAGACTTACTATGCTGCAATGAAAAAGCCCATGGGACTATCTTATTTTCTGCATATTAGGGGTCCAAGTGCCGAGGTCGAAAGGCGTTGATTCATGCTCAAATCATTCGAGATTGAAAGTCCAACTGCTCATAGGAACTAAAATGCTGCTTTTAAGCTCTCCCATAATATATTTTTTATGAAAATTGTTTTTATAATACCGACAATTGTTATGCCCCCGCCATGACAATGTCCAGGGCATTAAGCATTACCCTTGTCCGTCCGTCCATACGGACGTACTTTACTAACGTACGTAAGAACGTCTGTCCCAACGACGTCCGCTCTCTAAGTCGAATACTCTTGATCAGGATTTTATGAAACTTGGTCACATTGTTAGATACCACGATGTCTTTTTCAAGTTCGATATTTGTCATTATCGCACCATACTTTTAGTAGTTATGGCCCTTTGTTTATGAATAATTTCAAATTGAAACGATTTTTGCTCTCTAAGTCGTATATTTGGTTTCAGAATTTTTCTGAACTTTGATCACATTGTTTAGTACCATAATGTATAATTTAAGTTCGATAATTGTCCATATCGCACCATGCTTTCAGTAGTTATGGACCTTTGTTTATGAAAATTCACCATTTGAAACGATGTCCGCTCTCTAAGTCGAATATTTTTTTATCAGAATTTTATGAACCTTGGTCACATTGTTTAGTACGAGGACTGTTCAAATATGAATGCAAGTAGCTTCATAACTTTTTTCACATATATGCTACGACAAAATGGTTTACGTTTCTATTAAGGACTATATGTCAGATTTAAACTGGCACCAGACCTAAAGAAAAATTCAGTATACTTATCGAGCTATAGCCCTTTGAATGAGAGCCACGTTAGTATACTTACAAACTCAATGCATCGAACATATACCAGTGATATAGACGAGCGTATAATTCTTCGATAAACAGGTGAAGTTTCTTGAAATTTTTAAGGAAGTATCCCCATATTCTTATTAAATGATTCTGTGAAAATTGCGAAACTCTGGCAGACTTTTGTTAAATTACAACGAATTGTTTTCATAAGTCTCCTAATGTTTGTAAATAAATGGTAAACAAAACACCACCTTTCAGTTTTCAGTTAAACTTATCTCTAACAAAATGCACGAAGCGACATTAAAACTAGTTTTAACTCAAAGACAATATGTTGATCGCTCATACTGAGTTGTTGCTACAAATTATTGATGGAAAGTGGGTAATCTTTAAACGCTGAAAAGCATTTTTATTAAGTAAAAAATGTCTTTAGTGAAGGGGTTATAGAATTTATACTTATTTTTTTTTGTCATTACATTGCGGCTTTATTTTACATTTGAACGTAAACTTTAAGTTTGACCACTATATAATAGGCATTAATTACAATACAATTACTCACCGGGTCTTGAGGACTAGACAGGTTTAATATATATTAATTAATGTTAACAAGTCATTAAGAAGCAGAAACAAGCTTGAAAAATGATATTGAATGTTATTACTCTGTAAATAGAGAGCTACGCATTTTGAAAACTCCCTTATGACATATTTAGCATGTTTCCAGCAAAAAGCAAAGAAAGCGACACAGCGACGTTCATTATTACATCACCAGTAGATAACTAAAAATGACGTTTATCATAAAATTAATGTCGTCACAAACGTGCCTGTTTACTTGAGATTGAAACAGGATTATAATTATAAACTTTTTCCTGCAAGCAACTTTTGGATTGTTACTTAAACTTGCATCTAAAATTTGGTGCCACTGTGTCTAAAACTTACAAAGATATGACACTATATCCGCACATGTACCAAAACGTGCATTGCAATTCGCTTCAGAAAAACTTCAGTATACAGGAATTGCCTTTATATAAGGGTCTGTAACTCGATAAATATAGTGAGTTTTCTTTGTGTTTGGTGCCATTTTAAAGGCGACAAATAGTTCTTTCCAGAAAGGTATGATATTTTGTCATAGCATTTATGTGAAGAAAGTTATGAAGCTACTTGCATTTTTATATGAACAGTCCTCGTACCATAATGTCTTCTTCTGGTTCGATAATGGTCCATATCGTAACGTGCTTTCAGCAGTTATGGCCCTTTGTTTATGAAAATTTACCGTTTTAAACGATGTCCGCTCTCTAAGTCGAGTAGTTTTGATCAGAAATTTATGAAACTTGGTCACATTGTTTAGTACAATGTTGTCTTCTTCAAGTTTGATAATGGGCTATATCGCACCATGCTTTAAGGCAATATCCTTACTTTATGAAATATCATCGGTTGAAGTTATGTCTGCTCTCTAAGATGAATAGTTTCGATTATATTTCTATGAAACTTGGTCTGATTATTAAGTACCATAATTTATTCATGAAGTTCCAGCATGGCCCATAACGCATCATGCCTTCAGGAGTTATTGTCCTTTGTAAATGACAGTTCCCTATTTATGCGAATTTGACAATAGTGGGGGCATCCGTGTCCCATGGACACATTTCTAGTTTTAATATGTATAGGTATGATAACTTCCATGCATTGTCGAGTAGGACATGCCAAAATTATAACCTTCTTTGAAGGTTACGTCAGAAATGAGATTTTAAAGTAATCTTAATGTCATGCGATCAATAAAATCTAGCATTCGTCTTCTTTCTTAGCTTAAAATGAGTCTGCACAGGCTCGTCTGAGTCCACACTTGTCAAAATGTCACATAGCTGGAAATCACATATCATGGCTCATTTGGGAGCGATGTGGCTCATTAGTAGAGTGCTTGACTCAAGACCGAGGGCTTAAGGTAAATCAGATGAGAGATTGTGACCTTTATTGCAAACGGTATTGACCAAGATCAGACTGCTTAGGAGCAGTCTGATCAGGGTTCATAGTGTTATCTTTCATGATAAGATTTGTTTTGGGGAAAATTAAAGATATGCAGCAGATGTAATAAGCAGACAACACTCTTTATTCAATACTGTCATCTGCTAATGACCAAATGAACTTATATATAATGCTTATATAATATTGCAAACAGTATGGACCCATATCAGTCTAATGAGCAGTCTGATCTTGGTTCATAATGTTTGCTTACATGATGAAATTATTTTGGAGTAAATTTGGTGTAATTTTGTGATCTATATTGCAAACAGTATGGACCCAGGTCAGACGGCTTAGGAGCAGTCTGATCAGTGTTCATCGCGTTTGCATGATGAAATTATTCTAGAGAAAAACTTTAAATGCACAGAAGACATAATAAGCAGACAACACTGTTTTGTTAAATCTTTTTGTATGAAGTGATTATCTTGATGAATAAAAACAAAAATAACTATTTTTTTTAATGAAAATCGAAACATCTGGGTTCACAGTCAGTATGACACACCGATGCAATGTCAGAGTACTCACAAGTATTTTGAAATAATACATAAAATTTTAATATTTCAGCTGAAACTGCCAAGTTTTCTGGATCAAACTCCAACTTTTCAGTTTTGACTCCCATTTTTTTCAAGGAATGGATTCTATAACTTCTGTTTTCAAATTCCTAGTGAAAACACTGACTCTGATCCGCTGCATTGTTACTACATGTATGTAGTTGACCAGTCCCTACTGAAAAGAACTTTTTTTAAAGAAGGCTTTCTCATGATGTGGTTCAATTCTTAAGGGTCATTCGTTTTCAAGTGATTAGTCCTCACATTTTTAGCTGGGGTTTATCATTTCCTTGTTGCAGATTTAATTTCTTACCCCTGGTTTATGCCTGCTTCACCCCAATTGAGGGATAGATGCAATACATTGTGAATCTGCATTGATTTAGCCTCATGATATGCTTGAAGAAACGTTAATTCAGCATTTATTTGGCACCTTTTTTAAGGTTGAATTAGTGTTGTATTTGAGGTTGAATCAAAGCTGATTCAGTTTTGATTCAACGCTGAGTCAGTGTTGAAATATCAATTTTGATTCAATGCTTGAATGTCAACGTTGAATCAACATTTGTATGTCAACGTTGAAGCAACGTTTGTATGTCATCGTTTATTCAAGTTTCAAATTCAAAGATATTTTCAACATTATTTCAACATACACTCAGAAAAATTTCTAATTGGTCACCTTACTTGTTTACGCTAGTTTTGAAAGTGATATTCGGTTATACAAAATGCATCCTTCTATAAATCAACCAAGGTTTTGCCAAGACTGCAGGTCATTTCAAATAAAAATGACTGATACTTCCACCACAGACGATACTAGAGAAAAGGTAGCCTCATTTTAAAAACTCACATTTTTTCTACAATATTAAATATTCCACAAAGACACTATCCTTTTGTAATTTTGTTTGTTTGAAGACGTTTCTGACTGCCGTGATTTAACACAAACAAGTGTCAAATGATTTGCTTCACCCAGAATCCTCGTTTCTGTTACGTAAAAGCATAAAGCCAACCCCTACCTGCAGCTAAATCATAGAAATTCAGCTTTATGCATGCAATTTACATAGAAAGTTTGCACTGTTCTGTACGCCTTATTATTTGCGACACAGCATTGAAATTCTCAGCGTTTGTTCATTACTACTAGACGTCATACTTCTAGTTTGGAAATTGAAAAAAAATGGCAAAGTGCCGTCAAATTGATTTTTAAGTATTACACCAAACCGGAAGTGCGCAGCAGCAGTGAAATGTTAATCATCACAAAATGGATGAATCAAGTTCTTTTCTGTTAGGTTATTCTTGTTGGGATCAAATAAAATGCATACAACAATTTTAGCACGAGCTACTGATGAATTTTAAAAATCTTGAAAAATATGACATTTTGGAAAATGCGTAAAAAATCTACTTTACTCATAATTTTAAGTGTTAGGTATTTTTTGATGTCGGCTACACCAGTTTATTACTTACTGCATTTAAATTTGATATAAAACTTCACTGAAAACACTTTTTCCTCAAAAAAGCATATTTTTGCATTTTTACAAAAGAAACTGTTGATTGGAGACAACTTTTCTGAAAAGCTACTAAATTTTTCCCCATTTAACTTAAATATTTAGGCAAAAAATCATTTCAATGTTATTAGCGCTTTGTCAGAAACGACGAATTTAAAAAAGTGACCAATTAGAAATTTTGTTAAGTGTATATTGTCAACGTTGAATCAACATTGAAACAACAAACTCGTGCCCGCTGGGAGGTATATTTTGACTCTTAGGACCAGTTCGACCCATCATTGGGTTCGAGTGGTACCTAGTCAGAAAATTCCCGTCAAACAACTTATTATCCATATTTACTCCAGGAATAAGAGTGCGTAACTGAAAATTATTTTTCTGATTTCTCAATCAAAACCTATGTTGTGGGTACCATCTCGATGTTACAGTTCTTTTGAGCACCCAAAACTCGTGTTTAAACTGATGGATGAGACAATAATCGCATTTTTACGCTATTTTTGTTTGCTTAGCTGGCCCTATGTTGAATTGAAACTCCATTGAAGTTAGATATCTGAAACTCGTGTCTATAGCTTACCGTTAGCACGAGACAATTTACTGACCGTTCCAAGGCGTTTCTTCTTTTGAAGAACACTTTTGTTACTTATGTTTTATGATAGTCTTTGCTATGCCGGATTGTCTGCTTCTTGTGACCTTGTGGTTGCCTGTTGCGATGGTCAGGTTTGTTGTGGCTGGTGTTTTCTTATGTTTTTGTTGCTTTCTTATGCTATCTTGTTCATGCCTATCAGTATTTGTGATGTCTGATCAGTGAATGCTCTGGTTAACATCCATTAGTTATATTTTGCTTGTCTTAATATTCTATGCCCACATCAACAATTGCTTGTTCTGTTTGGACGATTTCCTGTCTTCTTAGGTTGAACCATTACAATAGCAGCAGATAGAGTGTCATGCCCAAAGACATAACACTGTGCCTCTGGTGAGAGCAGACCTCCAGGTAAGAAAGAATACTGAAAAATTATTTTTATTACTTCTTATCTAAAACATATAATGTGTGTACTCAAAAGAGCTGTATCAGTGTGACGGTACCTTTGAGCCCCCCCACCCCCCCCAAAAAAAAATATGAAAAAACACGTTCAAACCCATGGATATGAAAATAAATGCATTTTATCTGCAAAAACTACAGTAATCGAAAGTTCTAACCGATCAGTCTTAAAAATCAGTTATCTAGAAAACTACATATTTTTGACAAAAGAAATTTTTAGCGCAAAGTATACGGGCACTCTTTTATCGATTTTTCATGTTTATTCCTGAAATAACATTATTGTTCTCTTACCGTATCTTTTCATTTATAAACATTATTACCTGCTTTGAAAAAATGCAAGTGATCGGTCAGAACTTTCGATAACTGTACTATATCTGGACCTATTTGAGAGTCTTGAACTAACAACCCTTCAAAGCCCAGTCTAACGCTCTACAAACTGAGTCGCTGTGCTCCTTACAAAAAAGATACGTCCATTCGTAAACCTGACATTAGTTTTGAAACGGTAGAACATGCGCAAATATAATTGAATAATTTGGTAAGAACAACTGTACCGAAAATATTACATCTAAAAGTTCTTTCAACACATCAAATCTCCAATCAATTTCTTCCTAATTTCTCATAGCTGTCATTTTGCAAAAATATATAATCTATATGAAGAGGAAATGGCCAAGCCATGTATTTGATGGATCATATTTGTCAAGCTACTTTTAGAAGGTCCTTTGATTTCCATTCATACCAACTTATTTACACTTTGATCAGTCAATTCAAAGAAGACGATTTTGAACGTTTTCTTAGCCACCATAAGCCACTCCCTATGTTTTGACGGATCAAATAATGTTGGCTGTCCTGCCAGTGAAGAGTGACAGTGACGTCATGTTTGTTGACAAAGTAATCAGGGACTTATAATCAATAGATCACTTGTGTATTACTCCTATCCACAGGATAGGATTAATACATAAGTGATCTATTGATTCGTGTTAGCTAAAGTGGAGTGTACAAGTCAATATTTAACTTAGAATTATAAACAAAAATATGTCACTGTCACTCTTGGTTGGCACGACAGTAGTTTTCCATAGAAGATATATTAGGAAACATTCCTTCAAAGTGTAATCAAAATCGGCTAGGTGGTATGTTTCATTTCAGGCAAACTATACACATAGGACGGCGCGTTACATATGACGGACATCAATGGACGCCTAGCACTGACTAATAATATCAATAGCTTATACAAATGTATTTAGCAACTCGCGCTCATGTGATAAAAAATGAAAAACTTAAGTAGTACCTGCTTTATTGTTTTAATTCTGATGGGAATTCCAGTTGAGTTTTCCATATTGTATTCGTTCACAAGAAGCCGCATGTTCTGAGTTCTAAAAAAGAATATGACTCAGCAATTAATTACAGACTGGAATTTATTTTAATTCATGATGAGTTTAATATGAAGGATAGCGAAATCTCACCAAATATATCGGAAATGAACCAGGGAAAAGGATTTGTCCCAAGGCTGAAAATTATCTGTCTTTTATGGACAGACTTTCGAACATTCCGCAAAACTTATGAGCTGCATTAAGCGGTAATCGGTCTTGATAACCAAGTTTTGGTCTCTTTGCATGGCCCCTTAAGACAGCTTTTACTGTATTTAATTTGTTTTTGGAAGAAAAATATAGCAAATAGTGTTAAGTTGCGTGTAATTTTAGTCCTTTGGGATGCTTTAAACCCATCTTTTGTCATAGGGCTTCACCCATGGCCCCACACAGGGGGAGGAGGTGGAGTACCCCAGACCCCCTCAAGAGTGTGTATTATATAAATGCCTCAGGAACGCGCCTGACAAGCCATAGTTTAACCTGCGACTGGGATTGCCGAGTCCCTGGTTGAATTCAGATCCCAAGGGTTAGACTTCACTACCCAACCTGAACAGGCTCATGGGAGACTATTTTTCTTCAATTTTCCTAGCAAAACAGATAGAAGATCTTATGTGAGTGTTCAGGTTTTATTGAATTTATTAAACGAGTTGTGGAAAAGAGATAAAAGGCGAGGCTTGCTTCGCGTTTTATCTCTTTATCGCGACGAGTTTGATAAATTCAATAAATTCGTCATACGCGCAGTCTGATCAGAGCCTTTGCTTGTCGCTTGAAATTCTATGAGTTTTAAGCTACTGACCGAACATTATTTGATGTTTTTAAGCTTAAAAAGGGGCTGCACAGACTCGTCTGAGTCTACACTTGTCAAAATGCCACATTGTTGGAAATCACATGTCACGGCTCAATTATCTTGGTAACGTTACAAAATGACGCCCCTAATAACGTCGTGTATAATATGGCAAAATAAACGTTTTCACAAAAATGCGATTGCCAAATATGATAAGTCATATAATATATAGAATCTAGCATTCGTGAAAACAAATTCTTAAAATTATTAAACTGGGCCCGAAATTACAATGCTTCCTTAGAGTTAAGGAATACTTAAGTTAAGTATTGATATTTCAACATGCTATATTAATTGCTTAATAAATTGCCTGGATCATTGCATTACTTGTGGTCAAAGATAACAATGTGATCTACAGAAAAAAATGAAACTTTTTTTGATTTTAATCAGTTTGAAACGTTACTTTGCGTATCATGAAAAATCATTACTTAACTTAGGTCTTCCTTAACTTTAATGAGGCATTGTAATTCCAGGCCCTGGTTGCGAAAAAATGTCAAAGTACTAGACATGCCTCGCAGTTAAACGTTTTTCCTCCACTCGTTTAATTTATATTCAATAATACATGTGTACTCACGTTAGATTCTGTATGTGCCTACGTGTGTCCTGGATTATCACATCAGTGCATAGCAGTGAGTACCGTTGTTTTGCTTTTCACTTTTATATATAATTATTATAATAGTTATCAATTATTTATTTATAAGAACTCACGTAAATCCCGTGGGATCACAGCAATGATCAGCAGTAAGTACGTTTACTGTCGTTTTGGCTATAATGGAACCACCACAAATGAAATGTTATTCTCTATTATAATAATTATTGATTGTTCCATTATTAGACCTTACGTAAATCCAGGATTATCACACCAATCATCAGCAGTAAGCACTGTAGTTGTGGCTATAATGGAACTACCACAAATGAAATGCTATTCCCTATTATAATAATTATTGATTGTTCAATTATTAGAACTTACGTAAATCCAATCATAAATCCAATCATCAGCAGCAAGCACTGTAGTTGTGGCTATAATGGAACTACCACAAATGAAATGCTATTCCCTATTATAATAATTATTAATTATTTATTATCAGAACTTACGTAAAACGGGGGATATCACAACAATCATCTGCAGTAAGTATTGTAGTTTTGGCTGTAGTGGAACCACCACAAATAAAATCTTATTCTCTATAATGACAATTATTGACTATTTATTTATAAGAACTTATGTTTATCCGGGGTATCACAGCAATCATCTGCAGTAAGCACTGTAGTTGTGGCTATAATGGAACCACCACAAATGAAATGCTATTCTCTATTATAATATTTATTGATTGTTCCATTATTAGACCGTACGTAAATACAGGATTATCACAACAATCATCAGCAGTAAGCACTGTAGTTGTAACTATAATAGAACTACCACAAATGAAATGCTATTCCCTATTATAATAGTTATTGATTATTTATTATCAGAACTTACGTAAATCGGGGGATATCACAACAATCATCTGCAGTAAGTATTGTAGTTTTGGCTGTAATGGAACCACCACAAATGAAATGCTATTCCCTATTATGACAATTATTGACTATTTATTTATAAGAACTTATGTTAATCCGGGGTATCACAGCAATCATCTGCAGTAAGTACTGTAGTTTTGGTGGTAATGGAAATACCACAAATGAAATCTTATTCTCTATTATAATAATTATTGATGATTTATTTATAATAACTTACGTAAATCCGGGGATATCACAACAATCATCAGCACTAAGTACTGAAGTTTTGGCTGAAATGGAACTAACACAAACGAAATGCTATTCTCTATTATTCTCTTTTATAATAATAATAATTGACTATTTAATTATAATAACTTACGTAAATCCAGGGATATCACAACAATCATCAGCACTAAGTACTGAAGTTTTTGCTGAAATGGAACTAACACAAACGAAATGCTATTCTCTATTATTCTCTTTTATAATAATAATTGACTATTTAAAGATAATAACTTACGTAAATCCGGGGATATCACAACAATCATCAGCACTTAGTACTGTAGTTTTGGCTGAAACGGAACTAACACAAACGAAATGCTATTCTCTATTATTCTCTTTTATAATAATTATTGACTATTTAATTATAATGACTTACGTAAATCCAGGGATATCACAACAATCATCAGCAGTAAGTACTGAAGTTTTTGCTGTAATGGAACCATCACAAATGAAATGCTATTCTCTCTTATAATAATTATTGACTATTGAATTATAAGAACTTACCCGGGTTATCACAGCAAGATCGGCAGCACGTACTGTAGTTTTGGCTATGATGGAACTACCACAAATGAAATCCTATTCTCTTTTATAATAATTACTGACTATTTAATTATTAGAACTTACGTAAGCCCAGCACAGCAATGATTAGCAGTAAGAACTGTAGTTTTGGCTATGATAGAACCACCACAACTGAAAAGCCATTCATTATTATAAAATATCTGGATCATGATTTGATGACGAGTTGTGTCGTAATTGGCAGCGTTCCCTCCAATGATATATACTTCTGCTAAATTGAGATCATCATTTGGTGGTACACCTAGAGCAAAGACAAATAAAATACATCATTGGTGTTCAGTTGTGATTGCGAAATTCCAATCTTACATTCCATTATTGCAGTAGGAAATGAGCAGTGCCAAATTTCTTACTGGAACTGCATGCGCAGATCCAGAGAAGGGGATTGGGGTCTGGACTACATGGTTATATGTGTTTCTGTGGGGAATGAGCAATTGGACGATACCGCCCCCTGTAAAAAGTTGGACCCACATTGAAAATGTTTGACCCCGTCTAAAACCTCCGAACCTTGGAAAATTATAGCTTCTTGATAAAACCAATTGAACTTCTGTAAAATAAAAAAAACACAATAAACGTTGTAAGAGCTTTTTTATAAACGGATGGACCTTGAGCCCCCACCCCCTGATGAAAATTCCTTGGTCCTTGCATGATCTTCAGGCTTCTTGGATTTTCTGTTCCAACTGAAAATAAACAATTTCCCACTGAAGCTGCATGGGCTGATCCAGAGGTAGGTGGCAGGGGGTCTGGATCCCCCAGTAAAATAACAAGCCTCTGTAGGGAAAAGGCAGTTGGACACCTCTGCCCCCTGTAAAAAGTTGGACCCCATGGAAAATGTTGGACCCCATCTTAAACCTTGGGAAATTACGGCTTTCTTTGAAAAAAAAACACATTGGACTTCTGTTAAATAAGTTGAGGACAAATAAAAAACAATGTTAGAGCTTTTATTGTGACGGATGAACCTGGATTCCTGATCGCCTCCCCCCATCCCCACCGAAAGTCTCTGGATCCGCGCATTAGCTGTGGACCTTTAGGTTGTTGGGATTTTCTGTTCGTACTGAAAATCAACGTCCAATATGTATTCTCAGATACCTTTAACGATGGCGTAGCTAGAACGCTGAAAACGTTACACATATCAAATCAAGCAATGATTCTCTACAATTACGTCCCTTTTCATAATTGGAAAATATACTAAAGGAAATAATTCGCTCCCTCTTCCTTTAAGAGCAGTTCATTAAGGTATGGAAAACCACTTTTTCTACATTAGGTGATCTCCCTTAAGTGTTACATTGTACTATTTTTATTACACACGTGCGTAAACTGCGTAATGGGAGCGATTTGGCAAGATAGTGTATCTTACTAATCTTCAATGTTCTTAGACTGAAGAAGGCTATCCGAATGGGTATACCTGGCTGCGGCAGACAACTAAGCTCTGTTTTCTTTAGTAATACTTGAGTAGTTTGACCTGTGGATGGATACATCAGGTAAAGACGGTCAAACATCTTTTGACATCATTTTTTCAAAAGTCTTTTTGCATATTTAGAATTCATGGCCATTACAATAATATATCATTGATTTTACAAAAAAGTAAAATTAAACACTTCATTGACACCTAAAACATTTCATAACTGGTAGATAAATTTAAGATCTGAAACGTATTTGGTAAATCAACAGTATTACTTAGCACTCTCCCTAAGAATAATGCAGATGGTGATAAGTGACTAGTCAAAGAAATCAATAGTTTGATATACATTTAATCATAAAAGTTGAAAAACTTTCACAAAACAACGCATTAGCTTTTTCTGACAGTGGTTGCCATGGAAACTAGAAATTAAGATATCTTGGAGATTGGCGCAAGGAAAAATGTGAAATGACTTTATGATGTGAGTTTTCTTTTGATTACATTTACTATTAGCTCTGTTTATAGGAACACATTAGTTGTATTCAAAATGTGAGTTGAAAATGAAATATGCCATTTGTATTGTGTTGCCTAGCAACAAACGTGCCACAATGGAAACCAAATTTCAGAACACTAGAAATGGACCATTTTCAAATCTAATTATTTCTTTGTCGTAGAGCGAAAATATTTTACCTGTCCCAGCCGGGAATCGAACCCAGGTCGCTGGATCTACAGGCAAACACTCTACCACGTCGCTGTAAAAGCCGGCTTCTACCGCAAGGCAGTAGAAGTGTATTATATACCTAGACCCTGTGACATACACCCCCTCCAATTTGAAATTCGTCCCTGAATTTCTTGGTACAGGAATCACGTGAAATGAGACCAAGGGAGATATTTATGCACAGAACGGTCATAGGATGGGTTATTTGCATTGGGCGCCATTGTCGTAGGGCGAAAATATTTTACCTGAATTTCTTGGTACAGGAATCACGTGAAATGAGACCAAGGGAGATATTTATGCAAAGAACGGTCATAGGATGGGTTATTTGCGTTGGGCGCCATTGTCGTAGAGCAAAAATATTTTACCTGTCCCAGCCGGGAATCGAACCCAGGTCGCTGGATCTACAGGCAAACACTTTACCACGTCGCTGTATAAAGCCGGCTTCTACTGCAAGCAGGTAGAAGTGTATTATACCTAGACCCTGTGACTTCTTTACACCAAAGGTGTATATAAACGATGCATATAGTGCCTAAATAATCCACCACGAATTAAAAAAAATCAAAATGTTTATAAGTTTTGTTTCCATGACATTAGAATTATCTTACCGTCAACGATTTTACAAAAATATTTCTATATAAAATCAAATTATCTTGCTTCTGCAAACAGAAATATTGATACTGTATACACAATGTGGCAAGTTCACATCTGTTTAACAGAAACTAAAAATTGGAAATAATGCAATTATTAAATATAGATTACCATGGCAACCAAAACATCAGACAGTTAGCGATTTTTCAAAAAGAGCATATTATATCTCCCATTATATGCAATATATCTCCTATAAACAAAGGATCAACATGATTATTTATGCACATATAATGTAACCATTACCTGATTATCAACACAAACATCAATTTTACAATCTAATTTTCAACATATTTAGATAATCCACATCTGTTATACAAACACTAAAAATAGTTTTAAAAACTCCAGATTAGAGCTACCATGGTAGCAGATATTGCCAAAAAAAATTACTCTATGGCAAAGAAATACTACAAAAATGAGATTTTAACAAGGCTATCGATATCATAAACTTCGCAAAGCATTTTCAAAATTTTATAGACGAAACTATGATTTGATTTTTAAATTCCAAGTTGGACTTAAATCTCTGTTGCGTCAAGGACTATCGGAACCTGATTTCTATGGTGACTTGGTGTATAAATTGAAGAAGATTGTTGGCTCTAATAATTTTTCAGCGCAGTTCATTAAAATAATTTCCAATTATAAAAAGATTGGCTATAATATTTATGTATTGCAACAGACGGCATGCTTGGTGGTCAACCCAATCACGGTTGGCTACTTTGCTTTCCTCTTTAATTGCACGCCGGTGGGTCGGACTTCAAACTCTATGATGGTTCCGACTTAAAGACTTATCTATTGATGAGATAGTAGGGGCCTGATGCTTTGGCTGTTTGTCGGGCCAACAGGGGTTTACCTGCTGGATTTCTTTTGCTCCGGTATTCAGTTTTATTTACTGTTGAGTCCTTATCTTTGCTTTATCTCCTTGTTATATCTTGATTTATATGTTTTGGGAGATGATGCATTGATAAGTAAGGGTTCTTTCATGCAAACCAAATATATATGTGTTTTGATCTACATCTGAATTAAGGGTGAGGTTGGCGCCGTTAAACCGGTTTAAGCCCTCCAGTAAAATATTTAACTGACCGTTCCAAGGCGGTACTTCTTTTGTGGATCTTTTATGTTTTTTGTTCTGTCTTGTGTTCGCTATGTCTTTGTGCGCGTCTGTTTATATGTGCTTTGTGGTCACCTGCTTGGAAATGGCTGACCTCTTTGCTCTCGTTTGTGGTGTCTAACTGTGAGTTTGTCACTTTCCCATTGGTATCCTGGGTCAGATGTGGTACTTGATTGCATCGATTCCTGATCTTTGCACCCTTACTTAACTTTCCCATGGGAAAATGTGAAATTGAAACTTTTCAGACAGGCTTTTGTGATAAGAGTTGTCTAATGATTACATTTACTACTAGCTCTGTTTAGAGAAACACATTAGTTGTATTCAAAATTTTAGTTAAAATAAAATATGCAATTTGGATTGTGCTGCCTAGCATCAAACGTGTCAACATGGACAACAACTTTCAGAACACTAAACTTGACCGTTTTCAAATCTAGATATTTCTTTACAGCAAAGATGTATATAAAGGTTGAAAAATGTATACACATTGTGGCAGGTCCACATCTGTTAAACAAAAGCAAAGAGTATTCCAAAAATGAGATTTGCAAGAGGAAAATGTGAAATTGACACTTTTCAGACTGGCTTTTGTGTTATGAGTTTTTTTATTATATTTACTACTTGCTCTGTTTAGAGGAACTCATTATTTGTATTCAGAATTTTAATGAAAAATGAACTTGCCACTTGTATTTGTTTGCCTAGCAGCAAACGTGTCACCATGGAAATCAATTTTCAGAACACTTAAAATTTAACATTTTCAAATATAAATATTTCCTTACAGAAAAGATGTATATGAATGATATATATAGTGCCTATATAGCTGTGTCTATTTTAAAAGTTTCACGAAAAAAAAAATCAAAATGTTTATAAAATTTGTTAACATGGCACAGGAACTATTTGATCGTCAGAGATTTTTTTTAATAAAAACTGCAATGCCAAAGCAAATTTTATTGCTTCTGCAAACAGAAATATGGATAATGTATACACATTTTGGGAAGACCACATCTATTTAACTAACAAATGAAAGTAATGTAATTAATTGAATATAAATTACCGTGGCAACCAAACCATCAGATAGTCAGCGATTTTTCAAAAATGCAAATTAAAGGCATTATCCCCCTTTAACAAATGATCAAATTGATTATTTATACACGTTTAGTAACCAGTACCTGATTATCAACACCAAAATCAAAACTTATAAATAAATAATCCAAATTCGTGTTTCCATGTCAACCAACACATCGTATCAACATTCATAAATAGGGCATATTCAAGGGAAATGGCATAGCGAAAGCAAATTATCACCTTCCAGCACGACAGAATATGAATAATTGTCAACATATTTTAGTCAATACACATCTGTTATACAAATTCATACTGTGCTATACTATACCACCCCCACCACCCCAAAGAAAAAAACATAAACAAATGCAAAATATCTCTTTTCAGTAAGGAGTATTTCCTGAATTCATTAATGTTTCAAATGACCATTAAGTGTTGGACAAGTACTTTTAAATCAGCTTAAAAATGCTTCAAAACGAGTAACCAGTGACTTTTCAACTTATGTGCCGGGTTGTTTGTTGTGTTTTTTGTTTGTTGTTGTTGTTTCTTAAAGTATTTTTTTTCCCTTAAGCAAAGAAGCAGTCAGAAATTCATATACATCTTAGATCAACAAACACAATTTTGCTTCAATTTTCAGGGTGCAAAAAATCTGTGAAATTTTTTTTCACCTTCACATATCCAATAACACATCAATTTTGATTCTGATCTTTGTACGCTTAATCATTATAAGTAGAAGGAAGTAGATTAAAACAATAAATACACACAATATGATTTTCCCACATGCCATCAGAATACCAAATGTGGGTGGGAAACCAAGAATGGAAAATTGCTTTGGAGGCATTTTTGAACTGCTACAGTCATTTTCACGCCTACTAAGAGGCTCGTACGGCTATTGATAAGTTCAAAGTGGTATTCAGCTTTCATAAAATAAAAGAGCATGCGTGTGGTTTACCTCCTTCTGGTCGTAACCATGGAAACAATAACTGTACCATAAAAAAAACTTGTTTTGGCTTCAGTTATAAAATCCTTTTCAATTGATTTACCCAAAACTTGCACTTAAATGTTATACCCAATTATCTTTAGGTACATTAAATTCTGTAATATAGAAACTAGGTGGACCAATTATAACCACTATAAAATGCAATTTATCTCATTTCCATTCTTTGATTGTTTCCATGGTTACAACCAAAAGCAGGTAATGTCTTAGTCTAGCTCCTAGACCTTGACGTGTTTGTCTATTTTACTTAACGTTTCATTCATTAAAATTGATTTCATATAGCCAGTCTCATCTCTTTCTCTCTTTGACATCAAGGTCTAGCTTATTTCAACTAAGCTTGCCTCAGAATTCTGAGGTGTGGGTCATTAATTACAGCAGTAGGACCAGCCGCTTGAAATTTTAATGGCTTTACTATAACCACAAACTGATCACCTACTGATAAGCCATAAATACCTCCCAGTTCACTCACTTATTCCAACACAGCTGTTGTTGGATTGCTGCCAGCTGATTAAAGGTTCCCTATGCAAGAAAGGGATTCCACAAAAGTGCAAGTACATACATGTGCGCAGTCTGTTCAGTGACTGAGTCTTGTGTTTTACCCTCTGGGAAGAATACTAACTAAAGTTACATGCAAAATTTCAATACTATATCCAGCTAGCACACAATGTCAGGCCACAAACGGCCCACCAGCGATTGGCCATTGAGACAACGTCAAACCACCAACGTCCTACAAACGATAGGCCATTGAGATGGCGTATCACTGGTGGGCCTTTGGTGGCCCGACGTTGTGTACTAGGTGGGAAATTAGAGTCTGCAGCTTTTGTTTCTTTGGTTTGATTCGTTATGTCCCAGTCAACATCTTTTCAGCTACATTGTACGTAGAGGCGTGTTTTATAGGATTGAGCCAGTACTAAGCAAGGATTAACCTGTCTTGCTCAAGGACACAACGCAGTGACCAGGGCTAAAGATAAGAGGGGGTAAGGGGTATTTCAGCATTGATTTTTTGGAATTCAGCATTAAAAATTAAATAGAAGGGTGAAATACCCTTTGCAGTTTTGAGGTTTCAGTGCTGATATTCAATTTATGTGGTGAAATCTTTTATTCTAAGTAAGAAAAAACTAATTAATATACACCAATTTCAAAATCTTGAAAGTTTTCCGAAAAACGCAACCTGTTTTTGATACGAACAACTTTTCTTTAAAATATGTTAAGCAAATATTGGGTATTTTTACAAGGCTTTGCATTTTCTGCATTTTGACATTTTAAATATGGAGTAAAAATACTCATTAAATTAAAAAGTAGGGGGTGAAATACCCATTGATCAAAATCCTTATCTAGACCACTGAGTGACGCCAGAGAGGCTCGAACCAGCAACACCTCGGTCTCAAGTCAAGCACGCTACCACTGAGCCACTGCGCTCCCAGTCTCTGTAGCTGAGTAAGCTGAATTTAGCCTAACATTGGAGCAAACCCTGAAGATAATTTTCTTGCGACAAAGACTTTAAGCCCATTTCATTTCCTCGATGCGAAAGAATACATGCCATTGTGGTCAGGTGATGTTTGAACCAGGATCAGAACGACAAACGTCGGTTCTGATCTGAACTAAAACTGTGTTTAACATTAGCATGCCCTTTTAAAACTTTTATACACGTCAGCATTGTAACTTTTGCCGGCAGTTCAGATCCAGATCAGGACTGAAAAAAGTCGGGTCTGATCTGGACTCAAATCTTGCTAAAAGCAAGCATCCTACAGTAGGGCCACTTTTAAAACTCCATAAATGCTGGTAACCTTTCCGAGCAGTTTGGAATCAGTTCATGACAGACAAAAGGCAGGTCTTTCTTTGGCTGATGTGTTTTACGTTCCTCCAGTCAACAATCTTTCAGTTATGTCGGGACGGGTCTTCCTGGGTTGAACCAGTACTAAACAGAGGATAAAATGTCTTTCTCAAGGACACAACGCAGTGCCTCCGGTGAGGCTCGAACCCGCAAAACCTTGATCTTCAAGTGACCCCTTTTAAAATCTAAACGTGACAGTGTTACGAGCTAGTCATTTATTTATCCACTCATTTTCTTCTATCAGCAGAACGAGTTTGAGTTCGTAACTGTAATAGTTTTTGAGGTATCTTGATTACAAAATTTCATTCTGACCCTTTAAGCAGGGTATAACTCAACAAAGAGAGATAAATCAGACTAAAAAAACAATGGGTCAGCTATTTTTGATGAGGAATCCATTTTTGAAATTTCAAAACCCTAACTTATTTTTTTAAACGGACAAACAGACGCACACACGGAAGCCCCTTCAACTTTTCAAAGTTGGGGACTATGTTTAAGTCTGATAAAAGTTGTCTTTGTAAATTTAACGCTGCGCCAACTTAAGTTGTAAAATGACCTTTGAAAACAGTTTGGACCCATATTAGGCCCAATAAAATGTCGGGACAGTCCGACTGATCTGGATCATAATTGTTTGATACATAGCTTTTTCAAATAGAATGATTTGAAATAAAATCGTCAGCCAACAAAAAACATGGAAAATTATCTTTCATTTATTTCCAAGGTTTGTTCAGTCACAGTCTACAGCCATCTTTAATGGTTTTGTCGTGCAGCAACCCATGAATACTCTTATCAAAGTAGGCAGATGCCCAGGCTGATCCGAGTCTTCGTTGAATGCACAAACATTTTTTTGGTTTTGTCTGCACAGTCTGATTCACTTTTATGGTATGCTAGGCTTAAATAAGTAAGAGATAGAAAAACAAACAGTGTAGACATTGATAAGACACTACAATATGCATCTCATCTGGGTCTGCACTGTTTATTTGTCTCTTTTTCTATCTTACAGTGAAGTAAGCATCTCATCGGGGTCTGCACTGTTTGAGTACAGAGAGCAACTACTAGTGTCGTCTGTTGATAATTTGTGCAATAAGTTTGGACCCAGATCAGGCACCGATGAAACATCAAAGATATGGATCCAAACTGTTTGACATGGATGTTTGGTAATTTTTTTAATGATTAAAAGAATAAGCAGACAAAAAATCATGCACAATTTCGCAGTGTGCAAAGTTAACAGATATATTTATACAACATACAGATTCGAGATTGTCTCTTTCCTTATATCCCCAGATTTTATCCAACTTATTTTCATTCAAAATGATGTTGAATCTACTTTAAATGAATGAAATCTTCTGAGTCTGACACTTTTTTAACAGTGCCTTTCAAAGTACTGTTAAGTATAAACAATTTGCCAGAGAACCAACACTTTTGCAAGATTGCAGATTAGATATGGAACATTAGCAGAGCAATAAATGCCAATCATTTCCACTAGGGCCACTGGGAGGAAGGTGTATTAAACTAGTCTGATATCCACACCTAATCACAAATATTGCTATCATAGAGGAAAGAGGGAGATTAAAGAAATAATTATTTCAAAATGAAATTACCATTTATAAAAAAGAATATGATATCAGACTAGTAGCTAGTCTAGTAATGTCTGATTCGTTTTTATGAAACCCTTAGGCCCCCATTACGTATAGGCAGTATTAAAATATGTCAAAATCGCTGCCACTATTTGGAATACTTGCTAAAAATTATTAAAATAAGTTTTTGTTGTTTATCTGATTACCCCACCCACTTTAAATGTATGTAATTGTTGCAAAAAATAAAATAAAATTATTAAGTTTTCTAATCATATTGATAATGTCGATACGACTCAACTCAATTCTCCTTTTAGATCGTTGAAAACTTATTCGTTTAGCTGAAACAATTTCAACACTTTAAGACACAATCAATTTCTACTTTCACTTTACGACAGGCATGTGCTAACTTCCTTGGTTATGGTTTATAAAATTGCAAGGCCCCCATTAAGTATTGACATTTTGCATATATATTTCAACATTGCCGCCACTATTGGGGATACTTGCTTAAAATACTACAATAAGTTTTTGCTGCAAATGTGCTTACTCCACCCACTTAAAATATCTGTAATTGTTACAAAAAGAATACTTAACTTATATAAATTTCTAATCAAATTGATTATTTCGATATGTCTCAAATCAACAATCATTGAAGCGAATTGAAATCTTATTCTAACTAGCTGGAACATTTTAAACCACTTTAAGATGCAATCAATTTAATTTCAATTTTGCGACAGTATTTTGAATGTTTCCATAGTGTCGACCAGAAGGAGGTTAAACCCCACGCATGTTTTACAGTTTATGAAACAGGAAATCCCTATCAAGTATTGGGAGTATGAAAATATGTCATCATCGCCACCACTATTGGAAATACTAGCTTAAATGACTAAGACTTTTGTTTGTTATATATCTAGTTACCCCACCAACTTTTAACGTCTATAATTGTTACCAAATAAAACTTAACATATTAATTTTGCTTAAATCATATTGATAATTTAAATACGTTTCATTACAACTATCTTTTATGCACATTGAAACTTGCATTATAAACATCTGTAAAATTTTTACTACTTAAAGACGCAATTTATTTAAAAAGACACACTCACCATATAATTAATGAGCTTTAAAAGAAGGGATGTGTCTGTCAAATCAGTTTGCTGCAAATTTTATCAAAATCTATCGAGAAAAAAAGAAGTTATATGCATTTGAAGTTTCCATTATTTCTTTGACGGAGGCCGCCATATTTGTATGTTTATGACGTCATATCTCCTAATTATACAAAATAAGATTTGAAAAATGAGGTTCACTTTATTTTTATGATTATGTCTAATATAACAATAAAGGATCGTTAATACAAGAAATTATGTGATTGATTATATACTAAAATAAAGATTTTATGCATCTTAATAACTTTTCATTCATCTTATAAGCATCTCATAATATATTCAAAATGGTGACTGACAGGATGTTATGAAAAACTTTATGTATGAAATGCTTTTTTCAGCGAATTTGGATCAAGTTTGCTCTAAAATTGTTTGTGTGCAAATGCCTGTCTTCTCAGACACATTAACTTCTTGAGCTGGGTTTTCTTTTAATATCCATTTTACAATGGGTGTGTTCTTGTGTCCATGGTAACGACAAGACGGAGGCAAACCTCGCACATGTTTTAAAGTTTATAAAACCTGAAGGCTCCTTTTAAGTATTGGCAGTAAGCAAATATGTAATCATTCCCACCAATATGTGGAATACATATAAAAAATCACTAAAACTATTTTTGTTATATATCAGGTTACCCCACCCTCTTTTAACGTCTATAAATGCTACTAATTAAAACGAAACGTATTAATTTTGCTTAAATCATATCGATAATGTTAGTATGTCTTCACAAAAATATCTTTTAAACATATTGTGACTTTTATTATTTGTGTCTGGAATTTTTTAACCACTTTAAGATCTCCAGTTTGCGACAATACTCTGAATGCTCCCAGGGTTATGACCAGAAGGTGGTACAATCGAATGCATGATTTTGCGTTTTATGAGAGCTGAATACCATTTTGAACTTATCATTAACTGTATATGTCTCTATGTAGGCCGGGGAAATGGCCGCAGTAGTTCAAAAATGCATTTAAAAAGTTTTTTTTTCCATTCTTGGCTACACCACCTACTTTGGTTAACATGGTTACGTGGAAAATGAAATATTTTGAGCATTTTTATTTTTTTTTCATTAATGTCACATTGCATTAGTGGATAGACCTAAAAAATCATCCATTTTGCCTTTTCTTGTCTCAACAACTATTATTTAAAAATGAACAAAAAGTTCAATTTCAGACCAGTACCAACATTAATGTTGCACATGGAAACGAAAATGAGACGCAAAACTAAAGTAACGTGTATGCAACTTTTCAAGTGTTTATCGATGCTTTTTTGCTACATCAACTAATGTGTGTATATTTGTGTTTGTTGTCCATTTTGTTCCATAAATTAAGGCTTTTTCCTAGTTTGCTATTGTGTTGCTACTTTGGTTGCCATGGATACCAGATACATAAACATTTTGACTTTTTTTTTTACTTTTCTCATTTAAGACACGAATCATTAATGTCTATTCCTTATGCTGACACCTTCAATTCCACCTTTGCCGAAAAAAGATTATCTGGATAAAAGTTTGTCTATTTAAGCTATAAAAAATATGATAGAGATAGCCCCTTTTCGTTGCCATAGAAACATAATCTGCAATTTGTTTTTACTTTTCAATTTGTGATATTGAAAATTAAACCTTATTACTTATTTTATCACAGCATTAAACTATTAGACTTTCAAAGATAGATAGGCTGTATTGTCTTTATTAAGAGTAATTTTTCATTTTTCCAAAACTTCTTCTAGAAGCAAAATCTTTATCTGGTCGTTTATCTGATTTAAGCCCTCTAGTAAACTATTTTACTGACCGTTCCAAGGCAGTACTTCTTTTGTGGATCATTTGTGTTATTTCTGTCTTTTGTTTTTAATGCTTTCTCGTCTGTTCATTGCTGCCTTGTGGTCACCTGCTGGGAACGGGCTGACCTCTTGACTATCGCTTGGGATGTTAAATTGCGTTTCTGTTACTTTCTGATGTAGTATCCTTGGTCATGTGTGGTACTTGATTGTATCTGTTCCTAATCTTGGCCCCCTTTCTTACTTTTATTAGCGGATATATTATAAGCGTTTAGAGGGCCTACTTATTTTAATGAGAAGTAATACATTACAGGGACAGCCAACGTGAATATATAACTTGCTTTTCGTTGATTTTTATCTTGCTTTTCTCAGCAGCCATCATCAGCATAATATGAGTTTTCGGTTACTGTAAAGGCGGCACCTCATGAATGCGTAAATAGGACGCTGAAAATGAGGCGTGGTTTTATTCAAAAGTAACTGTATCATCTTGCGCCATTACCTCAGTGTAGACGCAAAACACATTATTTAGTCCTTTAATCGCCGGCAAAATAACTACATCTGAAAATGTCTATTAAACATAAGCATAGAGGCGAAAATTACGGACCCAGATCAGACTGCTCCTACAGGAGCCTGATCTGGGTCCACACTGTTTGTCTTTGAGGCTTCGAATATTTTAGTGGACGACATAAAAATATGCATTTTGTGATTATGCGCTTTAAAGTTTAATAAATGTGAGTTCAGTGTGTGTACGGTTAGGATTTTCATGAAATGCACGCACGTTTATGCGGCCCAAACAACTTATTTATTCTTCACCAAATTATAAATAGAACCCGTTTTCCATTGTTTAGCAGATGAAATAGCCGAACCACGTCCAGATATGAATATTAAAGTCGCCGCCTTTACAGTAAGCGAAAAGTCTATTAATACCAAGATTTACGTGGAACATTAAATGCATGAGAGAAGAAAAAACAGCCATCTCATGCCAATTAAAATATAAAGGTGCTACATTGATTTCAATTTTATTGTGAGCAAATGGAATAATTAGATATGAGCCACGACATGAACTTTTTAACAATGTGGTATGTTCGACTAGCAAAGGCTCAGACCATACGCGCAGTCTGATCAGAGCCTTTTGCCAGCTAGTCGCTGGAATATTCTGTTTAGCTACCAGCCGAACAGCATTTGGAGTTTCTAAGCTTATAAGGGGGCTGCACAGGCTCGTCAGAGTCTACACTTGTCAAAATACCACATTGTTGGAAACGACATGTCACAGCTCAATTGTCTTACCATATGCCACCATTGCTATCGCGAGTAGTACAACAAACAACATGGCCAAAACGCTTCTGCCAGTTGATACCTGCAATTGAAAGCTCCACGTGATTAACCCATCTAAGCCTAATGGAATGCGGCGTCTGGTCTGGTTTTTCACTGTTAGACGGGTTATATAAGCATTTTGACAATTTTGTTATCGCGGCCAACTATACTTATTCTTAAGAACTTGTGAACTAAACGTATTGTTTTGAATTAAAGCCTTGAACTAATAGATGCCTTAATTATGTGTATATATAGATGATTGCATCGCCTCGTATGCGACTGATCAACCCCTTTGATAGGACAAGGGATAATAAACAGGTACATGTATGAATCTATGTATTAGCCCTGCCACTGTTCAGGAAACCCTAAACGGGTACTACGAGGGGTCAATATGTAATGAAAACCCATTCATATCTCCATCCACAAACACGTTAGGATTTTATGTCATATGCCAAACAAAAGATCAAAGCGTCGCCATTATAATGGTGCATGAAACATCATTTTATCTTTCCAAATTAAATACGTTTCAGACTTTTTAAAAAGCACACTAATATACACTGCATATATTTTCTTCCGAGTTGTAAAGACTCATTTTAACAAAGGTAGAAAGGCATGCTGTATTTTCTAAAACAAAAATTTAACATGCATGATTCACATATCTATAGTTTTCTTACTCATTTCCCCTTTATCTACTATAACGATATAAACTTTTGACCGCTACTGATTTCTCGTGCAAACGTTTTTATTACGTTACCCCCTCTTACGTTGACGTCGTTTAAAGCAATGGATGTAACACTAAAATACGCACGGTTCTTGAAAATGTGACTTCTCGGAAATGTGGCTTTGTACTAGGAAAAGACAATTTTGATTGTATTGAAGTTTCAATACACATAGTGCATAGGCAGCAGACAAGTTAAACTAAAACCAATATCTAGGGGTATCTCATCTGAGTAGTACATGTATACCATTTTCATTTCCAATAATGTTATCGTCTGAAACTAGCCAACCAGATTATGTACATGTAAATATGTGTAACAATGTTCAAATAATGCCTCTGAATGCAAACATCAATGAAATGCGGTATTTTGTCTGATCCATTTCAGTGTAAGCCAGAGTTGGCATTCTTTTAAGTGAGTTTCTTATTTCAAATGACGTACTTTGGGTTACTTTATGAACAAGATTAAATATGGAAATTTTAATATCGGCTGTAATACTTGCAAATGAACATCAAAGCGACCAGAAAAAATATGTTACAAATGATTTTCGTATAATTTTTCGCTATGTATTAGTTCACGCAAAACGACTCTGTCATTGGAATGCCAGAAAATGTAGCATCAAGGAGGATTTTAACCAAAATGGCAGCATCAGTTTTTCATAGAATATAAAGCAATATCAATTTATTTTGCAGGTATAAATCACCAATATATGGATATCTACCACTCGAAGAAACAGACTGAAAACATCCCTCGTTCATGTAGTTATCTGCTTTTGAAAACATTATGTTATTTCATATCGCAGTGTACTTCGGTACCCTTTCTTGAAAGTGGCTTGTGTAAATTAGATGAGGAGCTGGTCAACTGCAATTTTACATTTATGTACCCAAGAAACAGACCTTTTAATAAAAGTATTTATGAAGTGTGTAAATATAAAACCTTTGGATAAACTGGGCTGAACGCCCCTCGTATGACAAAACAGTGTGATTCAAATAAATTCCGCATAAGGCGACATTTCACCAGAGTCTGCAGTGTTTGCGAAGAAGACAAAATCGATTTTAGAAAACAAATTGTGATATTTCAGTTGGAAATGTTAACCTGTAACCCCTTAATATATACAAGGGGCTATACTGGCCTAACTGTATGAAAATGGAAAGTTCCATTTATCTTAATAGGGTTTACCGCGTTGCTCTTTCCTATTGTATTAACTCATATAAGTATAGCGTCCTTTTTGTGGGACATAGGTAAATAGTGCAGACCCAGATCAGCCCCCACAGAATGCGGCCTCTGATCAGGTCTCACTGTTTGCTTGCAGAATGCTTGATTGATATTTGAATAAAAAAGAAAAATACCGCACAACATCGCTTATAACAGAAACGGACTGTTCCAATTGATAACGGTGGAAAATTCCTTTCGGCATAAATAGGTTAAATCTGTAGCACAATAAGCGATAACTGACCCAAAATTAGCTGCACAGAAATAGTTGAATCTGTATAGGGCAAAGTCAAGTAACTTCAGACATTGGATAAATTCGGACAGTGACCTTGTTTCTTTCATATTTAATTATTGGATTAACAAAGCAAACAGTGAAAATCCAGATGTATGTCCGAATCTACCTGATGTCAGAGCTTACCTGACTTTACCCTAATGTTTGATCTATTTTTCAGGCAAATCAGACAGCTCATGTTTTTTAATATGTCTCTATATTTTAAAGTCATAGGCATCCATCGGAGCACCAAATACATAATGTTTCGTAGAGGATCTTACATGAGTGCTCATTTTTTATTGAATTTATTAAACGAGTTTGGGAAAAGTGATAAAATGCGAGGATTGCCGAGCATTTTACTACCTTTTCGCCACGAATAAAGGATTCTATTTATCATATCACATAAAGATTAATTTGAAATACCATTTTTATTATTTTGTCATTATGTACTCAACGTTGTTATGGACGTCATAACGTGTCCCGTAAATCTGTAAACCACTAGCGCTTTATCGAATTTAATGCACTCCTAGATGCAACGTCATATAATGATATATGGCGTTATCACATATTTAAGACACATTTTGCCGTGATAACCCAAGGTCTGCATATGCGATAAGCTCTTTCCTGGCAACTGGTTATCAGCCTGCCGTGATGATAACCAGAAGTCATATATTTTAAACGGAGAGAGGTTATTATGCCCGGCACGTAACGTAACGTTGATCATTTGATGACGTCAGATGTAAACAAGTGGCGTGACGTAACGCAAAAATTACGCCATACCTCTGTTTTACTTACATTTCTAGCGCCAAACGCGTTGAAATAGTGAAATTGAATATGTGATAAACAGATTATAACATGGGGTTTGGTTATTGCCCTCAGTATCAACCCTCGACCATTATTAGCCCTTGAGCTAAAGCTCTAGGGCTGATAATGAGGTCTCGGGTTGATACTTCGGGCGATAACCAAATCGCCATGAGATAATCTATACTATGCACAATAAGTTTAGCAATTGTTTTGTATGGGTGATCCCATCCACATCAGATCTCAAGTTTCATTTGCTGTCATGAAGATACAAGCGCCGAACATCTGACAAGAATTTCCATTTAAAAGAATATGGAATATACAAACGCAGCGGCCGTTCAAAAGTGGCGTTAAATTTAAAGGCTAGCGGTAACGTGGGTATTTTGGATCATTTGAGAACGCGAAAAACATTTTCAAGCGATTGTTTAGTCATTGAAACAAAAAAAAAGCATAGCAAATGCTGCAATTTTCTGAACTGTCGAAGAGAAATAAGGGAACAAGTTTTCACAATTTGACGTTTATTAATGCCTTTACGTTACCGCATTTAAACGGTGTTTGTAGTCAGTTTTTCTTGAACCACATTGTCAAGTGAAACTGTTGTATGCCTTCCAACACATTCAGAAAATATTGTTGAATGAATCATCTTCATGGCTATAGAGCATGAGCCGAAAGATAAAATCTAACGTCACCATTATCTCGCAAATGCGTCGCACCATTTTCCGGCAACTTAAGGTTTTAATCAACCATAAAATCAATTACATTGTAGGCCTATGCCATCTTTGTAAACTGAGTCCCTGTTGAATTGGCACGCCAATTAACATTAGAAATATAATTAAATGAAGACTACGTTTTGACGTCATTGATGGCAGCTGATTCTTCAGCAAGAAATCTCTATCACATCTGTCTCACAACCAATAGTTTTTATAGGCGTATGATGCACGAGGAAGATGTAAGACCACCAAACGAAAAATCACATGCTTATCATTTAGCATTACTTACAACGGATGTCATTTTTGCTTACTGACCCCTCCTGCAAATTTTGCTCTACCCAGATGCCTATTTAAAGGATGGCGTCTTTAAATTCGTGGTTTCATTTGCCTAAGATCCTGCTCTCGTCATTGCATTTGAAATTGTTCGACATTTCACAAAGATGCGCACATAAAGATTCGAAACATAAGAAATTGCTAAACTTATTGTGCATAGTATATAATTATTTCACTCCCAGGCGCGACGTCATATGATAAATAGAGGATATTTACTTTTTTGAGGTGAATACCAAATATATTTCATCGAGTGTGTTGAAAACATCAAAATTTTCATGAGTGCACAGCACGAATGAAAATTTAGATGTTTTCAACTCACGAGATGAAATATATTTGGTATTTATTGAAAAAAAGTAAATTTTCTTTTTATTTTATTCTTTTTAGAAGATTTACACTTTAAACAATTTGTTAACCATGCTTCAAGGCGAATCATAATAATGTAAAAGAAGACAAAGGAGTATTTGCGACTGAATACCTGGATCAATCTACATGATCTAAAGTCATCAGGACTTACAGATAAAAGAAGTTTATTCAGCGTCAAAGTGCAAGACAAGTGACGTCATAAGCAACGTCATAATTTGTTGATGACGTTGCGTAGCATAGGTTACATGCATTGCCTCACTCACTGAAGCAGGTGTTGAAAATGCAAAATCGAAAAATTTCAGCAAATCTGAATTATTTTGGTACCAAAATATTCCTTATGTTCTAACTAAGGAAATGCATACCCACACTTGATGTTTTTGTTCACAAATAAGAAAGTTATAGGCGTTTGAACTTTCGAAGTGAGCTGCATTAAGTGAATGGAAAAGTCAGAGGTGATCCAAAATACGCTACAGTGAAAATATAGGCTGATATCAATCACTAGTGATTGATATCATATCATTTCACTAGTGATTGATATCACTTTTATTTGTTTTTGATATGCATTGATTTCACTGCTTAGTATAAAATAAATAGAGGATATTTACTTTTTTGACGTGAATACCAAATATATTTCATCGAGTGTGTTGAAAACATCAGAATTTTCATGAGTGAACAGCGCGAATGAAAATTTCGATGTTTTCAACTCTCGAGATGAAATGTATTTGGTATATACTAAAAAAAAGTAGATTTTCTTTTTATTTTATACTTTTTAGAAGATTTACAGTTAATCAATTTGCTAACCATGCTTCAAACCGAATCACAATAATGTAAAAGAAGACTGCAGACTCGTTGTTTACCGAATCACCACCATTCCTTCATGACATAATTTTCATATCACAGAACACTGGTTACTATTCTGTATATTATATATCTTCCAGTGATGTTTCAATAAAAAAAAACGAAGAAAAAAAGGTATTTTAACGACCTCCCCCGACTGCCCAAACGATAAAGGACTACTTTGAATCGAACTATAGTCCCTACTATAGTAACTTTAGTTTGATTGGATCATCGACAGTCGCTACTATAGTTCTACGAGAGATCAACGGTGGGTAAGTAACGTTACTCTAGTAGATTGTCTGGTTCACTCCTCTAGCCCTATCCAAGATCTGTCAGTAGCCTCAAAATTATTTGTTTTAAAAAATAAATACCTGCTGTGCTCTATTTGCGGTCCTACTTATTCGTAATTGTTAATTAGAGTTGGTTGTGCAGTATATTAACATCATTTTTGTCTGCAATGAAGAATTTAAAGGGAGCATGCAAGGCTATTCACTTTGTTTACTTGGCAACCAACTAAAGTTCCAACTGCAGCCGTTCGGATGTAAACGTGCGCGCGCAACTATTACGTAAGAACTATAGATCTGAAGGAATTTTAGTTTGATTCGAAGTCGACCAAAATTGTGCATAGAAATAATTACTTGGCCATGTAATTACTACATAGCATGTCAAGACTCGCCATGCTCTACGACGAACAACAACAACCTGTATACACTCGGAATTCCCAGGATTCTGACTTATTTTTTTTAAAATTTTTCTCCCTTATATTATTACAAGCAAAAAAAATGTTACTGTGTTGCGTTAATTTAATATATTATATTTGGGTTGTTTCCCTTACAACGCAATGTTGCAAATTGGAGCCAAGGGAAAGCACTCTAAAAGCCTGCAGAACTGAAATGACGTGAAGAACTGATGTCATTGTTAAATCCATTTTGCTCGTTTTTTAGCCATTCGCTGGTCCGTTTCTTTGCTAGTAGATCAGCAATAGCTTGTGAAATTCATTGAAATGTACTTGTCAAACATAATGAGGATGGACTTGTGACGAGAAAATGATTATTTGAGTGGAGATCAGAGAACTGGACCAGGTCAAGGAATATAGGGGAACAACTATGGCTCAAATGTAAATGGTTGGATCAGCATTGTCCATTTTTATGTAGAATGCAGTACAATCTTCAAACCTCCCAAATTCCTCTAATACCAGGATGGATCAATATGGTGAGTCTGATTTTATACTCATAAATGTTTTGTGCATATATGTATTAAAAAAAGTAGTTCCGACAAAAAATATTGACACTGAGCAGTGATGATATGAAAAACCGATATCATCACTAGTGAAATATTTCACTCCTCAAAGATACTAAAATTATTTCACTGCATGACAATAGGAAATTAATGCTAGGTATACAGTAAGCCACTTTAGTTACCCACCACTTATAAAATGTAAAATTATTTAAAAAAGAAATAAGATATTTTTAATCTGAGACTACCAGCGTAAAGCGCATCTACAGTTGCATTAGCCATTGAAATTTTATTGTGATCAGATCAGAAACAAATGAGAAAATGGATCTTGGAGGGCACTACCCTCAAAACACCATTTCAAATTGCCTTATTTCGAATGAAACTCAGCTCACATTGCACTTATTTTAGGGTCCAATTTCTGCTATGCCAGAGATAAGAATCGATTTATTCTTGGCAATATCTAAGACTGGAATATGTTTGTTAACTTTATAATTTTTTAACGTTTACCTTGTTTGGTTCCCAGCTGGCCAAGGTTTGAATAAAGTTGATTTTGGTACTTTTTATTAAAGTTAGATAAAAATTTGTATGAATCTTAGTAAACCAGTTATCAAAACACTTCTTTTATAATTTCATTTTAAACAACCATATATCCGCCATTTATTTTCGTATAAAAATAATGGATTTATTGGCGTCACGGTGTTGACGTTGGTGATTACGTCACTACTTCCAAAGCTATAAGACGTATCAATGATAAGTTGTTTTAGTGTTTTGATACTTCTTTGTCAACAAGTGACTCATAACAAGACAATTTACGAAGGAAAATCTGTTTGATTATTGTAACTGACGTTACTAAGACGTCAAAACGAGCATTTCTTCAAACAGTAGCAGTGTTACTGATTTCAACGACCAAACAAGGGGGTTAACTTGAATAAATTCATTGTTTTTGGTGTTTTTCTGTCACAACGATCACCATGGATAATGCCTAGCGCAAAACGCAAATAGAAAATATAGACGTTCAGATTGCACATGCAGTCGTGCACTTTTGTCAAAATTGCCTTTGGCGTAGCAGAATGATTCACATGAGTGATTCCGGTGGTTTTGTTTTTGATGTCATCAAACAGTGACAGAATTGTTGTTAAAAACCTCAACAAGTCCATTTTTTGAAAAGTTTACCATTTTTCTTTTATTCAATAATTTTTGGATGTAAAGCCCCTGAACCATGCAAGCAGTGATCGCATAAAATATTTTTGATAAAAATGGCGGTTCAATCCCAATGTGCACCGAGCGAAAGGCGACAGACAGGTAAGTACGTGCTAGAGTGCTTCCTGTCTCCGACAATGATCCTGTGGGTGCACATTCTCTTAGACCGCAGCCTTTTGTGCTTTTACGACAGTCAGTCTAAGATTGCTGTCTCAAAGTCCGATTGAGAAATAGTGTTGAACCTGATTGGCAAGAACAACAGAGAGAAGATCAATACTGCATTCAAAAGGATCTTTTAAAAAAAATATATGCATAATACATCTATTGGGTCAAACACTGTTACATGTAATAACAGATGTATATAATATACCTAGCATTAATTTCCTATTGTTTTGCAATGAGATAATTTTAGTATCTTTGAGGAGAGAAATATCTCACTTGTGATAATATAGGTTTTTTCATATCACCACTGCTCAGTGTTGATATTTTTGTTGGAACTACTTTTTTCAATACACATATTATGAACTAGAAAATCCGACTCACCATAATTTGATCCATCCTGGTCTAGCTTAGAGGAAGATTTTACAGCATTCTACATAAAAATTGACAGTGCTGATCCAATGTTAATATACCTAGATCAAACACCAGCCAACTATTTACATCTGAGCTGGGGGTTTTTCTCCCTGAAGTTGAAGTCATTTCTCTTGTTCAATTATCCGATTTCCTCATACATTCAAGTCCATCCTCTGCGCCTCAGAAAAAAACATTCACTTTTTGTGTGACAACTTTATTTCAGTCAATTTCTCTGGCTATTGCTGTCTGATCTGGCAAGCAACAGACTAGCCAATGTCTAAAAGAACGACTAAAATGGATCTCATTTCTCAAGATGTTTTTTTTTGTCAGTGGCAGGCTTTTAGAGTGCTTTCCCTTGGCTATAAGCTGCAACATTACGTTGTTAGGGAAACGACCGCAATATATAAAACAATGATTTCGCTAGACGGTTACATTTCTTTTGCTACTACTGATATAAGGGAGACAAATTGAATATAAAAACATTAGAGACAAAGCTGCTCATATTTTTTAAGTGAGCCAAAAGTGTGACACGTAGGCGGGGCCAAGTAATTTCCATGTCAAAGGATTACTACGCACTGGTAGAGGGGGGGGGGGCTTTTGGTTTTTATTCTTCGTTTTTTTTTCATTGGAAGGTTATATAATATAGAGAATAGTAAAATGTGTTCCTGTGAAATGAAAATTATGTCCTGTGGACTCGTTGTTTACAGAATCACCACCATTCCTTCGTGACATAATTTTCATATCACGGAAACACAGTTATTTATCCTCTATATATTGTACAAGTGGCTATATAGTCAACTAGATATTACACACTGGTCTATGTTGAGTTCTGCTATCAAATAGCTATGACTGCATTAATGCTTGCACTCCATGAAGAAACAAAAAACTGTTATTGTTGAAATATCCAGACAGATTTTTTTTAAATATCTAATATTTTTAATTCTTTCCTTCTCTTTCCCTTTTCTTTTCTTTCTTTTATATATAATATCAAAACTTTTAAACATATACGTATCAATCATTTGAGAAAAATGTTTATCACATATTTGAGACACATTTTGCCTTATAACCCAAAGTCTGCATATGCGATAAGCTCTTTCCCGCCAACTGGTTATCAGCCTGCCGTGATGACAACCGGATGTCGTGTATTTTGAACGGAGAGAGTTTATCATGCGCCCCACGTAACGTAACGTTGATCATTTGATGACGTCAGATATAAACAAGTGGCGTGACGTTAAGCAAAAAATACGCCTTTCCTTTGTTTTACTTCAGTTTTTAACGCCAAACGCGTTGAAATAGTGAAATGGAATATATGATAAACAGATTATAATATGGGTTTTTGATTATCGCCCTCAGTATCAACCCTCGACCATTATCAGCCCTCAAGCTAAAGCTCTAGGGCTGATAATGGGGTTTTGGATTGATATTTTGGGCGATAACCAAAACGCTATGAGATAATCTCTAATTACAAATGCATGTAGTTGACTTCCTGTGAAGCTCGTGATCATGTTGTAAATGTAGAATTACTATGTGCAAAAAATGAATAATAAAAAAAGGAAGCTTTTTGAAGAAGGCTTAGTAAATCTAAATAAACTCAACAAGATACCAAGTAGCCATTCAAAATATCAATAGATGTTTCAAAAACAAAAGTGATGATCTATTAAATGAGACACCCATCATATCGCCATCTCCACTTGCGGAGGTGACGATGAGATGGTTGTGTCATTTTAATGTTGTTTTGTTTGATTTGATTCTTTACGTCCACTCAACAATCTTTCAGTTATGTGGGACGGGTCTTCCTGGGTTGAACCAGTACTAAGCTAGGATAAATGTGTCTTGCTCAAGGACAGCAACACAGTGACGCCGGTGAGGCTCGAACCCGCGGCCCTTCGGTCTCGAGTCAAGCACTCTACCACTGAGCCACTGCGCTCCCATTTTAATGTTGTGACACCATGAGACAATTATACTCTAAGGTAGTTTTCACAGAAAGGCTTATCCGGTATTCATGCTACACCACTGAGCCGGTGCTACTATACAAGTTGTAAATTTGTCAATTATAATAATAATAATAGCTTTATGTATCATAATGCAATTTACATAGGAAGTTCGCACTGTTCTGTGCGCCGTATTATCTTTGATACAGCATTGAAATTTTCAGCGATTATTTATTACAACAAGACGTCACTGTTCTAGTTTGGAAATTGAAGAAAATAATGCAAAGTGCCATCAAATTGACTTTTTGAGTTTTACATTCAAACAGGAAGAGCGCAGCAGCAGTGAAATGTTTGTCATCACAAAATGGCCGAATCAATTTTAGTCTGTTTGGGCTATCATGTTCAGATCAAATAAAATGCAGACAACAATTTTTGCACAAACTACCATTATTATTATGAATTTCGAAAATCTCAAAAAATGTGATATCTTAAAAAAATGAGTAAAAATTTACTTTAGTGAAAATTTAAAGTGTTTGGTGTTTTTTTGAAGTCGACTAATCCAGTTTATTACCAACTTTGATATAAAACTTCTTCAAAACCATTTTTCTTCAAAAAAGCATATTTTGTATTTCTAACCAGAAAAGAATGGATTGATAGACAACTTTTTTTAAAGGCCGCTAATCTTTTGCCTATTAAACTGCGTATATATAGGCAAAAATAATTTCAATTTTATAAGTGCTTAATCAGAAAAAATGAGTTTAAAACGTGACCAATAAGGAATTTTGTTAAGCGTACATCAGTCTCTTATATCAGAATTAGTTGAAGAAATTTGCTATGGTTTTGTCAGGAGTTAAATTTACTTTAATAATTGGTTAAATAAGTATATATTTTGACCATATTGCCACAAACCTGGACCAAAGACTTCCTGACGGAAAATAGACTGTCACAACACTAAAATGACACGACCATCTCATCTCCATCTCCGCGAGCGGAGATGGTGATGAGATGGGTGTGTCATTTAATCTTGTGACAGCATGAGACAATACACAAAGGTAAGTTTCAAAGAAAGGCTTATCCAGTATCTCATGCTATAGCACTTCTAAAGCCGGTCCTACTATACAGTTTGTAAACTTAGTGCCATCCTCGAGGGAACGGCAACGAATTATCACAGATAGCAATAGAAAATAAATGCAAATGATCTCTTTATATATTTCACGAACATTCGATCATTTAGGTCTTATCTTTCTTATCGAAATCAGATTGTCAATGTGAATGATACAGAGTCTGACCCTTCACTTGTAACTTGTGGTGTCCCTCAAGGAAGTATTTTAGGTCCTCTTCTTTTCCTTTGTTATATAAATGATATGGAACTCAGTATTAGCTCAGAGTGTAAATTGTTACTATATGCAGATGATAGTGCAATTCTGTACTCAAACAAGGATCCTCGGGTTATATCTGATAAACTTGGCTTAGAATTGGAGATGTGCAGCAAGTGGTTAGTTGATAATAAACTTTCCTTGCATATGGGTAAAACAGAAAGCATAATATTTGGCTCTAAGCGGAAACTCAGGAAAATCAATAATTTTTCAGTTGAATGTAATGGTCATACAATTAAGGCACAACGTTCGGTGAAATATCTTGGTCTTACTTTAGATGATCAGTTAACTGGGGAGGCTATTGTTAACTCTATTGTTCAAAAAGTCAATGGTAGGCTTAAATTTCTTTATAGACAATGTAACTTTTTGGAGGAAAAACTAAGAAATCCATATGTTCTGCACTTATCCAATGTCACATAGATTATGCATGCTCCTCGTGGTACTCGGGTTTAAACAAACAACTTAAGAAAAAACTTCAGTTTTGTCAAAACAAAACAGTTCGGTTCATTAAAAATCTTGGCCCTAGATCTCATATTGGTTTCTTGGAACTTAATAGTCTTAATATGTTGAATGTGGATTTCAGGGTAAAACAACTTCGTCTGAGTCATGTGCATAAAATTTTCAATGGAACTGGCCCGTCGTATTTGTCTGAACAATTCATCAAAGTTTCCGATGTCCATCATCATTTCACCAGAGGTAGTACTGAAAACTTTATAGTACCTTCTGTCAATGGTGTTGCAGCAACAACTTTTTATTACAGTGGAATTAAAGATTGGAACTCTCTACCCTCGGATGTCAAACAGAAGTGCACTTTCAATGGTTTTAAATCTGCTGCAAGACAATATCTTAGATCTCAACTGCAACTTATGGAATCTGATACCTATGCTTATTATTAATATGCATTTAGCATTTCAATTTTGCAACTTAGGTATATGTCCCCTCCTCTCCTAACTGCTTCTTGGATCTAACCGACAGGACCCCATTGGAAATAAGCCTTAGGGCTTTCATGGGCTATCCTGGGTTATTTCAACACTCATACATTTTGCCTTTACATCATCATTCATAAAATAACAAATTTTGTTCTCATTCATGTCTCGCACTCTTATTCGGGAGTGTGAGATATGAATGAGATATCAGTCATTTTCACCATTTATGTTTTGTGCCTAGTCAAAAAGTGATCTCTTAATTTATATAATGCATAATTGTGATGATATGTGATAACCTAGTTCACAGTGATAATCTTAATGTGATATTTGTGCCAGATCCATTCAAAATCATCTTAAATTATTCAAATTCATCTTAAATTATAAGTTTTAATAGCATCAGAGATTTATTTAACTTTTTTTATTTAAATTATTCCATATTTTAAAGTGCTAAATTTATGTGATATTTAATGTGCTATATGTTTTTAATTTGCTGTTGTATATGTATGTATGTGTTGATTTTACCAAATAAACATCAATCAATCAATTTCAACATTCCTTTCCTGTGTTTCTCTTAAAATGTACAAAAGTATTGATGGTATGTAAAATGAAGTTCACACTTTCACTCAAAGGCAAATATTATACATCAAACAAACCTAAAAAAGAAATGAAAAGACTGTAGACTGTAAGCCGGAAGAGAAATACAAAGAAATAAAGAAACACATAGTATTACCTTATCAATGAAGTGAAGTGTTGAGCTTCTAGAATATCCTATTGCTTGTCCTCTTGCTTGTGCACAACTGAGCGAATGAACAAATTTCTGGTTAATACTCCGATACTACAACGAGGCTGTGTTGGCGGATCCACGAGTAATACAATGGTTGTTTAACAAGTATCCAGAAATTATGTGTTTTGCGTTAACATGGCAGAAGACCAAGTCATTTTTTTAAATCTTAAAAACTGTATTTTGGAACTAGCGTTAGGAAAAATAGTACTGTAGCATGTGGGTCCAGTCCTACTAAAATCCATTATTTTGATTACCCTATCAACAGAATAAATGTAGAAGTGTGATTTTTCAATAAAATATCGCTATAGCATAAACTTCATTTATAACCTTTTTTTGGCTGCAATCACACTTGTCATTGTGTTGGCATGGTTTCTGTGACGGCAGCGTCACTTTGTGTACCGTCTACCTCACGTTACTAAAGTAGATCCTCGATGTCCATCCGAGGTATAATTCCACGGAATTCCTTGGATTTCCACGGAATTGGCCGAGGCAGTTCCGATTGACAAATTCACGTGCACTTTACCAATGCCATTATGAGTCAGCTGACAACATATACTGAATGACTTTAAAAACGCACCACCTGCTTAAATGCTAATTTATGTCGAAAATTTGATATTTTCATTATGTGAAAAATAAAATTGACTAGTTCCATCATTTAGCTTGCATTCAATAAGAAAATCGAAACGTTGTGGCTTATGATTGCCGTGACGTCGCGATAATTCTGAGACAACTCAAATTCAAAAAGTCACAGGGTCCCCATTCCTTCCACTATGGAGGAAAAAAAGTTTTCGAACCGATGTTTGTTCTTGAAAGCAAAAGGAAAGACAAACTCAAATCATGAAGTTATAGACCTCTGGCAACGTTCATTACGTTTACATGACGTCATTGATTTTTGACGTAATTGGCCATTTATATCCTAAGGATCACGAATAATCAAAATTATTTTGTTGCCAACAGATACTCCTTAATCAGTTGCATAAAAGGCAAAAGTATCGAGACATGCGGGGAAGTCACCCGTCTGTTATTGATGATTGAAAATTTAAGACTGACGTTAGCAAAGAAACGCTGCGAGTGCGAGTCTAATAAAACGATTATTTATGAAAACTTTTGTGTTTTTCCATTTGTTAAGACATCTGGCTACCACCTTAAAGTGTTTGTTTTCAAATTGAATCAAATTCAAATTTGTCAGACGTCAATTGTTGAAAAACACGTAAGTCGATATAACGTCAGAATGAACAGCATGAGCAAATCGAAATAATGGCAAATCATGGTCCATTTTGCAAGATGATGAAAAATGATAAAGAAAACATCCTCAAATTAATCATGTGGAAGAAACAGAGAATGTAAAATGGTGCATTTTAAAGTCCTTCAGTATATTAAAAGAGTACACTGCCTTAAATGCATGTGAAAATTCTAGTTTGTAGTCATATTTTCGGGAACAATCAGACCTGCCTCAGCCAATTCGGCTAAAATTCCGAGGAATCAGACCATGGATGTACATTGAGGATCTACTTTCATAACGCGTGTGATAACGTGACACTGACGTTATAAAATGTGACGCTGACGTCACAGAAACCATGTTAACACAATAACACGTGTGATTGCAGCAAAACATAAGGTTATAAATAAAGTTTATGTTTTTTAATAAAGTATTGCTATAACAATGTTTTACTGAAAAATACATAAACTTATAAATTTATTCTCATACTGCTGATTTAACTTTCATGGTAATCAGAGAAATTTATTTTACCAGGGCTGGACTCACATGCTAAAAAAACTCCTTTTCCTTTGGCCTTTTCCAGCTAACAAAGAGGAGCTTTTTCGTACATAGTAATACGCATAATGCGCCTTACATACACCCGAAGCTTGGTTCGATTCTCGAATTGTGCCTGACTTTCCCGAATGTTGCAGGAAATGCATAAAAAAGGAAACATGTGTAAAACTTTAGAATAAAAAAAGCATATTCATCACATGATTTTATCACGCCTGTATGTGATATAACGCCATGCAATAAAAATGATTTACCCCATCAAGTTGGCTGTATAAAAAAAGGCCAGACTCAATTCATGACTTAAACCAACTGATTTTTTAACATGGCAGGCAAAAAGTTACCAAAAATAAGCGATCGGTATAGCTTTATGGATTTATAATAAAAAGTATGTGAGTATAGAACTGGGTTAGCAGAAGACTCTTTACAGTAAAACCTGTCTTAAACGGCCACTCAAACAAAGACCAAAAATTGGTTTTCAAGACCGTTTATCCCTTAATGCAGGTCAAAAGTACATGTATTCCAGAATGCTCCAAGAGAGCATTCTGCAATACTTTCGACCTTCATTAAGCTACCATTTGTCTTTAAAACCTTTGTTACGTCTATTTTAGAGTGGTCGCTTAAGACAGGTTTACTGTATTTAACGCTTTGTCTGGTTAGTTCGCATAGTAATAACCTCTGCAAAATCCGTCGATCCGGATCAGGCCAAATATTTTTGAACGCTGAATCTAGCCCAGACTTTGATGGCTATCTTGGAATATTTTTTTCAAAAAAGTTCATTCTTAAAAAAGCAGCAGACATGTCTTTCAGAAATCACCCATCATTCAAAATGGACATTAGACATTTCAGTATATAACCAACTTTGTGCCCGTGTAAAAACATTCATGACATGACGTCGTGTAGGAGAGTGATTTACTGCCAGGCATTAAAGTTGATACGCCACTAGTTATTAATGACGGTCACAGCAACGTCGTAAATTCATATATTGCAATATGTTGATTTCTGCACACCAAAGCTCGCGATTTCAAAATACTTTTTGTTCTTACGATGAAAAGAATCTGACATTCCCACCCCTATATTATGGAATCAATTAAACTTGTTACAAAAGAAGCGTAACAATGATCGGCAAACCTCGCATTTCATTTCGTATGCTCAACTTAGTTAATAAATTCAATAATACATGAGCACTCATGGAAGGTCCACTATAAATTGTTGAAATCATAAACAATAATCAGTCTAAGAACTGTTTGATATCCCCTCGTTTAACCAGAAACGAAACGCTTTAATGATGTCGATTAATACGACCACGCAACATCTGGTCGAGTGGCTGTTTGTTATCACATGATTGTTTGCCAACGCCCATTTAGTTTGATTGGCATTTTCGGCCGCCATGTTTGCTTTGCGAATCAATGTCAACCTTGCTAGATTCCCAATCCTTTTACCCGATTTATTAGAAGCCAATAAAATGTTTTGTTATTTTCTGGATAGTAATATACTTTCTATCGAGAAGTGATTGAAAATACTGATAAAGCGTATGCCCTTATAGGAGATAATTAATAGTGTTTTCGTTATCACAAGCACCCTTACATGAACGTACCCACATGCCAATACCCCTCAGACCATCTAGTGAATTTAGTTAGTTTTTTTTCATATATTTTAAATGATTTTAATTATAATAGGCTACAGACTGAGCTGAAATATCCTTCTAAAATCGACGTCGTTTTACTCAAAAGGTATAACATGACAAAAATAAATTATATTTTCTTGCCCTCTTCAATTCTGCCGTTAAAGAAATAAAAGTCATGTGCAAACGATTGGTGGAGGCTCAAGTATACCACGCAAAAAGAAATGTTTCTTGAGAAATATTTTCACTCTTGCACATAAAACACTCTGTTGTTGGCATATTTGTTCATGTTATAAGCATAACCACCACCAATCATATTTAGCATGCTCAAGCATACTTTTAGAACTATACTAACCAAAAATATTAATGCTGTATTTTCTAATTTAATGTGCTATGCGCATAGTACACTGCATTTTGGCATTTTTTTTTTACTTTGTTAAGTTCACATTCATAGCATGTGATACTTTTTGGTGGACAATGTCTAATTACACTCAATGGACCTACCAATGGCTAAAACGTAATGTACGAGGGATGTTCCAAAAGAATTACTTATTTCTATCTGGAGACTTCAAATTTCAAGCAAGCCCAAAAGTGCTCATTCCATGCCATCAAAGAACTCTCCACGGCTAGAAATGCAAAGCTTCAACCGATGTATTCACTTCCTGAAGGCGTCACGGTACGCTGATTTGTGCACAGTAATAAGGTACTGATGAATAGCAGATCCAAGAGCCTGTCAGGACTAGTACTTCCGCCCAGCCAGGAATTATTTCAAATTCGGAAACATAAAGATATCACATAGGACAAGATCTAAAGAATACGGGAGGTGAGGCAAAACAGTTACTTTTTCTTTCTTCCAAAACGCCGTAACTATTTCGGAGGCAAGAGCAGGGACATTGCCATGTAGAAGACGGATATGTTTAAAACCAGTGACAGGGCGTCGTTTCTGATAATATTTTTTGGCTTCTCCAGTAAAATGTCTTTGTAGTGCTTTACGGTGATGTTTTTGCCATTTTCCATCGGCAATTTTATTGCGACTCCTTCGCCAGAGAAGAAAATTGCATACTTAAGCTTCCCTGCACTCAAAAACCGTTTGACAATTATTGGGCGTCTGCTATGTTTAGAGACCCAGATTTTATTGTTAAACTTTCTGACGGGCTCGAAATAATAGACCCAATTTTCATTACATGTGACGACATTGGAAAACTGCTTTTTGTCACAAGTTTGAAACATTTGAAGCATCTTTTTGGCCACTTTAACCCGTTGTCTGTTTTGTTCATCAGTCAACAGATGTGGCACCCATCAAGCAAAAATCTTTCGGACTTTCAAATGCTTCTTTGAAATAAGGTGATATGCCTACTTTTCGTGCAATATCACGAACTGTATATCTGGCATCTCTTTCAATGATTTCCTTTATTTTTGAAACGATTTCTTTTCGAGATGCAAATTTTGACCTGTCTGATTTTGATGCATTTTTGATGGACTCTACACCAGATTCAAATTTATTTTTCCAGCGCCTAACTGTGTCATAAGACACACAAGAAGGTCCTGAAGTAGTAGAAAGTTTAGTCTTCAGCTGCTTTAAAGAACAACTAAGTTTTGAGTGAGCTTTGATGTAAGCCCATATTTCATATTTCTGGTCGACGCTTCTACCAACCATTTTTACTACAGTGGTCAATGACTGCGTGTATTAATATGGCAACTTTTATGTCTTACATTTAATCTAGCATGTACATATATACACCGTTGTGTAGACCTTGAATAAACCTAGATAGGTATATATTGTTTTTTTATCGTGCCCCACGTGGATATCGAGATATAGGACAATAAGCAATTTATTTCTAACATCCCTCGTATGGTAATATTTGCATAGTATATAGCATATTTAGAATTGTATCCTTGTCATTTTTGTAGAACCTACTCTTAATCTAAATTGGTAAAATAACAGAAAATTACTCTAAAACTAATTTTGCTTTACTCCAACGTATAACATTTCAAAAATGTCATTTTATTGAAGAACATGCCTATATTACACATTTCCGCCGCTGAAGGGTTAGATACAAATTGCATGTGCTTGCTGGTGGCTGAAGTAAACTGAAAAACACAAATAATTCTTCTTTTTTTAATTCTGATTTTATGTGTGTCATTTTGTGAAATTTTTGCAAATTATGTCCATGTTTTTGTGTTGTTAGTTTTTAAAGTCTGGTATAATATAATCAGTCTCATCCATCAGTCCATGTGTCTCTCTGTCTGTCCATCTGAACCTCCGTCAGCCGGTTAATTGCTTCAGACGCTAACTTCCCCATGTATTTGGCATATCATGTTTATATTTGGCACAGTAATTGATTATTGTGCGTAGATGACAGCAAAGAATCCGATTATCGCAATGACCTTGATTTCATAGGTCAAAGTCAAATATACTTAAGATTTTATTATGGTTAGGTTAGCGCAAATTTCTCTCATTTTCCTCTCATTGTGTTAATATATATTTCACACAAAGATAGTTTATGCTGTGTGAATTACAAGGAAGATTTCAGGGCACCGGTATGATCTTGGAGTCAAAGATCAAGGTCAAATATACCTAAAATCTTTTCTGCCGCTTGTAAAAACCCTCCTTTTGATTGTGACCAAGGTTATTCATATTTTGCACAATGACTGCCTATGGTTTGTAGGTGAAACAAATGTTTCCAATTTTAAATTGCATCCTTGTCATTTTTGCAGAACCCACTCTAATAACAGAAAATTACTCTAAAATTAATTTTGCTTAACTCCAACTAATAACATTTCCAATTGCTTATTTGACCAACTACTCTTATTACTTAACTTTTCGCTTCCTGTAAAGGCGGTAACTTTAATATTCATATCTGGGTGTGGTTTGGCTATTTCATCTCCTTATGAAGGGGAATCAGGTTTTATTTATAATTTGGTAAAGAGTTAATACGCCTTTTGAGCCGCGCAAACGTGCGTGCATTTCATGGAAATCCTAACCGTATACACACTGAACTCACATTTATAAACCCTTAAAGCGCATACTCACAAAATGTATGCTTATGTCGTCAACTAAACTATTTGAAGCCTCATAGATAAACAGTGTGGACCCAGATCAGACTGCTCCTGTAGGAGCAGTCTGATCTGGGTCCGCAATGTTTGTCTCCCTGCTTATGTTAAATAGACATTTTCAGATGCAGTTATTTTGCTGGTGTTTTAAGAACTAAATAATGACTGATGTGGTGGCAATATGATACAGTTACTTTTGAATAAAACCGCGCCTCATTTTCAATTTTTACCTATGCCTTAGGTTGACTAGTCCTAATTACGCATTCATGAGGCACCATCTTTACAGTAAGTGAAAAGTCAAGTAATACATCTTATTATAGACGCTATTCATATTTGACACAAGGTATGTCGCGAAGTATGTAGATCACAATAAAGCGGTGTTCTCATAAGCAGATGGTATGATTTTGACACTACAGGGTTGTAATTATCTGTAAAAGGGACAATAGCAAATCAGAAATCAAAAATCTAATAAAATTAAACATGAATGAATTTGCCTCCATTGGGAAATCTGGCGATTTGGTGTTGACATCTGGTGAGGATAGTTTTATGTAAGTAAGGGTGCTAAGATCAGGAATCGATAAAATCGAGTACCACACCTGGCCCAGGATACCAATGGGAAAGTGACAAACCCACAGATAGACACCACACACGAGAGCAAAGAGGGTTGCCCTTTCCAAGCAGGTGACCACCAGGCACAAATAAACAGACGCACACAAAGCGATAACAAACACAAGACAGAAAAAACATAAATGATCCACAAAAGAAGTACCGCCTTGGAACGGTCAGTAAAATATTTTACTGGAGGGCTTAAACCGGTTATCTCTTGTGTCGCTTATTTTAATCCAGGCACATTACAATTATTGATGAATTTGCTTAATCCAAGGTTGTCTCCTAAACAGCATGAACAGATCAAACACTAATACCCATTATGCATGTAATGTGTTGGGACGTAACATGTCTAATAAATGTTTATTAATTAAAGAGTAATAAAATGCAAAGAAATAATTATTAAATATAATATACATTTGAAAAAAATTCAGTTTGCATTTTAAATGTGTTATATACAGAAAATAATTTGATTTCCTCTGCTTTCACCGTTGACTTTCCTCAACCCACTTCGTATATCCAAACGCAAATAACTTTCTTATAAGCGGTCAAAAGTACAAAATGATTGTATTTATTTGTTTATTATAATAACTGGATCATAATGGGCCCTTTTGTAATAAAATTTTCAAGATATGTTGAATTTTATACTTTCTTAACCCCAGCTCCAAGAACAGTGCCCTTTGATATGGAATACCACACTGTTTTGCATTACTCACAGGCACCCGAAGCATTGCAAAGATTTCGTAAATATAACATAAAGCTTACAAAAAACAATATGGCAAATCCGTAAGTGCACTTTTTCAATTACTAATCTGCACTAAATACTAAGAGTTTTTATGGCGGCTTTAGCCGCCGTTCTAATATCTCTTTAGACCTACATTTTATGTAAATTATTCACCAATCAGAAGTTTTTTTAAATTGTAATATTCATCACACCAACTGGAAAAGATGCTCTCATTCGTTGATACTCAGAATGTCCATACAATCTTATTAAACATGCAACTAAACTTGAAAACATACATGTAAATGGCAGTGAACCAGTCTGTGCACTGGTTCTAAAATGCAAATGTATTAACGACCTAATCTCGAATAAAGGTCGACCCCCGATGTACAGTATTTGTAAATTGCTTTCACTATCATTGTTTACATGCCTTTCACATAGTACATAAGTGCATTATAAAATAATCCACTTAATCCAAAAGGACCTTACAGTAACATCATGCTATTTAGATAAAATATTTTTAACTTTTCCAATGCCCATATCTGGACATGATTATAGTCTGTTTCATATATTTCGACAATAGTCTTTTTTGGCCGTTATACAGTTATATTCCCAATGCCAAAACGTTTCTTTTCTCCAATGTTTGGATGAAAAATTCCAAATTCAAGTCGGAACAAATTTCAAAGAAAAATCATTGTTTTGTCGAGTAAATTGTGTTTAAAATTGTTTGTTTATTTGTTCCCGTTCGGACATTTTCTACAGATTATTGGCATATCAGTAGTGCTACTACGATGTAAATCCTCTCGTTGCATTATAAGGGCCCTATGGTGTTCTGCCCTCTAATGATCGGCATGTCAGCCGTGGTTTACTTCTTTGCTTAACAGGTTATAGCCTCTGTAAGTACAACAATCAATTAAACTTGTTCTCCGGATGCATAAAAAGATAAATACCAACTAGCTGATAAAATTAGGAAGCTAAATTTCGTGCATCTGTGTGTAAGAATGGAGATGAAAATGATAGAAGCTAGATGTTATTTTGACTATCTTAACTGTCACACCTTAAGGAGCTGGTACTTTGGTGTAAGCTTCTGTAGTACCAAGTGCCCCATCCCACTTCTTCAGTTTTTCTAATTTATTTGCACTTTATGTTGGCTGGGGAAAGGTCTGGGGTGAACAGAAAATCATAATGTATAAGGGAACCCCTGCCAAATGTTTTTTCAGTGTGTTGACTTAGTCATTTTCATGCAAATGATGTAAAGGGGAGCCCATCTAAAATTTGTTTAGGGTGGGTCGGTATAATCACTTTAAGCAGTTACTAGAAAATCTATGCCTACTCTGCGCTTTCAAAAGGCTTAGCTGTCGGAATTTTCGTGGGCCCATGTACCCTCTAAAAATTGTGCCCTCTACATTTTGCCCTATGTACCCTCAAAATATGAGTGGTAGCCCTGGTAATATTCAACATTGCGTTATATCATATAATACATCATGCAATTTAACAGTACAGCTAAATTCAGATTACATATGATGTGTTTTATGATTTGACAATATAGCTAACAACACTAAAAATTCGCAATTTTAGGCGTTTTCGCGCTAAAATTCCCAATTCCAGGGGTATGTGTCATTGTCCCTAAATGGTAATTATAAACCATTGATTTCTAAAAAAAAAACTTAACAAGTGAATTTAATTTGTTCCATTACAATGGCGTAAAATTACCCTCCAATTTGCACATAACCTTTGGTTTCAGGCGATTGAGCTTGCCCTAGCTGGCCTATGCATTTCCTTATAAAAACAGTGTAACTATGGGTAAAGTCTCTTCTATCAATTACGAGTAGTTAAATGGTCACATGCGCGGATCGAGAGTGGGGAAAGAGGGTCCACACCCCCTCCTGGAAAATCGCAAATTCTAGGGTTCTCTAGAATTAGCATTTGGACCCCAGCCCCCGCCCCCCCCCCCCCCTGGAAAAAGTTTGACCCCCTGGAACAGGTTGGACCCCCGCCCCCGCCCCCCCCCCCCGAAACCTTGTAAAATTATAGTTTTCTTTGAGATAAATCATTGATAAGCCACTGTAAAACTGTAAAAGTTGAGGACAAAAAAGAAAAAAAAAACGATGTCAGAGCTGTTTTCTGGCAGTCAGGTCTGGACCACCCTGGCAAAAATTCCTGGATCCGCGCATGGGTCAGCTAGCATCCAAACTCGGGCCATAATCGGCCTGCCAGCAAAACGTCATTCGGATGGCGTTTCAGTGGCGGGCCGGTAATGGCCCGATTGTTCGTGCTTACTGGGTGTCGATCAGTTTTGAATCCTACATGTATTTATTCCTCGATCCTGGCTATGTTCTTTACTTGTGTTCGGTTTGATTCAGTGAACGTTTAATTTTACAATAATTTATTGTCAACATCCCCCCATTTTCCTAAAAACTTAGGATAGTCCGGTAGAAAAACGGAATGACCTGGAACTTGATTTTAAAGTTTTTTTCTTTGTTGATTCTTGTTGTTGAGGCATTGTACTTGATGAATCCAACTGATGCCACTCTGGCATCATTGAGCGTTTTGAAATAATCAAGATGGCGTCCAAGATGGCCGTCAGTTAGGCCCCTAAGACACATACGACCAACATACTCGATCAAAAGCATTTTATTTTTGACTTTTAATGGATGTTTCAGAGGCTAAATGTTACAACCTATTAAAATGGAACTTTATTTTGATTCAGAAGGTAGAAATATTAAAGATGACGTCCAAGATGGCCGTCAGTTAGGCTTCTAAGACCTATATGACCAACATACTCGATAAAAACACTTAAATGTTGACTTTTATGGATGTTTAGAGGCTAAATGATACAAACGATCAAATAAGAACATGGTTTTGATTCAGAAGTTTGAAATTTAAAGATGGCGTCGAAGATGGCCGTCAGTTAGGTTCCTAAGACCTATCTGACTAAAAAACTCGAGATAAAGCATTTCAATTTTGACTTATATCGATGTTTAGAGGCCTAATAATACAAACAATTAAAACGAAGCAGTCACAGGTTTGATTCACAAGGTTGAAATATTAAAGATGGTGTCCAAGATGGCCGCCATTTAAAACAAAATTCAACCTAAAATCAAATTCGCAGTTAGTAACTATTAACTGATAGTTTTCAGCTGCATTTGGAAAATTTGACTAGCATGTTATTGTTAACTTTCAGCGTTGTAAAATATTTAAGATGAACACGGTGGGGAATCACATGGTTTTTGCTATGATACACTGCAAGGAAAAAATAACAGGCTCTTATTTTTCGTAATGGTAATGTTTTGTCTTTGTTCTGAGAATCGTATCCATCCATCCATGCACCCTGCACTTTCCAGACCATTTTGGCAGGATCTGATAATACCATAATATCATATTATTATCATAAAAATTCCTACTTTGGGAAACCATTTCTTCAAAAAATGAAGTGATAAATGACAGGGTATACTGAACGGACGATATCACTGAAAGCTTTGCGACAGAGTGTTTGACCAAAGTACAAACCTTTTTTGAATTTTTGCAACAGACAGCACAAATGGTTGGATATTGCTATAACAAATATGATTGCTGGTCGGGAGCAAGTGTATCAGACATGCATTCTTGAATGCACATGTTTACGAATATGACTGTTGGTTAGATGCAACTGTTAAAGACATGGGAAATGGCCAGATGCATTTGTTACAGACATGGCAATTGTGCTTACCAGCCCGTTAGTTGGGTACGAGCATAGGGACATTACTGCGGGTCTGAGGCAAGCGTAACATGTATACTTGCTGGCTCAGCCACACAGCTACAGATGTGCTTGTAAGTCAGTTGCAACTGATTCAAACATATCTGCTGGTAGATGCAACTCTAACAGACATGCATGCTGGTCGACTTTAATTGTAACGGACGTGCCAGGTGGCCGGATGCAACTGCAACAAACATGCCTGTTGGTTCAAAGCAACGTTTAAAACATGGATACTGCAACATGCCTGCTAGTCCTGTGAAACTGTACAGACATAACTGCTGCTTGGTTTCAGACATGTATGCTGGTCAAGTGCCACATAATCAAACATGCGCAATGATAAATATGTCTGCTGACCCTGTAGCAATGATGCCTGGGCAGCTGGTTGGGTGAAAGTAGAACAGACATGCACACTGGCCGGATGTAACTTGAACAGACATGCCCGCTGGTCCAGTGCAACAGTACCCAGCATTCTTGTTAGTTAGGTTCAATTGTAATATTGCCAGTGCGATGTGACTAACACGCATGACTACTGCTGGCCCCAAGTCTCAATAAACGGCATGTGTGCTGGTTCAGTACCACATTATTAAACACGTGTGATGTTAAGGATGTCAGATATGATAAGCTGGTGGCATTAAATGGTCGCTGTTCAGTGAAATGTCAACAGATATGCCTGCGACTTGGTACTATTCAGCCAAACATGCCTCCTGGTCCATTGGAAATCAAAGAGAAAAGCTACTTGACTGATGTCCCTCCATCACACTGTGAAATTTTATTAGCCAAGACTGCTACCTTGTCAATACAACATACATGCCGTGTAGAGAGTTGTTATGTCGCTGCAGCTGCAAGATATATGCCTGCTGGCCTAGTATTACTGTCACAAACACCCGCTGTTGTTCAAACATGCCTACTGTTTGAGTGCTGTTGCAAGATGGATGCTTGCTGGACTGTGGCCACTCAATAAGCATGTCTGCTGACATTTTGTCACTCAATATTGCATGTCTGCAGCGGGGTCTGCTGGCGTTGTGTTTCTCTATCTGCTGGTATGGTGTCTCACTATCAGCCGTGTCTGCTGGTATAGTGTCTCACTATCAGCCGTGCCTGCTGGTGAGGTGAATCATTATAGGTTATGCATTTTGGTTTGGTACATCACAATCAGCCATGCCTATTGGCGTGGTGCCTCACTATAGGTCATTGCTTCTGGTGTGGTGCCTCGCTGTAGGTCATGTCTTCTGGTGTGGTGCCTCACTATAGGCCATGCCTGCTGGCGTGGTACCTCACTATAGGCCCTGCCTGCTGGTCCATTTTGCACTTCAATCGACTTTTGACTAGTTGAGTGCAGACGGAAGAGGGATGGCTACAAGTCTGGTGCTACTCTTACAGAGATGCATTAACATCAGACATGTTTGCTGATACGGTGCCACTCTCAAACATGACTGCTTGTATAGTGCAACTCTGTCAGACATGCATGCTGGGTTCATTTATTCAGATACACGTGTTTGTAAAGTGCTTCTCCATCAGGCGAGAATTCTGGTATGTTACAAATCCACTAGACATGTCTACAGGTTAGGTGCGGCTCACACGTGTTTGTAAAACTTATCAACTACCATCCTGGACGCCATCTTGAATATATCGAATTCTGAGTGATTCATAGCTGCATCACTGGGATGTTACAAGGATGATGTCTGTGACTGAAGAATCAGTAAAATCAGCATTTTACATGCAAATCCCTGGAGTTTGCCAGCCCAGGGAAAATTTTCTTATATTTTTTGTAATAAATTGCCATTTTGGCGGCCATTTTGCCTAAATTCTTATTCTATTTTTAATTTTTTGTTATGAGCCAAGTGTCTTCAACTAGATTCCAACGTCATAGCTAACAATTTAAGGAAAAAATGAGCTTGAGACACTTTTCCATATCACACAATTGTTTAACTTATAATTGGCCTCCATCTTGGACGCCATCTTGAATATATCGAAATGCTCAATGATGCCAGAGTGGCATCACTCGGATTTTTCAAGGAAAATATATGCACTACCAGAATCCATAAAGAAAAAAAGTTTAAAATCAAGTTCCAGGTCCTCCTAAAATTTGCCCAAATTCTGCGGGACTAGACTTAAAACATTGTTCCCAAAACCCTTGCTGGTGAATGCCTAAAATTAAAAAAAAAAGATTCAGATGCATATCGCTCCGCAAAAAGAGTTAGATATGCATAAAACCAAGCAAAAGAGAGACAGAAACAGGACCACAACTTTGCTGGTTTTAGATTCCAGCATGAAAAGAGATAGAAGGGAATTTCGTCTAAAACTAGCAAATTTTGTTGCGTTTATTGTCAGTATTTGAGAGCCGCCGAATAACTTTTTTTTAAAGATATTTCTTGTTCAATTGTGCCAATACTCTCACGTACCCCGAATATGATGAAATGTATTAGGAATACCTAGAAACGTCCCCGATGAGGTTAACTCAATCCGTCTAAAATATCTGTATTAGTGTAGAGTAAAGTGTAAGTAGTTGCCGACTGTCTATTTCTCTTCATAGAAGCATTGCACAGTATCGCAAAAGAAGTTCTGCCGTGAATGTTCCCGCCCATCATGAATACGAACCGAAGTTCATTAAAAATGAAATACAGATTACCGTTCTTGACCAATCAGATTAACGGAAATCAATAATTGTTTTGACAGTTGTAATTATTCAAATCTGAATTCCTTTGGATTCTGTATTTAAGATATAGATCAGCTCTAGCAGTGAATTTACGAGTAATAATTCACTGTTTGGAGGTCAGTTCTAAAGAAGATCAAATCACGAGAGTGATTAATCTTCGTACAACTGACCGACAACAATGAATTATTACTCAACAAATTCATCACGCACGGGAGCTGATCTATTTCGATTCTAACACACAACAAACGACGAAGACACATTTGAAATCTTAAGCTTCTTTCAACTTATCTCCACAGCACTGAAGAACTCACGCCAATATGTAGACTACGTCGCATTCGCTTACATGTATTTGTAACGTCTTTCAAGCGTTAAAACGACGTTACACCGACTAACGCCATGAATGAAGTCATTTTCCAGTAACAATTGACGTCAGCTATCACACACTTTCGCTGTGCTTTCAAATCTGTGAATTTTTGCTTGGTATATCAGACTTTTTAACATTGGCTCTATAGGCGAGGTGTGTTAGAATTATTTATTATCAAAGGTTTCTGTATCAATCTTGGCATTCTCAAAGCAATTTCTCCTCCGAAAATGTTTGTTTGATAACACTAAAAATTTATGGGGGGGGGGGGGGGGGGGAGTGGAGCAACACTTATAGATTCAATACTGTTTGGCTCACGTTGAAATCAGTCTTCTATAAACTGCGTCTTTTCTCTCCAATTATTCACCACAGCTGTCATTTGATATATGTTCAAGATAGCGCACGTAACAGCCGATTTTAATATTATTCTGAATAATTTCCTACTTGCTTCTCGATTCTTGTCAAAATAGCTTTGCTTTGAAAGATTAGAAGTAAAATTACAGAAATATATAATTTGCAAAATGCTTAAGTCCAACCTCCTCCCCCCTTATCCAAAAAAGCAACAACAACAAAGGCAACGAGAAGCAACAACAACAAACACAAAAAAGAAACAAACTGAAAATATATTTTATAGAGAACGCTTACATTCTCCCCTATCACAACATTTGCCAAATCCCTTGCGAAATATGAAAGTTTTACTGTGATGACACATTGTAATAGTTAGGAAACCTCCATTCGAGGTAAAAAAACGTTTGTGATTTAATATCATTAGTTTGGTTCTTGCTTTGTTATACAGTACTTTGTGTCCTTCTAGTATTACAATCATCTTTATTGGGAAGATAGGGTTGGTTGCTTTGCTTTAATTGACTTTCTGATGTATTGTAGCTGTTAGTGTTATGTGTCTCTTCCTGCAAGTGCCATGGGTTGGTCTGCGGTGTATGATTGTGGTATTTCCTGATCATGCTCACTTTATTTTGAATATTATTTTTGATCATTTCAAATCTTCATCTTAGCAAAATGTTAATGCAAATTCATACTGTGTCTCACAATAACAGTTACTAATGTAAATAATAAAAAAACGGGCCGCATAGCGCAGTCGGTAACGTGTCAGGCTATAGATGTTTACTGGACTGCAGATCCATGGGTCGCGAGTTAGATCCTGGCCAGGTACCATACTTTCGTAAAGAATGATCATGAAATAATTTCTACGGTAATTCTCCTCCCTACCGCTGATTCATTCAAGAAGGGTTGTCAGCTACAAGCGACAATATGTGCATGAATTACTGGTTGATCGCTTGTTCAACCCTGCCAAGGAAAAGGTGTGGTTATGTGAACTGACTGTCCCGCCATGACCAATGCTGTTGACTTGGGACGTAATACAAGAAAACACACAAATAATGTAAATAATAAAGTTTCCTTTTAAAAGGACAGTTTGCCCAGTTTTCCTCATGAACTACTGCCCTATAATCACGAGGAAACCATCCAAGGTGCAATATTCAAATTTTGATACATTTTAACCTCAGACGGGTCAAAAGTGAGATGAGTACATGAAGTAACATAAAATTTAAAGATGGGTGAAGTATCAGGTTTCTGTTCAACAACAATAACGCATTAAGTAATCATTCAATTTAAAATAACCACTACCATCTGAGTAACTATTCACATGCTACTAATTAGACTCGTCCAATCTTTGAATCTTCTGAGGTCAAAATTTACCTTTAGATGCACTAATTAAGCATGTATTCTCATCTGATTGGAGATATTATGACCCCTACATGGGGCCCATGCTTACTGAGAGCTCTGTAACTCCCATTGACCAAAATACACTTTTGGTGTAAACTGGCACACAGAGGTAGTGTTTGGTTAGGTAAATGTTTTATATTTTACTACTACTCACTCTATTTACTGGTCTGATACAAGTCAAGGAATCCTTATAGCTACAAAAATCTGTAAAACACACATGCAGTAATCTATCACATTGAAACTTCACCGCTCAGATCAGAGTAGGCATCTGTGTAGTACTTTGGTTGTCATTCAATATTAGATAAGGGGAGTACAGTGGCTCATTGTAAGACTGATCAACCTGAGATCATTTGGTTGGTGGTTCAAGCATCACCAGAGATAATCCTACTGTGTTGTGTGCTTTATTATTCTCATCTGCTTGGTACTAGCTGATTCAACTCATGAGACAGTCCGATATGATAGAAAATATTTGACTGCGAAGTGAACGGATGAAAACATTTATATGAATAAGCACAAATGACGACTAGCTAGACTGCACAAACCAAGTCATGAATGTGCATCCTAAGGTGTGCTTGAGTTCAGAAATATGAAAATTCAAAATAATTCCAATGATATTGAAATAATAACACAGAAATGTTCCTAATAATGCCCTCAACCAAAGTTAGGAAGAAGGCTAAGATCAGGAGTTGATACAATCAAGTACCACACCTGATCTAGGACACTGAATGGGAAAGTGATAAAACTCAAGAAAACATCACACATAGGAGAGGCAAGAGATCATCCCTTTCCCATCAGGTGACCACAGGCTCAACAATATGTCAACGACAAACACAAATATGAAGTTCCACCTTGGAAAGGTCATTATGAAAAGTACTGGAAGGCTTAAACTAGTTTCAAAATTTCACAAACTTTTCCCCTCGACTGAACAAAATGGCCGGCAAAGCTAAAAAAAAAATCTCCCCCTGAACCACTGTTCCAAATGCAATGTAATTACGGCCAGAAGTCCTGTATCAAAATAAGACAAGCATGAATGGGACCAGTGCTCCTATCCTGTAACATTTGGAGCGCAGTGGCTCAGTTGTAGAGTGCTTGACTCGAGACCGAGGGGCCCGGGTTCCAAGGGGAGGTACTCTCATTTTTTCTTCATACATAGGCTTGGGCCCAGCATTTACCGTTCACCCTAAAAAATCCCAGGAATTTTAAGCACCCCAAAAAATATTTGAAATTTTGGCAACCCCAAAATATATCCAGATTCTGTACCTTGACCTTATGAAAAGACCCTAAAATGCATTGAAATAACCACTAAATATAGTCCAATTTGTGATTACCCCCCAAAAAATATCCACAAAATCTTCATACCCAAAGAAATATTATTTTTTCTGAAAACCCCAAAAAATATTGAAAATCAAAATTTTAAACCCCCCCAAAAATGGCCCCAGCATAAGTATGTATGAAAATATCGGAGTACCCCACTTCCCCCCCTGGGCCCGGGTTCAAGCCTCACAGGTGTCACTGCGTTGTGTCCTTGAGTAAGAACATTAATCCTAGCTTAGTACTGGTTCAATCCAGGAAGACCTGTCCCTATATAACTGAAAGATTGTTGATGGGATGTATAGAATCAAATCAGACAGACAGACAATCAGAATTAATATATCAAAAACAAAAATCATATTCTATTTAAGTTCTCATTAAAATAGCACTTCCTGGAAGCCTCAGAAGGTACAGTAATTTTGTTACAGTATGAGGATTTTTGTCTGAGATATCAATGCCAGTCTACATTATAGTTCACATCTAGTTACCCATCTATAAATTGTAAAAGGATTCAAGTACCACAATACAAATACAGGCAGAGCTCTATAGATTGGCTGTACTCCTTAAAACAATTTTTCATCAATGTTGCTCCAGTCCTTAAAAAAGTCATCAATATGTCATATCATATACTTGTAGCCAGTCTAACTCCGATGGCTCTGTTTTAAGTTCCTTAAAACAGAGTCATCAGAGTTAGACTGGCTACAAATATATGATATGACACATTGATAAAACACTGTTTTAAGGACTGGAGCCAGTCTACGGCAGCTACAAACAATCCTTTGTTGAATATAATATGTTCTCTCGTAAAGAGGATCCACAAAAGGTAAATAAACAACGAGTGCTCGCGTTTGAAAGCCGTTAATTTGAACTAAAATGTATATTTTTGAAATTAAAGAATGTTATTTTGTCAGTTTTATATCGGGTTCTTCGTGCACCAAAGGATATGGTTAGGTGTTTCCTCGTTGTTGTGATTTTTCTTCCGTCCCGTGAAACACCTGTTAAGATGAGGAAAATATGGGATAAACACGACGATATTTTGCTAGTTCTGACAATTATTGCCTTGTGGGCTACAAAAAAGACCTCATTTTGAGTGTGTATATAATGCGGGGGTCTGTAATAGCTCCACATTGGCGTAGGGTATTACATTTTGCAGATTTGCAGGCTAATTTGGTCTCAAGCTTTTGGTTTCGCATGTAAATGTTCCTCAAGCGTTGAAATAATTCCTTCATATTTAATGATTACATGCCGAACCAGGAACAATCTTCCCTTTCAATCAATATTCTTAAATATGATAAACGCTGTGTTAGTTGGGGCGCATTCGCCGACTTACGAAAATATAATCCAAACAATAAGACAGTGATTTTTTCATCGAGACTCACTGATAATGGCAAAATGCTTTATTTTCCTTTGTATTTTTGGCGACCTTGACCGTGTTGAAACAGGAGTTTCGGAGTAGGGAATAAATTCCTTGAAAGCCTTGCCGAAATCAAGTAAATTACTTTGGCGTTTCAAAACACTAATTATTAACTGACAAAATAGCATTCTAAGATTTTTTATTTACTTTCTGTATAAGTAAATATCCATCATTAAAATTGGAACATGTACACTTTGTCTACCTTTTGCAGATCCTCTTTGCGAAACCGGAAATTAATCGCCCGGATGTCTTTGCTGAATCGCCGGTTTCGCATTCGACATATTGTCAGCCGTGTTGGTGCTAGAGGTTCCAGGTTCGATCCCCGCTCGCAGCGAGGAAAATATCGGTGTTCGAACACGCTTTCTCTATTGCCATTTGCAGGGATGACACTAGATAAGTGCATCTTTCGTCGGATCTGGACGATAACTGGATGTCCCCTGTCCACGGAAAGGTGCCCCTTGTGCAGGTTAAAGAACCCTACGGTAATTAGATATGGTTACTCCTGCCAAAGCGAGGGTCGGACAGAAAGATGTGATAGTTAATGCAGAAAAGTACTTTTATAATTCTGCATCGGGCCGCGTAGCGCAGTCGGTAACGTGTCTGGCTAGAGATGCCTGTCTGACTGCATATCCATGGGTAGCAAGTTCGATCTCGGCCCGGCTCCATACTTTCGTGGAGATTGATTATGAAATAATTTTTACGGTCATTTTCCTCCCTTCCGCTGATGTATTCAAGAAGGGTTGTTGTCAGTTACAAGCGAAAGTATGTGCACGAATTACTGGTTAACGTTCAAGCTTGCCCAGGAAAAAGTGTGGTTAGGTGAACTGACCGTCCCGCCATGACCATAGCTGTTAATTGGGGCGTAAAGCAACAAAACAAACGAAATCAATAATCCTGCCCAGCTCTTTTATAAGTGGGTATTTTTTCATGATTTTTGACATCTGCTGACTTTTTTTAAATTCAAACATTCTTTCAGGAACACTAACAGAGTCTCAAACAGTTTGGATCCAAATCAGGCGGGACCTATACAGACTGCTCTATAAATTGCTTCTAGATTTTAGTGTTGGGAATCGGAAGGCAAATCACAATCGATTATCGGAAAGCTGTTCCGCTTGATTATCGATTAAATAATCGAAAATTTAATCGAAAATTCCAGTATTGTATGATAAGTTATACTAAAAGGAGCAGACTATTTCTTTATGAGATTGAGGGAGGGCAGTGGCTCAGTGGTATAGTGCTTGACTCGAGACCGAGGGTTCGAGCCTCAGGGGCGTCACTGTGTTGTGGTCCTTGAGCGGTCCTTGAGCAAGACACATTTATCCTAGCTTAGTACTGGTTCAACCCAGGAAGACCCGTCCCTGTTTAACTGAAAGATTGTTGATTGTTGATGTGACGTAAAGAATCAAATCAAACAAATCTTTATGAGATTGTAGACTGGATTCATCACTAGGGGAGCAGACAGACAGACAGACAGACAGACAGACAGATACTATTTGCAAAGGTTACTACTAAGCATGCAGTCTTGTAGTTTGTTGCAATATGCTGGAAATCAAAACAATGTCGGAGTCTAGCCCAAAAATAAATCAATACATCAAAACAAGTTCTTTTATATTGACCTTAGTAAATCGGCCCTTTTCCTAGACCAGAAGTAGCAAATGTGTACCATTTGTTTAAATGATAAGAAATGAGACTGCATTTGTACATATGACTGGTCAAGGCACCTCTTGTGCATATCATTTATCACAATTCATGAAAAAAAATATTTCCCGAATTCTGATAACTTCAGGTAATATGGGGTTTCAATATTGTCCATTTTTCTTTGACTCTAATTCCTCCGAGGCTGACTTTGGTCAATGAGACTTCAAAGGGATTCTTTGCATGCTGAGTAATGTTTCGTCTCTGCAGATATGTTTCAGCATTACTTTTATCAAAATAATATTTCTGGATAACATCAGCATGTCAAACAGATTGGACCCAGATCAGCCCCGACATTCTGATCTTGGTTCAAACTGTTTGCGACGACAAAATTAGCCGCTAGCAAGCAAAGAGGTGTTTTGCCAGAAAACACGGTGTCAAGTTTTGCATGTGCTTATGGGAATATATTATTAGTTGATGGAGTAATTACTGTTTTAAAATGATGCTAATTGGAGTTTTAATAAGGGGAGAGTGTGAAATACACACTAGATCCAAATACGTAAATCATTTTAGGTAAGTCGTTTTCTTTTTAAATTTATATTTCTATAATGACTTGCATCTGGCGGTTCCAAGCTGAACTTATTTTAGCGGATCCTACAATATCGTCCCAAATCAAAATTTCTCATTTATTCAACAGAGACGGCCGTTTTGCGTTTTAATTCCGACTATTAATAAACGTGACATTCACTGTGGGTTGCGTCAGACAGAATCTCACTGTGCAGTGCGCATGACCGGATTTCCGAAAAATTCAATCTGAAAGTTCGCTGCTTCGAAAGCAGCAAACAAAAAGAACTTGTTAAATGTGTAAATGCTAGGTTTGCCAGGTACTATGTGCTTTCAGCATATGTCAACATAATGTTTCACCGGCGATATGTGTATTATATCACAGAGACATGCTTAAAGAGAAGACACATTCTGTGGAAGGGTGAAAAGTTATGGAAAATATGTAAAGTATCTGATACTGGATATGGACATGAGACAAGGCGGTACTTTTTTTGTGGATCTTTTTATTTGTACTTGTCTTTGCCATGTTGTCTTGCCTTATGATCACTTGCTGGGAAAGGGCTGACCTCTTGACTTTCCTGTATGTAACGTTTTATTGTGTTTTTGCCACTTTCCCATACAGTTTCCAGGGTCAGGTGTGGCACTTGATTGTATCGATTCCTGATCTTTGCATTCTTCTGTTCTTTTAAACAGATCATTGTTATAATTAAATATTGATTAAAACACGCAGAATGGAGCGCAGTGGCTCAGTGGAAGATTGCTTGACACGAGATCGAAGGGCCGCGGGTTCGAGCCTCACCGGCGTCACTGCGTTGTGGTCCTTGAGCAAGACACATTCATCCTAACTTTGTACTGGTTCAACCCAGGAAGAACCGTCCCTGTTTTACTGAAAGATTATTGATGGGGCGTAAAGAATCAAATCAAACATACAAAATACACGCATGAACGAATCAAATGTGTTCTTTGAAAGAAGTGCCAAATGATATTATGTGACTTTTTGGATACTGTAAAGGTGGCACCTCATGTATGCGTAATTAGGTCTGGTCAACTTTAGACATAGGTAAAAGATGAAAATCAGGCGTGATTTTATTTGAAGGTAACTGCTTCATTGTACCATAACACCTTAGTAAAGACAGTAATTATTTAATTTTAAAACGCAAGCAAAATAACTACATTCGAAAGTGGCTGTTTATTGTTTAACATAAGTATAGACGCAAACAGTGTGGACCCTGCTCCTACAGGAGCAATCTGATCTGGCTACACACTGTTTGTTTACGAGGCTTCAATACTTTAGCGGACGACAGAAAACTACGCGCTTTAAGGGTTAATAATGTGAGTTCAGTGTGAAAAGGGTTAGGATTTTCATGAAATGCACGCACGTTTGCGCGGCCCAAACAACTTATTAATTCTTCACCAAATTATAAAGAGAACCTGATTTCCCTTGTTTAGCAGATGAAATAGCCGAACCATGCCCAGATATGAATATTTAAGTTACCGTCTTTATAGTAAGCGAAAAGTCATATAATACATGTATGCTTCTGTACTTGCTTTATAAAAATAAACTCATATTTGGATATTTATTTGTCCATCATTGATCCAAGCTTTCTAGATCTGCCGTCATTATTGTTGTGCCTAAGGTTATTCTAATACCGCAAAATCATGAAATGTTGGAAGGTACAGTATATAAGTCGGCATCTTAGCCCGGGACCATATTTCGTTGCCATCAAAATGATATTTAGCATTCAAATATCAAGATTAAAAGTGAATCATTTGCTTGACATATTAGTTTCTAAAGAATGCATATTAGGATTTTTTAAAAATTCATTTCGCAAATATCGGACCATGTCATGCATTTAAGATCTCAGGCAAGATGATGTCAAATAAATTTGAAAATTTTCTCATAGATTTTAATTTCATTTCATCATCTGTAAAGATCCCAAAAAGCATAAAAATCCAAAACGTGTTTAAATTTTCCGGTATTTATACTAATCCCCTTTGTACTTTAGTGTGGAGTTTGCGATGACCACGGGCTCATCTGTGCGATGACAAGGAACGTTTTATTCATGGCAACACAAACTTGCAAAATCCCATCTTTGTTACCGTGTGTCATCTGATAAGTTGTCACAGAAGGTGAAAATGAAACTGTATTGAATTGACTTTTCAATTCTAAGAGGATATCTGTCCAGTACCAGACGGGACCACAATCGTCATTTGAGCAAGCAACATGAGATTGTTGGCGCTTCAATTTAAATCCAAATAAGGTTTACGTCTGTTATCGCAAATATTTCATGATATATGAAACTAACATAAAAATTATAAATACTCATTTGCATTATAAAATCAACACATGGCCAAATGAAGAAATAATAAAAAAAAGCTTCTCCCTACGAAAACACCCAGATTTGCACCTAACATTTAATAAAACTGGGGCTTTGTCGGGTTTGATTAGGAAAAGGTGAGTTTAAATATGCGCAATATTTCCTATAGAAATGCAACTATTGCCTGCAAAACAATAAAATATATAGAAACTATACTCAAAAAACATTTAAAGGATATTAAAATTGTTTTGACTTTATAGGATTTGAGAAAATAGTTTGCAAACAAAGTAATTTTGTATCTGATAGAACTACCAATATGCAATTCGGGCAAAATGCAAAATCAAATTTACGTGTGATTGGTTACGATACAGTACTACACTATATGTACCAACCCTCTTTACCCAAAGACCACAAGCAATAAGTCTAGCGTTTAAATTTGATGCTGCAACCTTTATCTGGTAATTGAAACTATCAATATCAAAATGGCCAGTACCGCAGCAATCTTAAACTTCCTGAAACGATATCTGTGCATGCAAATGTTGAAATCAGCTTAAGCCTAGTGGGGGTAATTGGGCCATCAATGGATAGGATAATTACAATCTGATATCCTAGATGACAGTGGGTGTGATCAAGAAATGCCACAATCACAGACTGAATAATAACCGACAGAATCGCGAGGAAGAGACACTTAACGCACATTACCATTTACGCCAAGTAACCAGCTTTCTCTCCCTCAGCATGATAATTGCTAAACTAGAAACGACGCCAAGAACCATACCACAAAACAAGGACAAACAAAACAAAAAACACACCAAATATGAGGAACAACAAACAATGAACCAATGGCGTAGCTTCCATTATGCAGTTGCGCACGTGCGTAATAAAAATAGTAACATTCAAGGAAGGTCACCTAAAGTGGTAAAAGTGATTTTAAATACCATAAAAACTGATCTTAAAGGAAAGAAATCGTTCCCTTTGGGAGCAAATTATTTCCTTAAAGAGAAGTTCCAATTTCGAAAAGGGACGCAATTGAAGAGAATCATTGCTTGATCCAGTAGTCTCCCTTTGATGTACGTAACTTTATTTTGCGTTCTGGCTACGCCAGTGATGATCTATCAGTAATAGAATCACATCCTTAGAGAAGACAGATGCCTAGGCCACCAGGGGCTTAAATGCATTATATGTACCAAATCTTTCAATTCTCCCAAAGTCTCCACCAAAAATGTTAATCATGTTACGCTGAATGTATATGACAAGTAAGACAGGCGGTAAAGATCAGGAATTGATACAATCAAGTACCTCACCTGGCCCAGGACATCACATTGGAAAGTGACAAAAACACAATTAAACATCACAAAAAAGAGCCAAGAGGTCAGCCCCCTCCCAGCAGCCGACAAGGCAGCAACGAACAGACGCGAAAGCACGACAAACACGAGATACAAACAACACAAACGATCCTCAAAAAATGCACCGCCCTGAAACGGACAGCAAAAACATCCCACTGGAGGGCCCAAAACCGGCCCCGCGGCGCCAAACCCACCCCTAAGCAGTAGAGCAACACCCAGAGATTAGGAATTGATTAGAGCCAAGATCGCACCCGTGGTGCTTTGTAGCAGGTCATAGTCAGTCTTACCCAGTATCATTTTTCTGACTCACTTATATCTATGATTTTTATAAAAAGTAAAAAAAGAGGGCAAAGATCAGGAATCGACACAATCAAGCATCACCCCTGACCCAGGATACCAATGAGAAAGTGACAACGTCACAATTAGACATCACAAACGAGAGCCAAGAGGTGACCACAAGGCATCAACAAGCAGACGTGCATGAAATTATAACAAAACAAGACAGAAATAGCATAAATCATCCACAAAAGAAGCATTGCCTTGGTACGGTCAGTAAAAATAGTTTACTGGAGGGCTTAAACCGGTTTAACGGTGCACCAACCTCACCCTTAGTTCAGATGAGGATCAAAGCACATAGATGTTTGGTTTGCTGCGTAATACTTTCAAAAATTATTCATGGATAACTTAAATAAGATAATATGTATTCAAGATAACGCATGTAACAGCCGATTCTAACATAAAACTGAATACGTTTCTACTTTATAATTATTGTTGAAACAGCTTTGCCAGGATGATTTATGTTCAATTGTAAAAATAGATAATTCGAAAAAAGTCTTTAGTCCACCCATAAACGAAAATAATCAAATGGGTAATAAATTGACTATACAATTGTTTAGGAAACGTTCAAGTTTTACACTCTCAAAGCATTTATGAAAAAATCACCTCAACCATATTATAAACTAAAAGCATAGAAAATAGACATATTGGTATACCTGACATCCTTAACACAGACTTCTTCATACTAGTATGGCTGCATTCAAAAATAGTAAGTGAGTATGATCCGGAAATACCACAATCACAAAAACCGCAGACAACCCCATGGCACTGTGAGAAAGAGCCGCTTGACCACCACAAGACACCAGGAAGACAAACCAAGCAAAGCAACCAGCCCCCTCCTCCCTATCAAGATAATTGCAATATTAGAATGTACTTTAAATAACGTACAACAAAACATAAAACAATTACAGACTCCCACACTGGGAGTAACAATAAACAAAAAAGTCAACAACAACAGAACCACCGCCTTAGAACGGACAGCAGCCTAAGCCACCGGGGGAGGGGGCTTAAATGCATTTTACTGGTACCAAATCATCGCCCTAGATTCCGTTGTTGTTGAAGTATAAGAAATGTTCAGCTCGCATGGAGGCCATCTAACTAATGCAATGTATCATCATGGAGAAACACTCTAATCAAATTAACACACCATGACGAAACAAAGAAAAGGGCTAATGACTCACAGATAGTCAGAGCTAAAAAAAACGTCATAGAGTCTGAGGTCTAATCCACCGTCGTGCAATTAAAGAGGAAACCATAGCTATAAACTGTGGTTTTACACTAGGCATGCAGACAGTCGCATGATATCTAAGTTATATCCAACCCTTATATAACGTTTTACTATCTTTTTGAATTGATCACTAAAATTAGGTTTTCCAACAATTCGTTTGAATATATAAACTAAATCACCATAAAATATAAGTTCTGATATGCCTTGTTGCAGAAGGGTTTTTAACCAAATGTTGTATTTAACAATTAACTCTGTGTGTCTGTGGTAGAATTTTGAAAATGCTTTTCGAATTTCATGATATCTACAACCTTGTTTTAATAACTTAGCAGTTAAAAAAAGTTTCTGTCATCAACATTAGAACATACTCTAGCAAAACGAAAAAAGCTGAGAAATATATACACCATAGGAAGGACAGTGAGGAACATCTCAATCAGGAAATGGGAAATTAACTATTTCAAAATTAAATTCATCCCGTTTATCATGTTTGTTTTGTTTGTTTGATTTGATTCTTTACGTCCCATCAACAATCTTTCAGTTAAACAGGTATGGGTCTTACTGGGTTGAACCAGTACTAAGCTAGGATAAATGGGTCTTGCTCAAAGACCCCAACGCAGTGACGCCTGTAAGGCTCCAACCCCCGGCCCCTCGGTCTCGAGTCAAGCACTCTACCACTGAGCCATTGCGCTCCCATCCCCCCGTTTATCATAAATTTTAGGAGAAGCTATGCCATATGTTATTTACAAGTTCAAGCCCAAAAACGGAGCTTCAGTATCAGAAGAATTCGCCAAATCATAGTATCTTCTATAAAATTTAGAAAAGGTTTAAGTTCGTGTTGTGTTTTCAAAGTCATTTTAGAGTTTCTATGTCTTATAAATTTCATCAACAATTTTCAGAATTTTATAATTTTATTCAATCTTCTAAAGTCCAACTAAAATACTTCTAGAAACTAACTATCACCAAAAGTTTCGAAATCGCCAGCTCTGACACTGGGTTTCTTCTTATATACCTTGAAGTCACGTGATAGAAGCTGACCACAGCGCCACCTAATGACATCATCATTAACCAATCATATTTCAAGTTTACTTTAAAGCGCCCTCTACATTGGTAAGCCTCTATTTATATCGACCAATCAATGTAAGAATTGACATGATCTATTTATCGGGCTTATGTAATTTTACTCAACTTAGTAACATCTTTCATCACAACCTTTCGAAAGTGTTAAAACACCCCATCAGAATCGACATGCTAATACATATGACCTTTAAGAAACAACAACAAACTGAAGTCAGAATTCCCTACAAAAACATAAACTTGTCAATCACAGGCGTTAACACTACATCTGGCCCTGATTATCAGTATCTAATCGATACCAAGCATTCATAAATATTGTAAATCGCCACAGGCAATTCACAATTATTGTAAACCCTCTCAGATGAAACCAGATATTTTACAGTGGGGGGATGACCATTTTGGACCCAGTGGCTTGATTGGCAGGATTTATGTAGGGGATCACTAGACATTGCTACATACAAAAATATATAAGCTGTGTGTACACCTCATTGTTTCAGAGAAAAGTTTTTTTTTTCCGTTTTCCCCATTATAGATCTATGGGGGATTTATGTTGCCATGGTAACCAGAATAACAATCCAATCAGCCCAAAAACCTTTTACAGTCTTTACCCCTACATGATAACGTTCTACATGAAATTAAATCACAATTGACCGTCTGGCATTAGAGATATATGTTATGAAAATATGAACCGTCTGACGATGGCAAAACGGACTGCTATTCTTAAACTTTGAAGCTTTGGCGCCGCACAGATGAGCTAAAATAGTGGACTACGGTGCCCGCTGGTGTAAAGATAGCACTGCCTGAATTTCTGCTTTTGACATGGCACTCATATGCTTTGTATCGAAATTTATTTAAACTTTATAAAGGAGCTGAGCTGCGTAAGGCAGAAACATTCACCAACTGTTTAAACTTTTAATGTGTATTGTTGAGATGGTGAACCGCGACAGTGTAGGCGTAAGCCTACAATGCATGAACGTGGACTATATCATTTTCATAGAAACGGGTAAATAACGGTACATGTATTATTTCAGGTAAAAGACAGTATATGGCAAACAGCAATAGAGCACTTTAAAAATAACTAGATATACGGGAATGCAGTTACAGATATAAATCTTTGTTAAACTTAGTAAGAGTTGCCCTCCATTATTTTCACGCCAGATTTTACGAGATTTTACCTTTTTATCGTGGTGTAGGTAGCAGGGTAATACATTGATGTCATTTCTAACCAAGTATGCTTATCGTTGCTCTAAAAGGTTGGTTTTCGTAGTTTCTTCTTTGCGTTTCCTTGAATATTTTACTTTTAGCTTAAAAATAATGCCTAGTCTCTATAGATCTAACACAAAATCTGTCATTTCTAGAATCAGTAGGCCCTATCTGTCCCAATGCAAAATCGGTCAACTTAAGTTAAATCCATAATTATCAATGAAAAAATGATCGATTTTACTAAACGCTTTCATTCTGATGTCATTAGGCTAAACCTTTCAAGCTTTCAGATTTAGTGTTTGTTGACTTGAGAATGCAGTCGAACAACTGTTTGCAATACAATACAATACAATACAATATACTTATTCAGCATTAAACATATACCAATGTTTATAGCCTACACATTAACATATATTAATGTAGTGAAAACAACAACAATTTTCCTGAGGAGCATCTTGCCCTTCTTCATATATGTTTAGTGAATTATATACAAGCGGTCCGGATCCAAGTCAGGTCCGACAGAGTGTTTGTCCTGATCTGGATCCACACTGTTTGACACCTCTGCGTTTTATACTGCTGTTTTATAGGTCATGACTAATCACCAAAGTTGCCTTTTAAAACATGTTTGTAAAATTCTATATAAGAGATTTGATGACTCGGAAATTTATTGAATTTTTTTTTTATTTTACATTGTTATAAGTGTATATAATTATTCCACTCTAAATCTTCCATGAAGTATTACTGAGAAACGACACCGGAAGTCGGACAATTGTAGCTGAGAAAATGACAGAGAGAAAGGGAAGAAGAACCAGTTTAAGGGTTCACTAGTCCCTTAAACTCAAGTAAGAACTCAAGTAAGAACTTGTGCGCTATTTTAATTGCTTGAGAAGAAATGGGGCCCCCAGGGGTTTTGGGGATCTGGGGAGAATGGTTATTTAATTCAGGGAGCTGGGGAGCACTGGTAATTATTTAAGGGGAGCTAGGGAGCAAGCTCATAATTTTGGGGATTCAGGGAGCCTTGCCAAAAAGCAAAAAATAAGATTAAAGCCTCCATTTTGTTTGATTTTTTCAAAGATTTTTTCTGCTTCTGGGGGGATAGCCCCCTAGACCCCCCTTGTAAATTATAAATGTATTTATTTCCATACTAACATGCTATCAAGATTGATATAGAGAGAGAAATATGGCATTAGCAATTATGTTTATCCCCACGCTTTTTTAAAAAAGCGTAGGGGATATTGCAATCGCCTCCGTCCGTCCGTCCGTCCGTCCGTCCGTCCGTCCGTCTGTCCGTCCGTCCGTCCGTCCGTCCGTCCGTCACGCTATCTCCTCCTAAACCATTGGACGAAATCCAACCAAATTTGGTGTGTGTGTTGCTCACATGAATGGGGTGTGCAACGGCACATTTTTTTTTTGCCCCGCCCCCTGGGGCCCTGGGGAGGGGCCAAAAGGTCAAATATCATTCAATATCATTAAATTTCAATTACTAAGTCAATTTCATAGATTTTTGAACCAAACTTTGTGTGTCTTCTCACAAATGAAAGATATAAAACATATCAGACGGGATTTTCATTTGGCCGCCTGGGTCATACCCCAGGGGTGGGACTTGGGGGTACCGTGGGGGGTTGTGGGGTCAAAAAAATTTTTTTTCCGAAAATCAACCAGATTTGTTGTGTGAGTTACTTACATGAATGGCATATTCAACGGCACCATTTTTTTGGGTCCCCGCCCCCTGGGGCCCTGGGGAGGGGCTAAAAGGTAAAATATCATTAAATCTGAATTACAAAGTCAATTTCAAAGATTTTTATACCAAACTTTTCGGATCTTCTCACATATGAAAGATATATAACATATCAGACGGGATTTTCATTCGGGCACCTGGATCATGCCCAGGGGTGGGACTTGGGGGTACCATGGGGGTTGGGGGGCCAAAAATTTTTTTTCCGAAATTCAACCAGATTTGGTGTGTTAGTTACTTACATGAATTGCACATGCAGCGGCACAATTTTTTGGGTCCCCAGCCCCTGGGGCCTTGGGGAGGGGTCAAAAATTTAATTTTCTGAACATGGTCATGTGGCATATCAAATTAAAGGGAATTTGCAGTAGACCAGGATTCACTGAAAAATTTTAACCTAAGATCAAACTGGTGACCTTGGGATGAGGTCAAAGGGTCAATTAGCATTAGATTTCTTCGAGAGCGTGGGGATTTGCGATGGCGCGCCATCGAATGTGTTCTAGTTTATTGTTGTAATTTTTTTCCTTAAAATTGTTGATTTTTAGGTTGGTAAAAACATACTTTGGGACGCCCCAGATTGCACCAGATCACACCATTTTGTCAAAAAATATCCGGGGGAGCATGCCCCCCGAACCGCCCTAGCAACACTGTGACTACACCATGTAACGGGCCCACCTACACACCTGCTATGTTATTATCTTTTTTGGTAATTAGCCCTTTTAAAGGAATGTTTGAAGAATTCTTATCAGATATATACTTACTTGATTTAGCAGAAGTTAAAAAAGCATATAGGCACTAATATAGCAATTGAAGAAAAAACTTTTTATAGTTAAATACTTTCACTAAAGTGTCTAGATTAAAATTTAGTTTAAGCTGTTTGTAAAACTCTAAGCCTACTCTACCAGGTACAGCAACAACTTTTTAAGGATGGCCTCATAATCTGGGCCTCAATGAGATTGTCATGCATTCCATGGATTTTATATGTCATGTATTCCATGGCAAAGACCTGCCTTTACATGTAAAAGACAAAATATTAAGTGATAATTAAGTCATGTGCTCTTTTATAGCTTCATAGTTTTTAAGTATGCGATTTCAATTCTACGAAAGATAAATACATTTTAGGGATATTAGCTTATATTATTGGGGATCTGGGGAGAAGCTGAACTATTTTTAGGGATTTGGGGAGCGAAGGCAAATACTTTTAGGGAGACGAGGACATTATTTGCAGGGAGACGGGGAGATCAATGCATTATTTTCAGGGATCAAGGGAGCACAGACCCCCTGGGGGCCTCAGAAATGCCCAAAAGGGTGCTACATTTATGCAAATACATGATATTTACTGAAGGTAGTTCTACAGTAACACGCGATATCATAAAATGTTAGCCTTGTTAGGTCTGTCGTTTATTGTATAGCTGGTACAGATCCAAGACCTTCATCTACAAATGGAGGTCACAGGTATCCGTACCAGATATTGAAACAAAATGACTTGCGAACCACTCACTCCCCTCGTAGTCAGTCCTTTTTCGAAAGCGAAACAAAAATAACTGGTTTGGGTGCATGTGGTCGCAGATTTGATTACTTGTCATGTCATAGGAAAACCCACATATAAATAGAAAATTATAAATAGCTAGTTGTACTATAAATAGTTGTTTTATAAATAAAAAATTCTAAATGCAGCCAAGACCGGAATGTGTTTCTGTTTGCTCGCATGCAATAACCTCGCAAAGTGCATCGAATCAATTTACGAACATGTCGGTCATGCTTTTTGCAAGGACGGTACCCTCATTCGAATATTCATTATAAATTATCCAATGAAAATAACAGATTTTTTTAACCAAACAACTGAGGATAAATATAGAAATGAGATCATGCTAAAAAAAAGCTGAACTTTTCCGCAAGTCTCAAGGTCAGAACCTCGCTCAAAGATTGATCAATCTTTGAGATCGTTTTTCTGCGTAAATTTTGCTCGCTACAGAAAACTACGACCACCAGACTCATGCGCGGATCCAGGAAATTTCGTCAGAGGGGGGGGGGGGGGGGTCCACGTCTGTCTTACAAAACCTGGTTACCCAACAAAAGAAACTTAAATTTAGTAACTTGCAAGTTAGCACATTTCAGCGCAGGAGATATTTATAACAGACCTATCAATCTATTGCAAGCAAAATCAATATGTAAAGTTTTGGAAAATAAAGACGCACGTGGTTGTGTATTCAGCCGATACACACATAGACTCTTACACAGACGAGATTAAAATCCCTGTCATTGGCTTAAAACTGTTAGCGACGAACGTCACGCTCATCGTCTGATGGAATTGCTATAATCTATAATTGAAGCAAGAAGGGAGCGAGTGTAAACTGAAACGACCCAAAAATACTAAGAACACTGATTAGCTTATCATGCAGACATGGGGCCAAATACTTTGAAAAGTATTCAAACACATTACAATTACTTTGACTTATCAATGATTACAATTACATTACAATTACAGGACCTGTAGAAATGTAATGATTACAATTACAATTACTTTAGAAATGTAATCAAATACATTACTAATTACTTTTGAAGTTTTTATAAAAAATTGCAATGCTATATAGTACTCATATTTTAAAATTATAAAGACGGATAGGGTCTTTGAAGTTATATATAAAGCCATGTCCTATACTGTTATTGTCCCCCGCCTTTTCGAAGAAAAGCGGAGGGACATAGTTTTCGGCATTCCGTCCTTCCGTCCTTCCGTCCTTCCGTCCGTCCTTCCGTCCGTCCTTCCGTCCTTCCGTCCTTCCGTCCCCCTAATATAGTAGGTACCTTGTGTGCGCAACTCCTCCTACAGTTTTATGCCAATTCTTTCGAAACTTTACAGATGTTTTAGTCATGGTCTGAAGATATGCATGTGGTTTGGATATTATCCTGAGATTATTTTTTGTCACTTTTTTCGCAATTTGAACTTAGTCATTTTTAGGCGTTTTTACTATCAAAGTGAAAAGATAGTGGGTACCTTGTGTGCGCAACTCCTCCTACAGTTTTATATCGATTCTTTTGAAACTTCACAGGTGTTTTGTACATGGTCTGAAGATATGCATGTGGTTTGGATATATTCCTCAGATTATTTTTTAACACTTTTTCCGCCAGTTGAACTTAGCCATTTTTCTGACATTTTTACTATCAAAGTGAATGGATAGTGGGTACCTTGTGTGCGCATCTCCTCCTACAGTTTTATATTGATTCTTTTGAAACTTCACAGGTGTTTTGGACATGGTCTGAAGATATGCATGTGGTTTGGATATAATCCTCAAATTATTTTTTATCACTTTTTCTGCTATTTTAACTTAGGCATTTTTCTGGCGTTTTTACTGTCAAAGTTAATGGATACTGGGTACCTTGTGTGCGCAACTCCTCCTACAGTTTTATGCCGATTCTTTTGAAACTTTACAGATGTTTTTGTCATGATCTGAAGATCACTTTTTCTGCTATTTTAACTTAGGCATTTTTCTGGCGTTTTTACTGTCAAAGTTAAACAATAATGGCGGGGGACATAAATTCTCTGAATTTGCTTGTTTCTTAAATAAATGAGAAATAATTAGCTATGAAATTTATTCAAGTTCTTATAAAAGTTAAACAAATATATATACACTATGCACAGGTTTTAAAGTTTGATACATCTTACATTATATCTGCCTACATACTTTATAGCTGTATTACACCATACAGTACCACATAGCAAGATAGATATAAGAAGTATGTAAAATGGAAATTGTCTTTTACACAACTGCAACCTTTTGCTCAGTCAACTATTTTTCACTGTTACTTTGATGATTTGATTTAATCATCATAAGTTTTTCAAATGTGTCATCTTTGAAGAACATCTTTCAGGCCTAAAAAGTTTGCATGCTATGCTGAATAAGCATTCTACGTTTAGCCTTGATACATGTATTTGCTGAAGATTCTGGTAGGAATACAACATGGCTCAAAACTAGTGCTGTGGGAGCGCAGTGGCTCAGTGGTATAGTGCTTGACTCGAGACCGAGGGGCCGCGGGTTCGATCCTCACTGGCGTCACTGTGTTGTGGTCCTTGAGCAGGATACATTATCCTAGCTTAGTACTGGTTCAACCTAGGAAACCCAGCCATGTTTAACTGAAAGCTTGTTGATGGGATGTAAAGAGAATCAAATCAAACAAAAACTAGTGCTGCCATTGTGCATTGATTTAATGATGTGATGATAATAAACACTTGCAACTCACTATTGGATGAAAAACTGTTATTTAGCCATTCCACAAGAAAATGTACTTTTGTGTAATAACCTTTGTCGAGTTTGCACACATATACAGGTAGCTTTTAAGACAGTCATAAGTACCTTTTCACATGAGCTAGCTATATTCAATAACAAAAGATTTAACACCTTTGAGTAGTCTTCTGTTTATGGTCTGGATTTTATGAATTTACATAGGAAATCAGCTTAGCATGTCCAAATGAACAGAACTAGTTTTGTTTCTCAAAATTTCTTTAAAGGCCTCCAGCAAATAGGAGAAACAGAAATGCTGTCAAGAGTAAATTTTGGGAGAAAATGTACCTTATTCCATGTTAAGTTGTCTATTGCCATATTTTTTAAATTTTGATTAGCATTCTCCCTAAGAATCATGCAGATGGTGATAAGTGACGAGTCACAGAAATCAATAATTTTACCTCCATTTAATGAGACTTGTTGAAAGAAAAACTTTCAAAAAAACAAAGCATTCCCTTTTTCTGACAGTGGTTGCCATGGAAACCGGAAATTAAGATTTCTTGGAGATTGGCGGAGAGTTGCCCAAGGAAAAATGTGAAATTGACACTTTTCAGGCTGGTTTTTGTGATACAAGTTTTATTTTGATTACATTCACTGCTAGTTCTCTTTAGACGACCACATTAGTTGTATTCAAAATTTTAGTGAAAAATGAAATATGCCATTTGTATCCTCTTGCCTAGCAACAAACGTGTCACCATGGAAACCAATATTCAGAACACTAAAAATTGACCATTTTGGAATCTGAATATCTTTTTACAGCAAAGCTGTATATGCACAACACATATAGAGTCTAAATAACCCATGTCTGATTTACAAATGCCATGAATAAAAAAACTAAAAATATTTATAATTTTTGTTTCCATGGCAACAGAACTAACTGACCATCAGAAATTTTACAAAATACTGCAATTTCAAAGCAAATTATCTTGCTTAAGCAAACAGAAATATGGATAATTTATACACATTCTGGCATGTCCACATCTGATTAACAAAAATGAAAAATTGAAAATATTAAAATTATTTAAATATAGGATACCATGGCAACCAAATCATCAGATAGTCAGTGATTTTGCGAAACACGAGCATATTCAAAGCAAAATATCTCTCCTAAAGAAAGGATTAGATTAATTATTTATGTACATATTATGTAACCAGCACCTGATTTTCATCACCTAAATCAAATTTACAAATGAATTATCCCAGTTCATGATACCATGGCAACTAAAACATCATACCATCAGCGATATCACAAAAATGGCATATTCAACGAAAAGGGCATATTCAAAGCAAACTATCTCCTTCCAGCACAACAGAATATAAATACTTTTAAACATATTTTACATAATATACATCTGCAATTCAAACACAAAATAATAGTTTTTAAATTCCTGATTATAGTAACCATGGCAACACGAATTGCCTAAAACGGGTTTACTCTGTAGCAAAGAAATATTACCAAAAATGAGATTTGCTTGAGGAAAAATGTGAAATTGACACTCTTTAGACTGGCTTTTGCGATACAAGTTCTATTGATAACATATACTACTAGAAAAATAATAATAATAAAAATTGGGGGTCACCAGACTAATTTTCTTTCAGGAGAGCAAAATTTACCCCTAACCCCACATATTTTTAGGATAATTCAATATAAAACATTATGGAGTGTATTTTCAAAAAAATCTGTCATTAACAATCTCAAAGTTTTGTATTTATTTCATAGATTTTGATATAACGATTTAGAAAAACGAATAAAAAATGGGGGTCACCAGATAGTTTTCGTTCAGGAGAGCAAAATTTACCCCTACCTTACATATTTTGAGGTTAATTCAATATAAAGCGTTATGGAGTGTACTTTTAAAATCTGGCATTCACAATCTCAAAGTTTTGTTTTTATTTCATAGACTTTTATTTAACCCTTTTAGAAAAAAGAATTAAAAATGGGGGTCACCTGTCTAATTTTCTTTCAGGAGAGCAAAATTTACCCCTACCCCCACATATTTTGAGGATAATTCAATATAAAGCGACATGTAGTATACTTTTAAAAATCTGGCATTAACAATCTCAAAATTTTGTTTTTATTCCATAGAATTTTATATAACCTTTTAGAAAAACGAATAAAAAATGGGGGTCACCAGACTAATTTTCGTTCAGGAGAGCAAAATTTACCCCTACCCCCAAATATTTTGAGGATAATTCAATAAAAAATGTTATGGAGTGTACTTTTTGTCATTTATATCAATGTATATTACTGGTAGGAAGTAATTCATTATTATAAAGCTCAAAAAGAAGAAGAAGAAACAAATGTGAAATAGGTGCCCACCCAGGAATCGATCCTGGTCCGCTGGTTTAAGAGTCTGACGCACTAACCACTAGGCTACAAGGTCAGATCGTGCGCCACCCAAATAAACCGTATATATTGGACACACAATCCGAGTACCAGCCATATTCGTATTCGCATACACGTTATAAACTTGATAATATTGTTTATTGTTTGAAATCACCATATCATTTTTTATCAGTATTTGGTACTGAGACGGCCATATATAATAACGGGTCAATAGATATTTCGGACACATTTTGGTTACTTTATTTAGTCCAGCAAATGCGGAAATATCCACCAGACGTAAACGTATCTGAAACCTGTATTGATGCAAATTTGAAAATGGTCGAAGGACGGGACCCAGACAACTTTCCCCGTTTCCCGCCGCAGGAATGATGCGCCTGGACAATACCCGAAATTGCCCTTAAACATCATGTTAAGTCTGAAACTGACTAAATATTCCTGATTATAGTAACCATGGCAACACGAATTGCCTAAAACGGGTTTACTCTGTAGCAAAGAAATATTACCAAAAATGAGATTTGCTTGAGGAAAAATGTGAAATTGACACTCTTTAGACTGGCTTTTGCGATACAAGTTCTATTGATAACATATACTACTAGAAAAATAATAATAATAAAAATTGGGGGTCACCAGACTAATTTTCTTTCAGGAGAGCAAAATTTACCCCTAACCCCACATATTTTTAGGATAATTCAATATAAAACATTATGGAGTGTATTTTCAAAAAAATCTGTCATTAACAATCTCAAAGTTTTGTATTTATTTCATAGATTTTGATATAACGATTTAGAAAAACGAATAAAAAATGGGGGTCACCAGATAGTTTTCGTTCAGGAGAGCAAAATTTACCCCTACCTTACATATTTTGAGGTTAATTCAATATAAAGCGTTATGGAGTGTACTTTTAAAATCTGGCATTCACAATCTCAAAGTTTTGTTTTTATTTCATAGACTTTTATTTAACCCTTTTAGAAAAAAGAATTAAAAATGGGGGTCACCTGTCTAATTTTCTTTCAGGAGAGCAAAATTTACCCCTACCCCCACATATTTTGAGGATAATTCAATATAAAGCGACATGTAGTATACTTTTAAAAATCTGGCATTAACAATCTCAAAATTTTGTTTTTATTCCATAGAATTTTATATAACCTTTTAGAAAAACGAATAAAAAATGGGGGTCACCAGACTAATTTTCGTTCAGGAGAGCAAAATTTACCCCTACCCCCAAATATTTTGAGGATAATTCAATAAAAAATGTTATGGAGTGTACTTTTTGTCATTTATATCAATGTATATTACTGGTAGGAAGTAATTCATTATTATAAAGCTCAAAAAGAAGAAGAAGAAACAAATGTTAAATAGGTGCCCACCCAGGAATCGATCCTGGTCCGCTGGTTTAAGAGTCTGACGCACTAACCACTAGGCTACAAGGTCAGATCGTGCGCCACCCAAATAAACCATATATATTGGACACACAATCCGAGTACCAGCCATATTCGTATTCGCATACACGTTATAAACTTGATAATACTGTTTATTGTTTGAAATCACCATATCATTTTTTATCAGTATTTGGTACTGAGACGGCCATATATAATAACGGGTCAATAGATATTTCGGACACATTTTGGTTACTTTATTTAGTCCAGCAAATGCGGAAATATCCACCAGACGTAAACCTATCTGAAACCTGTATTGATGCGAATTTGAAAATGGTCGAAGGACGGGACCCAGACAACTTTCCCTGTTTCCCGCCGCAGGAATGATGCGCGTGGACAATACCCGAAATTGCCCTTAAACATCATGTTAAGTCTGAAACTGACTAAATATTTTAAAGTGTGCTACTTTTATTGTCTACAAAAATCAAGAACACATTCGATGGCGCGCCATCGCAAATCCCCACGCTCTCGAAGAAATCTAATGCTAATTGACCCTTTGACCTCATCCCAAGGTCACCAGTTTGATCTTAGGTTAAAATTTTTCAGTGAATCCTGGTCTACTGCAAATTCCCTTTAATTTGATATGCCACATGACCATGTTCAGAAAATTAAATTTTTGACCCCTCCCCAAGGCCCCAGGGGCTGGGGACCCAAAAAATTGTGCCGCTGCATGTGCAATTCATGTAAGTAACTAACACACCAAATCTGGTTGAATTTCGGAAAAAAAAATTTTTGGCCCCCCAACCCCCATGGTACCCCCAAGTCCCACCCCTGGGCATGATCCAGGTGCCCGAATGAAAATCCCGTCTGATATGTTATATATCTTTCATATGTGAGAAGATCCGAAAAGTTTGGTATAAAAATCTTTGAAATTGACTTTGAAATTCAGATTTAATGATATTTGACCTTTTAGCCCCTCCCCAGGGCCCCAGGGGGCGGGGACCCAAAAAAATGGTGCCGTTGAATATGCCATTCATGTAAGTAACTCACACAACAAATCTGGTTGATTTTCGGAAAAAAATTTTTTTTGACCCCACAACCCCCCACGGTACCCCCAAGTCCCACCCCTGGGGCATGACCCAGGCGGCCAAATGAAAATCCCGTCTGATATGTTTTATATCTTTCATTTGTGAGAAGACACACAAAGTTTGGTTCAAAAATCTTTGAAATTGACTTAGTAATTGAAATTTAATGATATTGAATGATATTTGACCTTTTGGCCCCTCCCCAGGGCCCCAGGGGGCGGGGCAAAAAAAAAATGTGCCGTTGCACACCCCATTCATGTGAGCAACACACACACCAAATTTGGTTGGATTTCGTCCAATGGTTTAGGAGGAGATAGCGTGACGGACGGACGGACGGACGGACAGACGGACGGACAGACATATATATGCACACATATACAGGTAGCTTTTAAGACAGTCATAAGTACCTTTTCACATGAGCTAGCTATATTCAATAACAAAAGATTTAACACCTTTGAGTAGTCTTCTGTTTATGGTCTGGATTTTATGAATTTACATAGGAAATCAGCTTAGCATGTCCAAATGAACAGAACTAGTTTTGTTTCTCAAAATTTCTTTAAAGGCCTCCAGCAAATAGGAGAAACAGAAATGCTGTCAAGAGTAAATTTTGGGAGAAAATGTACCTTATTCCATGTTAAGTTGTCTATTGCCATATTTTTTAAATTTTGATTAGCATTCTCCCTAAGAATCATGCAGATGGTGATAAGTGACGAGTCACAGAAATCAATAATTTTACCTCCATTTAATGAGACTTGTTGAAAGAAAAACTTTCAAAAAAACAAAGCATTCCCTTTTTCTGACAGTGGTTGCCATGGAAACCGGAAATTAAGATTTCTTGGAGATTGGCGGAGAGTTGCCCAAGGAAAAATGTGAAATTGACACTTTTCAGGCTGGTTTTTGTGATACAAGTTTTATTTTGATTACATTCACTGCTAGTTCTCTTTAGACGACCACATTAGTTGTATTCAAAATTTTAGTGAAAAATGAAATATGCCATTTGTATCCTCTTGCCTAGCAACAAACGTGTCACCATGGAAACCAATATTCAGAACACTAAAAATTGACCATTTTGGAATCTGAATATCTTTTTACAGCAAAGCTGTATATGCACAACACATATAGAGTCTAAATAACCCATGTCTGATTTACAAATGCCATGAATAAAAAAACTAAAAATATTTATAATTTTTGTTTCCATGGCAACAGAACTAACTGACCATCAGAAATTTTACAAAATACTGCAATTTCAAAGCAAATTATCTTGCTTAAGCAAACAGAAATATGGATAATTTATACACATTCTGGCATGTCCACATCTGATTAACAAAAATGAAAAATTGAAAATATTAAAATTATTTAAATATAGGATACCATGGCAACCAAATCATCAGATAGTCAGTGATTTTGCGAAACACGAGCATATTCAAAGCAAAATATCTCTCCTAAAGAAAGGATTAGATTAATTATTTATGTACATATTATGTAACCAGCACCTGATTTTCATCACCTAAATCAAATTTACAAATGAATTATCCCAGTTCATGATACCATGGCAACTAAAACATCATACCATCAGCGATATCACAAAAATGGCATATTCAACGAAAAGGGCATATTCAAAGCAAACTATCTCCTTCCAGCACAACAGAATATAAATACTTTTAAACATATTTTACATAATATACATCTGCAATTCAAACACAAAATAATAGTTTTTAAATTCCTGATTATAGTAACCATGGCAACACGAATTGCCTAAAACGGGTTTACTCTGTAGCAAAGAAATATTACCAAAAATGAGATTTGCTTGAGGAAAAATGTGAAATTGACACTCTTTAGACTGGCTTTTGCGATACAAGTTCTATTGATAACATATACTACTAGAAAAATAATAATAATAAAAATTGGGGGTCACCAGACTAATTTTCTTTCAGGAGAGCAAAATTTACCCCTAACCCCACATATTTTTAGGATAATTCAATATAAAACATTATGGAGTGTATTTTCAAAAAAATCTGTCATTAACAATCTCAAAGTTTTGTATTTATTTCATAGATTTTGATATAACGATTTAGAAAAACGAATAAAAAATGGGGGTCACCAGATAGTTTTCGTTCAGGAGAGCAAAATTTACCCCTACCTTACATATTTTGAGGTTAATTCAATATAAAGCGTTATGGAGTGTACTTTTAAAATCTGGCATTCACAATCTCAAAGTTTTGTTTTTATTTCATAGACTTTTATTTAACCCTTTTAGAAAAAAGAATTAAAAATGGGGGTCACCTGTCTAATTTTCTTTCAGGAGAGCAAAATTTACCCCTACCCCCACATATTTTGAGGATAATTCAATATAAAGCGACATGTAGTATACTTTTAAAAATCTGGCATTAACAATCTCAAAATTTTGTTTTTATTCCATAGAATTTTATATAACCTTTTAGAAAAACGAATAAAAAATGGGGGTCACCAGACTAATTTTCGTTCAGGAGAGCAAAATTTACCCCTACCCCCAAATATTTTGAGGATAATTCAATAAAAAATGTTATGGAGTGTACTTTTTGTCATTTATATCAATGTATATTACTGGTAGGAAGTAATTCATTATTATAAAGCTCAAAAAGAAGAAGAAGAAACAAATGTTAAATAGGTGCCCACCCAGGAATCGATCCTGGTCCGCTGGTTTAAGAGTCTGACGCACTAACCACTAGGCTACAAGGTCAGATCGTGCGCCACCCAAATAAACCGTATATATTGGACACACAATCCGAGTACCAGCCATATTCGTAACGGGTCAATAGATATTTCGGACACATTTTGGTTACTTTATTTAGTCCAGCAAATGCGGAAATATCCACCAGACGTAAACGTATCTGAAACCTGTATTGATGCGAATTTGAAAATGGTCGAAGGACGGGACCCAGACAACTTTCCCCGTTTCCCGCCGCAGGAATGATGCGCGTGGACAATACCCGAAATTGCCCTTAAACATCATGTTAAGTCTGAAACTGACTAAATATTTTAAAGTGTGCTACTTTTATTGTCTACAAAAATCAATGTTTTATTTATGCTGTGTACTTTTTCTCATTCATAGATCTGAATTAAAATATTACCATTAGTCACCATTTTGTTTCTTGTGTTGGGCAAATTTTCTTAGTAAATAGACAAATGTATTTGAAAAGTATTTGAAAGTAATTATAATTACAGCTAAAATATTTTCAGTAATCATTACAATTACATCACATGTATTTGAAAAAAAAACATGATTACAATTACATTTCATTACTTTGAAAATTGTATTTAATTACAGATAATTACAATTACTGATTATGATTACCCCAGGTCTGTTATCATGTTCATTTTCTCTCCAATTATCTTTCATTGTTTATCCAAAAGCTGAAGAAATTCATCAAGTGTAATGCTCTACACATTAATTGGCACAGAGATAAGTTTATAACTCGTTTGCCTGTTAGCGACTACTTAATTAAAATTGTTGTGCTGATAACATTTGCAAACAGTTGGGACACAAATCAGAACCTTCTAAATACTGGGTCTGATCATGGTCCAAAACGTTCGAGACTCTGACGATAAAACAGAGAGTATTTTGATAAAGCTCGCATTCAAAAAACAAACAAAAAAACGAAAACTAGCAGACGACTAATTCCCAGCATGCTACAAATTAAGCCTTATTATAGATCTACATTCTCGAGAGCACTGATAGATTTGTTTTCATCCTGCATTTCATCTGCTGCGAACAGCCTGGCTCCAAAGTAATGCAAGTTTGGGCGCTTCAGAAATAAAATCTTCTGAATATATAGATTTACAATAATTCTAATGCTTCAAATATGGCTTTTCTTTCATAAATAACGCAATAAACCCAATTTCGTCAGCTCCCTTGAGATTATAAGTGCTGTATCCGTTGTACAGAGAGAACAATGTGACCCATGAAGAGAGCAAAACTATTCTTATGACGTTTCTCTGACCTATATCAATATAGCTATTGGTAAAAATGAAGTATAACCGTCTCTTGATTTTATATCAAGGGACATAAAAAAGGTCTCATACACACATGTATCACATGTTGAACAGGGGCGGACTTGATTTAGCTGTTCTCTTTGCTCCACTCAGAACAGGCAGAACAGAAATTAAGTGTGCTGGAACACCTGTCCTGGCGTACACCAGAGTACTCCACTTCCGAGGTGGTGTAGACAGAATAGTCATGTGACCTGTTTCAAAACTAGATGGCGGAGCTCTGCCTACACTGAACTGAGATATTTTTCTGCCTTTCCCCGATAGGTTCTGATAATTATTGATATTAAAAAAAATAGGTCATTAGTAAAATGGATTGAAAGCATATGTATTTTTGTCATACTTTTTTCTTTTTGACAATCGGATTGCGTTATATTTTTCACAATTCAAACAATAATCGCTTGATTTACCCCTGAGTACTTCAAAGTGCCAGTTTTGCTTGTTTAGATGGCTGGCATGGCGTACTTCGCGTACTCTAAAATTGCTAAATCAATTCTGCCCCATGTGATGGATAATGACAGAAGAAAAGTAATTTAAATAATAAAAACTAGCGTAACTTTTTTTTATTTCATTATTGCTTTTAATAATTAAAACACCCGTTTCTTTATTTTATCTTTCTACTTTTTATTCATATTTTCAAATTTTAATAAATCAGAAGTTTCCCTAAATATATTATTATCGTTACTGGATGCTGATTCGGTCCATAACCATTTTGGCCCATGTCAAAATCGGCCCATACAATATTGAGCACACTTGTTACCATTTGAGCACATTTTGTCACATAAAATCGCGCTTACTAGCCAGGAAATGACTGGTTGGTACTCAGGCTAAGCGAGCTATTTTAGAATTCCAAGGCGGTAAATAAGTAAAGGCAAATAGTTTTTGTTATAATGTTTGTGTTTGGATTGTATTGTAATATAAGGCTTCAATTTAACCAGACTGGACACATAAACCTTTCAGTGATTTTATTTGGCCATTCTAGGGCCTTATATGAGAGTCATTCCCTATCCAAAAAAAGGGACATTTATTTCCCCAATTTCATGTATTTTAGCACTTACTTTCCCAATTTTAATTAAAAACTAGAGCAAATTCGATGGAGCACCATCGCAAATCCCCTCGCTCTCCCACCATGTACAGAAATGCATCTGTATTTTAATTAACATACTTTGTAGTCATTTAGAGTTATAATAAGTGTGAAATGTATGTTGGAGAAGATCATTCATATTTCAAGGTACAAACATTTTAATTGTTGTTTGAATCACACATGTAACCATCTTCAACCTGTGTCTGATTACCTCTACATAAAAATTAACTGCTGGGCAGCTCCCAAATTCACATCTATGTACAGGCTATATTACATCTATGTACAGCAGCAGTGGAGAGGAACTGGATCAAGCTGCACTCAGACTGCCTAGAAATGCAAAGCAATGAAAATATTAGTGACTTCTCTAAGTAATCTGTTTTCACTGTGAATAAAAGAATAGTGTTAAGAATTAAAAGATGAGAAGAAATATTGAAAAACTGGTATGTAGTACAACTTAGGATCAAAGACAGTTGCAAGCACTATCCCGATAGTTCATACTATTTTGAGTTAGCAGTATTATAGTATAAAATAATATACATTTGAAAATTTTGCAGAAATAATTCTCCAGTACATGAAAATGTAGTAAACAACTCATGTATTAATTCACAACATATTACTTTGGAATATAAAAATGAGATATAAAGTGCCATGTAGAGTTTGCTGGAGTTCTAAACATATAAGCTTTGTTAAAAAAAGTTTCTATGAGAATTCTATTAAGATTATAAATTTGTTTCTACTGTCATACAATAAAGAGGCCCTCCCAGGGGTTTTGGGGAGCAGGTAAAAGGGCATTTATTTTAGGGGAACAAAGGCCGAATTTTAAAGGGAAGGAACAGGGGAACAATGACAATATTAGGGAACAGGGAACATATTTTTTTCTTCATTTTGAGGGGAACAGGGGAACCAGATAATCTATTTCAGGGGACCAGGTACCCCCCCCCCTAACCTGGGAGGGCCTTCCGTATAGTTCTGTATATTAACTTTTTATACTTTACCTTGTGGCAGTGAGTACACCCTGTCATAGTGCACACCCCAAGTGTGATGCAGATAGAAGTTTCCCTCTATTGGACATCCATCATTAGGCGGATCTTCTACACTCAGTTGTATTGGCTGGAAACGGACCCATCTCAGGCTGGTGTTGTGGCCTTCAATGTACTCTTCAGTAAATTCATAGATTGAGGTGTTAAAAAATGTAGAAGTTGCAATGATTTCCACCTCAGTTGCCCATACTCTTGCTTTTCTCATATTTTGCACATGTCTTGTAAAACCAGCAGCACCACCTTCTGTCCAGTTCTGGAATGTATTCCTGTGATCCGAAATGAAGTCACAAAGCCGCTTCCTTACTTTTGAATGGTACTTTTCTGTTCCTAATATTTCTTTGCTGATAGATCGAAAGAAACAATTACCATCAGGCTCAATCATATCAATGTGACTTCCCGGTGTTTGTAAACGTAGATACCTGCTGAGTTGAGTGTATCTATGGTCATATAATTCAGGATTTACTTCTTTATTCTGCTGGGCTGGAACTCCAAAGTAATTTGCAACACTCTGTCTGTCCTCTAAAGTGGGTGGTTCTAAACTTATAACTTGCAATGTGGGTCGCTCTACTTGAAGTAATACAGGATCTTCTTCTCTGGATTTACTCCTTGTTACTTTGCAGCCTGTTTTATGTACTGATGGGTTGATGTTTTCATGTAGAACTTTGTGGCATCTCCTATTTTCTGTTGCAGGTCTAGATTTGTGTTTTGGTTCTTTCGGTGATTGACAAAGCAGCAATTTTGTGTTGCTTGTGTTGTGTTCTGATGCTTTTAAAGCAATAAAAACAGCATTATGATCTGAATAGTAAGCAGGGATGACTCCAGAAATAGCACCATTTACAGACAGATTGGTATAAATGTGATCAAGCAGGGAACCGTACATATGGGTAGGATCTGAAATGATTTGCTGTAGTCCAAGAGAAGTTAAACTGCAATGCCCACTTGTGGATGTCTTGAAAAGATCATCATTGAAGTCACCAATGACAACAACTGGATACCCAGCAACTAATATGGCAGAAACTTCTTGGTTTAATTGACTGTATAGATCGTAAAGACTGCAATGCTGCGGACGATATAGGTGAAGAAGTATGATTGTTCCCAAGTTGTCATCCTTCAGTGCTATCTTCAGCATTTCAGTATCGCTTTTACTGGGATACACATCATCTGGCAACATGGCAACTTTATCTTTCCTGACATATACTGCAACACCACCCTTTGAATTGCACTTCTGACAGGTCTGGGACTCTACTTGTGGACATGAATGGTCATTATATGATTCCAGTCTATCTCTTCTGTACATAGTATACTCTGGCAAATTGAAGGCATCTGTAGAGTGCCTCTCCTGAAGCCATGTCTCACTGATACATATGACATGGGATGATAGAAGTTGTGCATGATGGCTTACATCATTAAAATGGCATACCAATGAGCGACAATTGATGTGAGAAATCTTGAAATATGCTTTATCTGGTAGTGTAGCCAGAGATGCTGGTATGGTAACTGGCATGTATCTTCTCATTCGATTAATCTCTTTGTCCTCTTTGGGACTTTCTTTCACTTTCTTGGGATCAAAATCTAGCAGATGTAGTCCTTCTAATGTGCGTGCTCGGCTAAGCGCTACATATGCCTGACCAGGTTGTAACCGTCCATCAAGGGATATTACAATCTCATCTACAGATAGTCCTTGTACTTTATGAATAGTACAGGCAAATGACAGTGTTAAAGGAAACTGTGTCCTTGTAATATCCACATTGTTATACTTCCCAACAGAGAACTTGGCTTCCACAGGAGTGATTGGTGTGGTGCCCTCTGTAGATGTACTGAATTTCTTTCTCAGTTGTTTTCCCACCTGTGCATTGTCAAACTTCACAAGGATAGCAGTAGGTGAATGGATGCTCTTGCCCTTGCTTTCTATAAATCCAACCACACTACCCTGGACGCCATTTACAAGACCATCTTCTATACTTATGTTCTTCGTAACCATCACCCGACATCCTACACAGATCGACAGGACTTCTTTCAGGCCACCAGTCTTAGAAGGATCATCTGGTACTTTAACATCAGCTTTGCCTGTCTGTATGTCTTTTCTAGCATCAACAGCATGCATATGGCGAAGTGGTGTATTCAAGGCTGACATCATCTTTGTGTTGTGGTTGTCCACCTGGACATTTGTAGGGAAAGCATGCAGAGAATCATGTGGGTCGTTATCATCATCGGGCGATATAATACGGGATTTTAAGGTGTCCAAATCATCACTATTGAGCTCCCCAATTCTTGCTCTATTCAGAAGCTCTGCAAAGTGTCGGTCAGATTTCTGTCTCATTATCTGTTGTAATTCAGCTAAGAGAAATAGATCTTTCCACATGTGGAAAGGATTCAGACTGGCATATGAATCACTAGGTGGTTGAAATACTGGGCTTTTCTTGACAGGGTCAAGCTGGTAGAAGTCCCCTACAGCCATTACACTGACACCTCCAAAGTAAACATCATTCTTGATTGTACCCATGATATCCTGAAGTCTTCTGTGTATCTGTAATAAAGTAGTGTAACCAACCATGGAAATTTCATCAATAATGACAATCTTCAAATTCTTCAAACTGTTACGAAGAGATGCCTTCTTGTCATGTGACATTGTCTCATAGGTAGACCTGCCATAGTTGCTGACTGGGATAGAAAATGTGCTATGGATGGTACTGCCTTCAACATTGAGTGCTGCAATGCCTGTAGGTGCAGCAATTAGAACAGTAACTTCATCAGCACTGTCACAGATTGGGTGAAGCTCCTTTCTTGCCATGTTCTGCACTGCCTTAATTAAGTGGCTCTTCCCAGTGCCTGCACCTCCAGTAACAAACATGTAGAAGGGAGGTGGAGTTATCCCAGTCTTCCTTCCTTGAAGAACCTCTCTACACCATAAATGTATTCGGTCATATATCTGACGTTGTTCAGTATTTAAACTTTGGACGAGATGTTGGTACTGCTCTGTAGGCATGGTGCTGGTTTGGTTCTGTATGGCATAACCCATTGGATTTACTGATGATAGTTCTGGAGGCTCAGCAGGACCCTGTGGCTGCAAGTGGCTATGTTCTTCTGAGAGTTTCTTTCCTTCACTTTCATCATCACCTTCCTGTTGTTGTGTTTCTGGGGCAAGGTTGTCCCAGGCTTGGGTTGGAGGACCTTCTGTTTGCAATACTTTTAAAGCCTCATCTATCATGCAGTCATCTGTTTCAAAGGAACTGATGGTTGCCTCTATTTCTTCTCTTACAGCATCAAAGTGTTGTTCATAGGACTGGTAGTTGGCAAGGAGTTCTTTTTCATTCCTCCAAGGAAGGTACAACATAAGAGCTGAATGGAAAAACTTCTCAGGAAACTTGACACGTGAAAATCTTGGTGTTCTAATCACAGCTCTTCTCCTCCTTTTGTACATAGTACCAAGTCTAAACTGAAGATGTATTTTTTTTGATGGGATAACTTCATCCCCTTCTTCATCATCGGGATCTTCTAGTTCATCTTCTGTAGATGACATGCTCAAAAGACGATAGGATGTAGCAAAATCTGCTAGGCAACAGTCTTGCAATGATGCTGGTCTTGCAGAATACCTCTCCAAAATGCCTACTTGATATATATCTGTTGAATCATCAGGCAGATCTTTCAGCTGACTTTTGGGCTTAAGAATGCGAACTCTGTCCTTGGCCATGCTAGTATTAACAAATACAACTTGTCTTGAACTTTTCTTCAGGTTTAATGAAAGAGCCCTATAAGCAGCTTCTTGACCACTGACTTCACGGTGTGTAAGGAAAACATTTCCTAGTGTTTTCATTTGCTGTCTGATAGAATCATCTTCCTTGCATTGTTCTGCGGCATGTTTAAGAAGTTCTCCCATCTGTCTCTCACCTTTTGTGATGTATGAGAGGATATACATGGCACAGGCCCAAGGATCTGTTACAAACTGGATGTCCATATTTGCTTGCCATATGCGAAGTAGGTCAGGGTTGTAGTTATTAATGTAAGAATGAAAAGGTTGTCTAGCAGGAATGACAGTTGGTGATGATGTAGATTGGCTGAGAGCTTTTAAATAAACATCTTTACGCACTTCAGCTCCTAAAAGCAAATCATCAAAAGAATAAGTTGGATGTTCTGCAAGACAGTCATAGACCTTTTTCAAGATAGCAGCATTTTCCTCCTTTCTGATCTTAATTAGAGCTGGTTCAGTGGTTTCAATATTGGCAATATCAGCTATGAGTGTTTCAGAGGTTGGAGCTTTAGGGAAATGGAATCTGCAGCCTCTTCCAGACTTCATACAGGATGATGAATGAGAATGACGCTGTACCTTGTCTACTAATGTATACAAATCTAGGTCTGTCTCTGAGTCTGGGATGTTGCAAGAAACATAAGTATCAATAAAGCTGCAAATTTCTTTTTCAGTATTGTGACCAATCTTGGGTGCATCTTTTACCCAAAACAGACAATGCAAGTGCGGGGAGCCTCTCTGCTGGAACTCGACACGGTAGAAATAATCCACAATGTGTCCCACAGGATGAGCATCTGACATCAGTACACCATGGATAAATTTTTGTGCTCGAAATTGGAAGTGCCTTGCCGCTGTAACTGGATTAGATCTGATCCAGTTGCATTTCTCCTGCCAGTCCAAGCTCTTCACTTCTTCATCTGTAAGAGTCACTCCCTGCTGCTGTGCAATAATTTGTATAGGTTCTGTCCACATCATGTCAGCAGCACTGAAGGTTATGAACCATGTTGGAATGTCAAGCTGACGAACCATAGCACAAAGGTCATGTAATGTGCGCTTCCAGTACGGTTGAGAACCACGAACAGTCTGTAAGAACTTGTATGCATCATTGTTTTGAATCATGTCTTGGAGAGAGTTTTTTATTGTCCCTGCTGTTTTTTGGCTTGGTTTACATAGTCTCACAGCAATGTTGATGTTATCTAGAACTTGCTTTAGCTCGGTAAAATACTGGGCAAAAAATAAAAATTCTACATTGCTTGCACACCTTCTATCTACATTTAGAAGTCGCTGATTGAAATATTTCCTGCAAGACAGACTGACAGGGCGAGTTTGGTCATAATGTCCAAACTTTCCAGTAGGAAATATAGATGGAAATGCGAGGACTTCACACTGGTTATCAGTTAGAAGACTGACAGGGCGCTCACCCTCACCAGGAGCAAAACAGAAGACATGGTTACCAGGGATCTCGTCTGCTGGTTGGAGGCAAGTATTGTAGGGTATTCCTCTCAGTTTGTCCTCGCTATCCTCAGAGTTGTCACTTGTTTTGTCTGAAGATTCCTTTGATTCCTCTGCACATTCATCTTCTGGCTCATCACTGTCTGAAATATTTCTGAATATCTGTTGTTCTGCTTCAATCAGAGCGGTGCACAACTCTTCATCTTCTTCTTCTTCACATTTAGTCAGCCAGTCTTTATCCAGGTGAACATCTTTATATAAAGGATTACTTTCCTTCAAACACTGTAGAGCACGAAGCACAGCTTGTGGTCGTATGGACTGGTATAAACTGTGACCTTTATATTCCAGTTTCTTCTTTAATTTTACAGGTACAAGTCCACAATCAGTTGGCATCCTGGGCAAAGTTTTCACAATGGTATCAATCTGTGCAGGTACATTTACTACAGCTCCTTTGATACCTTTCTGACCCCCTCTCGGTAGGCTCGCTATCTGCATAAAAGGAAGTCTCTGTGAGATCAGTCTCTGTTCAAGTGGACAAAGATCCTGCAGTGCATCTGGGATATTATCAAAATACAGATTATTTGCTTCTGCTTGACAAGGCATCTTGTCCTTCTTTAATGAGGCATCACAGGTTTTACAAATAAATTTCTTTGATGATGTCTCATTTCCACCGCAACAATCTAGCAAAGATGCAGATGTTTTCTTATATCGTTTTACAGAGTAACACAAAACAGATTGTCTATATAAAAGTCTTCTGCAAGAACAGCAATCGTAAGTAGGTCCTTCTTTAACAGATTGTTGAAACCTTTGTCTGACAAAGTGTATGTCTGTACCCATTTTTTTCACATCAAGTCTTTTCTGCTTCTTTCCCATTGTTTCTCTACATCTCACTCCTGCTTTGGTGTCTTCATCTAAATTCTTCCTTCTACATTTCCTTGAAGATGTTTCCCTAGATCTGATATCACCACATTTCTCTTCATCTAAACTCTTCCTTCTACGTTTCCTTGAAGATGTTTCCCTAAATCTGACATCACCACATTGCTCTTCATCTAAATTCTTCCTTTTACGTTTCCTTGAAGATGTTTCCCTAGATCTGATATCACCACATTGCTCTTCATCTAAATTCTTCCTTCTACGTTTCCTTGAAGATGTTTCCCTAAATCTGACATCACCACATTGCTCTTCATCTAAATTCTTCCTTTTACGTTTCCTTGAAGATGTTTCCCTAGATCTGATATCACCACATTGCTCTTCATCTAAATTCTTCCTTCTACGTTTCCTTGAAGATGTTTCCCTAAATCTGACATCACCACATTGCTCTTCATCTAAATTCTTCCTTCTACGTTTCCTTGAAGATGTTTCCCTAAATCTGACATCACCACATTGCTCTTCATCTAAATTCTTCCTTTTACGTTTCCTTGAAGATGTTTCTCTTGATCTCACAGCAAAACTTTCCTGTTCATGTAAATTGTCTCTTTTGTGTCTCTTTGCTGTTGTGTCTTTTGTTCTGATCTCCATCTTATCTTCTTTGGCCAGTTCCTCTCTAACTTTTCTTCTACCCCTACTTTCTCTTGACCTTACAGCAGTGGTTTCCTCATCATCTAAGAGCTGTCGTCTACATTTCTTTGACGCTGTTTCCATTGACCTGGTAACAGCACGTTGTTCTATGGTTGAATTCTTCCTTTTGTCTCTTCTTGCTTTTGTATCTTTTGAAGTTATTTGGATTTTCTTTTCCTTACTCAAACTCTTTCTATTTTGCGTTCTACCTGTGGTTTCTCTTGACCTTATAGCAGCCTTTTCATCTTCATGTAAATTATCCCTCTTTCCTCTTTTTGCTGTTGTTTGTTTTAATCTTATCTTTATCTTATTTTCCTCACTCATGGTGTCTCTATTTTGGCGTCTGCCTCTGGTTTCCCTTGATCTTATTGCAGCTATTTCCTCTTCACGTAAAGTAGCTCTTGTGTTTCTTCTTGCTGTTGTTTGCTGGAAACGGTTCACTTTTTTGTCCTCTTCACTGAGGTTCAGTCTACGATGCGCTCTACTGCTAGTTTCTTGTTTACAAACTGCTGCTTTTTCCTCTTCAGTTAGGTGGTATCTTGATGCCTGCTTTCTTTTCTTGTCTGTAGATGAACGTGTACTGAAGGATTTCTTTCCTTTTTTAGGTCCAGGATTTTTCTCAACACCTCCAATTAGTAGTTGCACCTTCAAAACCAAGTACCACCAGGCCAATCCGTTCATTTCCATACTGTCTGAAATAAAAGTAGTACAAATTTGCAGCCAAGTCCTTGTTGTGCCTTCTTAATTTTTCTTTTCATATACAAGTACATGGATTTTTTAGGAAACACCAATAATGAGTAATTAAAAAAAATTATGTAAAAATTAAAAAATAAATTATATGCAAACTGATATAATTAAATAAAAAGCTATAGGTATTGGGAAGAAAGAATTGGGTTTTAAGAGGTGGATAGAGTTTGGTCAGAATCTCAGTTGTTTCTAATATACATACGGCACTTGCATGTAGCCTTTTACATCAAAGTCTTTTCAAATAACCATTTAATGATAATGTACAGTAAAAAAAATTAATACTTCAGTGTAGTTAAAATAGAAAGAAATGATTATCTCCACTAAAAAATTAATTTAAACACTTCATTGTAGAAATTATTTTGATGTAACCTTTTAAATCGATAATCTTAGAGACTCTTCTGAAACCCATGCCGACTGGAATTTGTGCAGTATGAATGCTGTAGTTTGGTAACTGTTAAGTGTCCGCGTCCAAGAGAAATGAGGTACCTTTTTGCGGTGAAATATAACATAATACTGCAGAAGCATATAATAAACGTGATAAATGCAACAATGTTACTGCTGTAAAATAGAAACACATTAGTTACAGTGCATGTTAAATTTATTTATTAATTCTGAAGTTCTTAGCTTGAAGACTCCTCTGAAACCCATGCCCACTGTAATTTGTGCAGAATGAGTACTGTACTTTAGTAACTGTTAAGTGTCCATGTCCAAAATAAATGAGGTACCTTTTCAAGTGAATGAAACATAATACAACAGAAGCATACCAATAACCTGATAAATGAAACAATGTTACTGCTGTAAAATAGAAAGAAACACATTAGTTACAGTGCAACATGTGTGGACATTGCTATCAACATAAGAAATATATGACCGTTAAAACTAATGATGACATGCAAGTGAAGACAAAGATAAAGAAATAGGATGACACTAAAATATAAATTTGGTGATAGGAGATGTAATGCTGATACACAGATGGACTGAATGGCATCATTCCATAGGCTGTATTTTATAACTTTCTGTTAAGGGATAAGCATGAACCTAGAAACAATGTACACATTTTATTCAAGTGATTTAATGATTATGAAAGCAATGTTAGTAAAAACAGGTGATGGTAAGAATAGATAAATGTTTACCACATACACTGTGCTGGCTGTACAAATTCGGTGCTGGCAAAGACTGAAATATGAGGAGAACATTATCTGAAGATGGTTACAATGTGTGTTTCTTTCAGTATGTTTAGTACTTCATGTATATGTTTAGTTCCTGTGGATTTCTTAAGACTTAATCTTCATGCAACTAGGTTTGGTATGGTACATAAATAAATAATTTATGTGAGTGACTCAGGCACTAAATTTGTTTGGCTTCCATTCAATGGTTTAAGGGACGGGGCCCAAAAAATTGTGCCGCTGCACTCCCTCTGGGTATACGGAAGCTGTATAGCAATTTTGGTTGAAATCTTATCATCAGTGGAGGAGGAGCTAGTGTGAGGGAAGGATAAAACTTCTGGCCCTGTTCAGGACCCCCAAGTCCCACCGCACAGGCATGACCGAGGGGGAGTGAATGAAAATCTATTGTTTTTTTTAAAAAAGACACACAAAGTTTGGTTTAAAAATCAGAGAAATTGACTTTGTAATTGAATTTTAATGATATCTAACCTTTTGGCCCCTCTCCGGGGCCCCAAGGGGTGGGGCCAAAATAATTGTGCTGTTGCACGCGCCATTCATGTGAGTAAGTGAGACACGTAATTTGATAGAATTTCAGGAAAAATAAATTATTGTCTCCACTACCCTTCAATATGCCCAAGTCCCACCCCTAGGGCATGACCCAGGCAACCAGACTGAAATCCCGTCTGATATGTTTTATATCTTTCATTTGTGAGAAGACACAGAAAGTTTGGTTTAAAAATGTATGAAATTGACTTTGTGAGCGAGATTTAATGATATTTGACCCTTTGGTCCCTCCCAAAGGCCCCAGGGGGCGGGGACCCAAAAAATTGTGCTGTTGCATGTGCCATTCATGTTAGTAACTCACACACCAAATCTGGTTGACTTTGGGGGGAAAAAATTTTTTGGACCCCCCAACCCCCCACGGTACCCCCAAGTTCCACCCCTGGGTCATGACCCAGGCGACCAAATGAAAATCCCGTCTGATATGTTTTATATCTTTCATTTGTGAGAAGACACACAAAGTTTGGTTTAAAAATCTTTGATATTGACTTTGTAATTGAAATTAAATGATATTCAATTATATTTGACCTTTTGGCCCCTCCCCAGGGCCCCAGGGGGCGGGGCCAGAAAAAAATGTGCCGTTGCATGTGCCATTCATGTGAGTAACTCACACACCAAATCTGGTTGACTTTGGGGGGAAAAAATTTTTTGGACCCCCCAACCCCCGACGGTACCCCCAAGTCCCACCCCTGGGTCATGACCCAGGCGACCAAATGAAAATCCCGTCTGATATGTTTTATATCTTTCATTTGTGAGAAGACACACAAAGTTTGGTTTAAAAATCTTTGAAATTGACTTTGTAATTGAAATTTAATGATATTTAATTATATTTGACCTTTTGGCCCCTCCCCAGGGCCCCAGGGTGCGGGGCCAAAAAAAAATGTACCGTTGCACGCCCCATTCATTTGAGCAACTCACACACCAAATTTGGTTGGATTTCGTCCAATAGTTTAGGAGGAGATAGCGTGACGGACGGACGGACGGACGGACGGAGGCGATTGCAATATCCCCATCGCTGTTTTAAAAATAAAAATCCCAAATGTGAAGGAAAGGGTAGCTTCCCAATATCCCAAATAAAATCACTACCTTTAAATTAGTGATGGTTTAAATTCGTAACTTTTCGAGAAAAATTTTAATTATCGCCAGGAGTGTTGAACAGTTCAGATTTGTTCCACTAAAAAGCGCGACAATTTCATCTATTTGCCTGAATCAGTAAATAGACGAGTGTTTATCACACCTGTTTTTTTTTCATGTTTTTGTATTTCATGGAGATAGAAACCTCGCAAAATTTTTTGAATTGATGAAAAAAGTTACTGTGATATATACATTTTAGTGTAGTTGCTCTAGGTTAAGCTATAATTTCTAGCTGCGTTCATTGCTAGATGCAAAGCATGAAATGTCATATGATCCAGACTCGCATCTGGGCAGAGTAGCCTCAAGGTCAGCCAATAACCTTTAGTTTATATAATTTTGGATTCAGATTTTTCTTTAAAGATTAAATCAACAACCATAAGTATTTGTACAAAATTTTCAAATTGTCAAGAGTTATAAATGGCTAAATTGGCCTTTTAAAATGGTCTGGATATTGCTAAAAGTCAGGAAAAAGTCAGGGAAAGTCAGAGAATTTTGTAAAGGATATTGAGTGGTCTTTTTTTTTGAATTTAGAATAATATTTATAGTAGTAATAATAATGTATCATAATAAAAAACATCCCTCAAATGGAAAAAGACTGGTCAAGCTTATAAGAGTGGGAAAATTCCGTTCGGCATAAGTGAGTTTATCTGAATCGCTTTTATTAAGTAGCATGCCTTCTATCGCCGCATTCACACACTTAACACTTAACACAAAAACTTAATTCAGACATAAAAAAGCCACCTCAATATTATTATTGCGGTTAGAGACTAGGTCAAATACACCATACACGCCTACAACTAAATTGTTCTTCTCTACATCAAAATCTATTCTAAAAAAAACGCCATAAATAATCCCCATTGTGAGTGTGGAGAAATTGAAGACACTGAACACTACCTCCTAAATTGTAATCTCTTCCAAAACCTGCGTGAAGAACTCTTAAACACAGTCACCACTTACTGTCAGCCTACTTTAAATGTACTCTTGTATGGAATGCTACTTTATCAGAATCAGAGAACAAAACTATTTTTTCTGCTGTTCAAGAATTTATCTTGAAGAATAAATGCTTCTGACCCAACAACAACAACAACAGCAACAACTTATTTTCCAACACATAATGCATTTGTGATCTCTTCAGTCACTTATGCTTCGTGTTTGTCCAAGCCTTTTTGACAGTTCATTGCGGCCTAGTGGTCATCTGCTGGAAGAGACCAGTGAAATACTTTATTGTATCGATTTCTGATCTTTGCCCCTTACTTACTTTTATATCCTTACACACACAATTGATTTTGCCCTACAAGCCAAGCATTTGAGCTAGACTCATTATTATGATTCCACATTATCGTAGTATAATATAGAATGAGCTACAAAACGAAGCGCGCTGCTTGATCCCATTATCGCGTTGAACCTGAGTAAAAAAGAAACTAAGTTCCATCCCTGTGGAGGGATATGCAACGTTGCCTGTATTTTATAACCAATGGTTACTAAAAGATCCAAAATATTATTTGTATAGTGCATGAATACGAAGATAATCGCAACATCTTAGCTATTGAACATATGAGGGATACAGATACCAATAAGTCTTCGGACTTCCTTCTGAATCCCGTTTGTATAATGCTTATATATACTCTGCTAAAATATTTAAAGGAACACCTAATGATTTTCCATAGGTGATAATGTTAACCCCCGTCTAATAGACAAGTAATGTATTTCACTAGACTATAAGGCAGAAACCCAGTTTCTTTTGCCATTTGTGCTACGATAGTCCAAGTTTTGGATCAGAAAAAGTTTTTGATAAAACAATTACTGCTTAAGTTCATGGCTCAAATTTTGTAATTTTTATTTTTCTTGAAAATGACGAGTTTTCTGGAACTCTCTAGAATCTTTCGAATTAGTTAATAGCGTAACCTAATGATTTCTGCAACATTTAAAGGCTTTTGACTGTACGGAAATGATGCTGTTGTGGTGTTTGATTGAAACACCCTCTTAAAATATGGTTTTGAAAAAAGGGGTATTTTTAACAAAATTCTATTTTTACATAAAGCGTTCCATGGAGATTTCTGTAAAAGGATTACTTCATTTTTATTAACAAGCATCATCCTTGATGGGCAACCAAGCTGATCACAGGAGAAATATGTTTTTGCCTTATTAATTCAGCTCTCGTCATGAGTCAGACTATGAGTGACTTTGTATTGTGATCAATGGCAAAATACGCAGTGTTCCTTTAAATATTTTGAGCAGTGTCTATTATTACTGTGTTGCTTTGTAAGTATTTATGTATTGTACAAATGCAATAAAGTTTAAACTAAGTAACATGCAATTTGTAAAAAAAACCTAAAGAAATGTGTTGTTTCTTAAATATAATATACTAAGGGAAAAAAGTTTAGCAATATACTTCGAGGATTCACAGTTTAGACGAAATAGGACTTTTAATTTCATATTGTCAAATATATATGTTGACAAACGTTCAGGAATACGATGACATTAACAGGTTGACATTTCACATAATGCAAAGTCTGATTTTATGCCCCCTTGCTAAAACAGCTTATCTGGGAATAGTGCGAAAAGTTTTCGACTAAAAGTTTCAGTTTTCTGTTCAATGTTTAGATCCAAAAGCAAGACAGTGAAAAACGGTTTAAAACTGAATGTTTAGTTTACCCTTTTCGTACAGTTTTTAATTGAAAATCGTATTTCTCCAAATTACCTCCCTTTCAATTGAATAACGTTTGAAATTAAAATGCTCAGCAGATCAAATCCTCACTATGAAGTCGGATTCCGTTTCTTTTGACCACTTGCGGGTAGCCATAAGGTCATTTTCAAACAACTGACATGTTTGCAAACCTGCCAATTAAAAAGAGCTAATGCTTCAAAGATCATCTATGGGAAACCCCATTATAAATAATTGCTAAACTATTTTCCCTCAGTATATTTTCTATTTCAGAAGTGAAGTTTGAATCACGGCGATTTCATTCTTTTACGAATATAGCTCTGGAATGGCACTCGGCAACATTAAGGATATGCACAATGAAGATATTCTGTTTAAATTTAGGTAATAAAACAGCCACTTACCTATTGGACATAATAGGAAGGTGCTAATTTGTAAAAGACATTGACAAACATCGAACAGTTTCATGAATAGACCTATATAGATGTAACTATTCAGAAAAATGAATACTTGGATTCGCTGGACCTTTTGCATGAAATCTAACAACGACGTTATGATCAAACTTGTGATAAGTGTAATTGCAGAGAGTCTGACAACAAAGTAATGAGCAAATTTGTGATTAGTGTAATTACAGAAAAGCTAACAATAAAGTACGAGCAAACTTGTGATAAGTGTAATTACAGAAAAGCTAACAACAAAGTAATGAGCAAACTTTTGATTAGTGTAATTACAGAAAAGCTAACAACGAAATAATGAGCAAACTTGTGATAAGTGTAATTGCAGAAAGGCTAACAACGAAGTAATGAGCAAACTGTTCAATAGTGTAATTGCAGAAAGGCTACCGCTAATTGCATGACGATTGAAAGAAGTGATCCGAAGTAAATGTCTGCTTGAAAATGTTTATATAGATCGGTACAGCTTTTGTTAAACAGGCCCAGTATACCATATAACAATTGCATAAAACGGTTTACATAGCTAGAACAGTACACCTTACCTCAGACAAAGTACACCAATTAATTTTTCATGCAATGATGTATCAATACTTATGTGATACTTGTGGTGAATTTTTTGATTGCCCAATTAAATATAACAAACATATAGTTGTTCACAAAGGAGCGAAGCCATACACATGTGATTTTTGTGGAGAAGAATTTTACCGGGCATCTGAATATAACAAACATTTGGTTGTTCACTCAGATGTGAAACCACACAAATGTCATACTTGTGGTGAAGACTTTGCCTGTCAATCTGAATATAATAAACACTTGGTTGTTCACACAGGGAGAAAACTATACAAATGTGCAGTTTGTGACAAAGACTTTTCTTGCGCAACAAAATATAATAAACATCTGGCTGTTCACACAGGGGTGAATCCTTACAAATGTGATACGTGTGGTAAAGACTTTCAATACGCGTGTAATTATAATCAACATTTGCTTGTTCACACGGGATTAAAGCCATACAAATGTGACACATGTGATAAAGACTTTATTTCCGCATCATATCTGAAACGCCATTTGACTATCCATACAGGAGTGAAGCCATACAAATGTGATACTTGCTGTAAAGACTTAACACATGCACGAGAATTAAAACGCCATTTGGTTATTCATACTGGAATAAAACCATACAAATGTGACACTTGCGGTAAAGACTTTACACATGCGCGAGAATTAAAACGCCATTTGGTTATTCACGCTGGAGTGAAGCAATACAAATGTGGCACATGTGCTAAACGTTTTACCTATGCGCGAGATTTGAAACTCCATTTGACTATTCATACTGGAATGCAGCCACACAAATGTGACACTTGTGGTAAACGCTTTATTAGAGCACACGATTTCAAACGCCATTTGGCTGTTCATACAAGAGAGAAGCCATACAAATGTAAAACTTGCGATAAATACTTTACTCGAGCAGATACTTTAAAACGCCATTTGGTTATTCATACTGGAGATAAACCGTACAAGGGTGACACTAATAGGAAATACTTATCTGATGCACGGTGTTTAAAACGGCTTTTGGTTACTCATACAGAAGATAAGTCAAATACATGTCTGTACTGCAATAAGATTTTCACCAGTTCATCAAGCTTAAGAGGACATTTGCCCATTCATACTGGAAGCTATCCATACAGATGTGAGACTTGTAATAAAGGATTTTCTCGAGAAGGACAATTGAAATCACATTTAACTGTTCATACTAAAGAGCGTGCCTATAAATGTGGAGTTTGTGATAAAAGTTTTATGCATAAACAGGGATTAAAAGGTCACTTGTTTATTCATACAGGGAATCATCCATATAAATGTAAAACTTGCGGTAAAGGTTTTGCTATGGAAGCTAGCTTGAAGTCTCATTTGATTGTTCATACAAAAGAGCGTGCATTCATTTGTGGAATCTGTGGTAAAGAGTTTTTACGTGAAAGCAGTTTAAAAGAACATTTGCTAGCACATACTGGAGAAAATCCACACTGTAACATTTGTGGTATAGGCCTGGCTAATCCATATAATTTAAAATTGCATTTAAAACGTATGCATAAAGATGCCGTACTGCAGTAAATACTTCAGGTATGCATAATATAATTTGAAAACAAAACTTGTATACATTTGGCGTCCTCTGTTTGTATTCCTAGTTCAGTTAACAATTTTCGGGATATGCTTCCTACCATAAGGTTATCTCCTCTTGGGTCACCTATTATCAGGACGTATACTAAACCATTTAATGCATTTAAAAGACGCGGAATGTATCCTAATGTTTCTAAGTGCATTGCCAAGAGGTGTGTCTGTTGCACACAATTTTGTACTAAAACTACCATTACATCATCTGTAAATGGTAGGCCATTTTCCATAATCAATAATAATGATATGGACTGAGCTTCATCTGATCTGATTTATGTTATAACTTGAACTGAAATTAATTGTGGAATTTAATTTGTTGGACAAACTGGCCATTTCCTTAAGACTAGGTTTCGTGAGCACTTTTGTAAAATGAAAAAGCCTAAAAAATTTGACACATTTCATAAGTAATGGTCATTCACCTAGTAAAATTGTAATTCAGCCGGTTGAAAAAATTATATATGATCTAAATTCATCAACTAGATTAAAGAATATAAAGAGACATGAAACTGAACTTAAATTGAATAATGTCTTGCAATCACCTTTTCCTTTAGGCTTTAATGATAATATATACCATGACAGTAACATTTCTAACAGGCCAGATTTTGATGTTTTTTTCTGTTTTGGAATGTAAAAAACGTAAAAATAGATCTCATGGTAAACGTAAAAATGGCAACATTAAGCGCAAAATTTGTACTGAAACCGCTTAAATACTTCTCTAAAGGATCTTTCTTTGGCTTCAACTAATCATGGTCAGCATGGCCTATTTTCATTTTTAAGTTCCTTGCCAATCTCAGTTTTCCGTAGTTTAGAGTTTGAGGCTAATAAACTTTATGATAGAGCAAACAAATCTTATAAAGCAGCACTTCTTACAAGGTGTTAGGTTCAACATTTTCTTAGTCCTTGTATTGATTCTGAGGTCAACCATAAACGACATTTTATCAAAATTCCATTCATTAACCAAGGTATTGAGTTTATTGATTTACATAGTATCTTCAAGGATAATTTAGTGATTTCATGTATTCCAAATTACTTTAATAATTCTGAAACTCCTATCATTTGTTATAAATATACAGCTGCTTTCCAGATTTTTTATAGATAGCGATTTTTGTCATAATTATTTACATACCCTATACTTGTTTGCGTGTTTGTTATAAACATGTGCTTTGTTTGATGCAGGATTTTTTTCTGCCACTACACGAACGATATATCTAGTTATAGTGAGTAAAAATATTGATTGTTCTTGGAGATTTTTTGTATCAAGTATTACCTTCTGAAAAAGTTGTATATATTTTTAGTAAATCAAAGTTGCTTATCAAAACTCTATTTCAAATTAAGGGCTAATAAGGAGAGCAGCAAAGAACATTGTGTTGGTCATTTATAATGTCATGTGTACCAAGCATTGTGAGTATACTTTGAGAATTGAAGCTTTCGAGTGTATCAACAATTAATCACTTGATTGACTTGGGTGTATGTGCAGTAGCGGATTGTACAAATTTAATATCTCAACAAAATGACTTTTAAAAGATATTTAAAGCGCATTTTTGGATGTTCAAAATTGATGCTACATAGTAAGTGCCCTTTATTAGGAGAAAGGCCAAAAGGAAAGTACTGCCAAATAGTTAGAATGGACCAAGTGGGTTTAAAATTGTATTAAGATTGGGAAATGTCATCTTTTAAGGTGAATCCTCACTTCAAACCTATTCTCATCGCAAACCCAGAATGTCTGGCGTCTAAAACACGTAAAAGTTTATCCACATTAAATTGATTGGTGTGTAAAAAATCCACTGGAAGTCGCAGATAGGGGGCTATCGACAGTAAACCAACATTTCAAGAGACGCAATTGACCCAAACACTAAGGGTACAAACTTATACTCAATTTTCCCCTATGTCATAATAAAATGTAGTATAAAGCAGCTTGGAAAATAACGTCATTATCTAGTGATAAGGTACCCTCCTTATTCATATTTGAAGCGCATTACCTTTTTTTCAAAACTGCTGGCAAACTCGTTTGCTGCTGGTAAGGTAAAACTTTTCTAAAGTGGACTTAATAGTTCACTCCGCCCCATCCTGTTTTCACATCTGGAATCGGTTTGCATTAGGCCAACCTGGTCACATATTTTGTCAATATTTTTTTAATATCTATTACAGTTAATTGCCCAGTTTCAAATCTTTCCTGGTTCCAAATCACGTCATAGTTTCGTTGCATACTGCACATCAGCAGTGATATTTAAAAAAACATTTCTTTGGTTTTGTTTTGTTGTATAATTATCCCTCTGTATGCGCGTGAAAGCCAATATCAATAAGTGATCTGCTTGGTGAAAATAATTACAATTTTCCGCCATAACCCATTTTATGAATATATATTTTTACACGTGTCAGTATATGTTCACTGCACATTTCTTTAAATGCTTTTGTTTGAAATGCATTTTATCAAACTTTCGTTTTCAGCATGTTTTCCAACATTTATTAAAACATCTCCAAGAAAACAACGGACCTTTTATTCTGTTTTTGGTTCGTGATAGCCATGTAATCATTTTTCACCTTTTTGCCTAATTTAGAATCAGCTGACTGAGTGTGTAAACACAAGCTTATTTCATTTCACATAACAATAACGTACACACGCTCAGATGTTTGTACAACATAGAAGGTCAAACTTATGTGGAAAAGTTTCACGGGCACCATATGCTCTCTCTCTGTCTAAGAGGATGCAGATCCAGAAAATTTTGACTCTGACGTTTTTTTTTATATTTAGTTTATGAGGGGAGAGAGGAGCCAAGTACCACAAAAGCGGCCCATAATCGGCCCGCGAGGGTAACGCCATTTGATGGCCTTGGTGGCTCTAGATGGCTTCACGTTGACCCGAAGCATTCATGATTCCATGAACATTCTAAAAAATAAATTTATTACTTTTATTTGCATTTTATTTTCAATATCTACTATATGAAAATATTTATAATTTGAAAGATAATTTAATCGTATAAACATTTTTGTTTGATTGTGAAACGGAAAAGCAAAACAGCCAGCGTGATCAAGGACGGCCAATGAAGAAAAGAAGGGGCTTTTTTGCACTTGAGACGGCGGTGTGGCTCGCTGTCAATCACAATACCAGTGTCGCTTCTCGAATCGTGTTGCACCGGAAGTAAGCTTGACAACTGTCAACCAAATTTGTGTTATTCATGAACGTTTACAAGAATATAAATATTTATTAAGAATCGCTTCGAAAATGTTAATTTAATGCCAAACTTCTATGCTGTACTACACTGTATGTTCACAGGCAATGAAAAAATATGTTGTTATATAATCTATAAATAAACTTGTTCTGATTGGCCCAGATGCATATCCACTTTAACTGATGTATGGCCAAGTGCAAATAAGGTGTGACATTTTGGTCAAAAAATTTTGTATGTAGAATGCATGTGTTCATGTATTTTATCAAGCAATATACATTATATTTTATGGAAAATAGGATTTCTTTTGTGGAAATGAATGTATAATGGGAAATAATGACATATAATTGAGAAAAATCCTGCAAGATTGTGACTATACTAAGGTTTGTTTTAGAGAGGATTTGTGCCCAAACTCAATAGTTAGGCATCTGATTTCACTTCTCGTGGCAAAGTATGATACCTGACAAGATTTTGAACACTGTTTTAGGGGCATTTTATTATTTTTGCACAAAATTATGACAATTTACGCCAAAGAAAGGTATTTAAAAATAAATAAGACCTAACTAAATTCTACTGCTTACACAAGACGCAATGTTGATTTGAAGCAAGTATACTCCTCAAAATAATTAAAGGACCAATGTTATCAACTATAACATTGATGCATTTTGTGTGGAACGTATTTTGAAAACCGATTTAACGATCTAGCCTAAATTTTTCGGACATCTTTGACACCCAATTGCCAAGTGAAACGGCAAAAAGGAAATGGTAGAAAATGTTACTAACAATGGGTTTTTGTCATTTTAAAACTTGACCTAAATGCATTCAGATGTCAATTTTTGTGTGTGATCCATGGACCACAGAACTGTATGAAATGAATGAAAAATGCTTTTAGATGCTGAAATCTCTGTTTTCACATGCTTGTATAGTGTTTTTATCCCGTCGATACCATCCACCTCTTCATGTGAGAGAAAATTGCCCCTTTTGGCTGTGGCGTAATGGCCAGACTATGGGTTCAGACAACTAGTTTTGGCGTTTGTCTGTGACAATCTTTAAACAATTCACCGGGACATCTTTCTAACACTCAAAGGCAAAGAATGACGATTGAAAATTTGGTTCTTGATGGCCAAGTACACGCATTGTTTTCAGAAAACAAAACAATGTCAAAACTCCATTGTTAGAGATGAAAATGCTTGCTTCCCAGTATATTAAAACTGTTTGAAGAAAATTTTTGCATGTAAGTTGAACTTTTTAAAACAAAGTTTAATTTGATGTCACTTTCATTCTACTCGAATGACCACAGAAGAATTTCTTTACCCCACCCACTGCCCTTTGAAAGTGTGTTTTTGAGGGTATGTGCCATTCGAGACACAGTTATGGCAGAATTGGGCATGGAAATCAGTAATAATGATTCTTGACTTATGGACATAAAGAATAGAAAACTTTGGGCCAAGTTTTACAGAATTTAAATATGTGAGCTAATTATACTCGCATTCTAAAATCTTGGTCCTTTAATTATTTTGAGGAGTTTATTTCAGCATATACTCTGATGTTGCAGCAAACAACGGTGAAAATTTGGTGTTGATATCTTCTGTATTTTTCCAGTGATTTAAAACCTAAATATTGGTCTGGACCATCCAGATTGCCGTTACTGTTGGGACACAATAACAAACATATTTTTTTTAATATAATATAATAACATCATATAAAACATCAGCTGTGTATTTCCATTGCTGGAAATATTCACAGAATGTTTATTGACCAAAATCAAAAGAAAAAACAACAGTATCTTACCAAATTACACCAAGTGACCATGCTTCCTGAACACACAGTATTTTAACAAAAACAGTCATTGTGAAATTAAGACTATTTTGTTTTGGCAACGTTTTGCTGTACAATAGACAAAAAAGAGACACTGGTTACAAAACTGATACTGACCAGAGATATACTGAGACAAAATTTCAAGAAAAACGTTCATGTTGGACAATATACGAATGGTAGGAAATGGCCATAATTCAAATTATGTAGCATAATTTTCTGTGATATTGTGATATACTATTGGAAAGTAAGGTATTTTATGTTCTTTATGACCCAGATTTGGTTCCTTTCAATGGTTTACCTAATTTAAACCTTTTTCAAGAAATATGGGTTGTATTAAGATGGAGGTATAAGCGTTACTGTTGGGACATTTTTCAAAATTTACCAGGCTGTATCAGGATCTTGTTAGAGCTTACTTATCAAGTTTCTAATGTCCTCTGTGACTAAAGCTTTCTGGAAGATGTGTTTGGTCATTGTTTACCCATTACAAAGATTCTGTAGCACACACAATATGATGCACGAGAAATTGTCCCAACAGTAACAGTCCAGAAAAAGCACTCTTAGCATTATACACATAGATTACAAGTAAAACAGAACACTGAAATGGATAGCTATGTCCTATATTTATGAATTGGAACGTTTGAATAGTAAACTTGACCATAAGAAAGTTTGAGAATATGTCAGGTGTGCATCAGATATAATACTGTTTGGGGGTTATGCTTAGACGTTGAATTATGTCCTGAAACTGGTAATTCCTATATAGTTGTTATAAAATTATGGTTCAAAGAAAAGTATAGTAGGGAATAAATCATTTTTGCAAGCAATGCCCACATCTTGTTTGGAAATAAAAAGCTAAGAAAACAATCGTTACTGTTGGGACGTGGCATTGTAGTGCAGATATTAAGTTTCTATGAGTAGTCACAGAAAACGTCTGCCACAGGTAATAACTGGCCTCCATTCAGGAACTCAAAGGCTGGCAAATGAAGCTGTAAATACACTATTTGCATATGTAAGTTAAAAAAATAAAAACATATGGTGGACAAATTTGTTGGGACAAATTTTGGCCTGGTGCAAATGGCTCAGTAAACAAAGTAACATGGAAAGAAAGTGACAGGAAGTGTAAAACAAGTATCTGTGATCTATATACAATATTTTAAGTACTTCAGTATCACCAAACCCTTTCCTGGTAAATACAGCTCATGTCTTTAGACACATGGGGTTGAGCTAGACTGTTTGGTCCCTTTTGGTTATTTTTTGAAAAACATTGCGAAAAAAGTAATTTCCTGATTTTTTCAAATCATTTAGCATTTCTTGTTAAGCAAATACTTACAGATAATGTAGACATAGAGAAATATGCTATAAATAGAAGAGATTCATAGCAATTTAGATAAAATAAAGTGATTTTAAATGTTTGTCACACAAAAACCAAGGGTTTGTTTTAGTTTTTGCTATCTTCTACTGTCGATAACTTCTGGACCTGATTGCCATAAAATCTTCAGGCCATATCATTTTGAAAACACATGAGCTTTGATATATTTAATACTTTTGAAAATACTGTTTGGTATATCCTGGCCCCAACAATATGAATCCTTATTTGCACTTGGCCATATCTACATGTCGCATGGGCTGGTTTTTTCCATAAATATTAGTTACTAAAAAGGACTTCATAAAAGCTTGGTAGCATGCTTGCTATCAGTATGAAAATTGCATAACTTGCGGAAAACTCAATTCAGTGAGTTGCATGTTGAATATAATAATAAGCAGAAATAAATTTGTCCTTCTGGATTGATACAATAAACTTGGAATGGTCAATGTATAATGCAAATTGATCACATGTTACAGTTTCTATTTAAAATTGTAGTTTTATTCTCTGAAGATCACTTTGTCCGATCAAACAGTGTAGACCCTGATGAAATGCAAATAATGTGGCATTTTAATTATTGGCACTTACAAATGCAGACAGAAACGACACACATTAAATCGTTGCAATTGATTCCTCTTTTTACTGAATGAAACCAGTTAGTCAACATGTAAAAAAGAAATTCAAGACTGTCCAAGACATAGTTCATGACCCAAGATGTCGTTGTTGCTGCTGATGCTTTTTCGTTTAAAGCAATTGTATAATAAAACAATTGTTGACTATTGATTGTATTTGTTTGTTTGAATTGATTCTTTTACGTCCCATCAACAATCTTTCAGTTATATAGGGACGGGTCTTCCTGGGTTGAACCAGTACTAAGCTAGGATAAATGTGTCTTGCTCAAGGACCACAACGCAGTGACGCCGGTGAGGCTCGAACCCACGGCCCTTCGATCTCGAGTCAAGCACTGAACCACTGAGCTCCCTTTGACTATTCAGGAATTGAACATGATGTGATGTCGACCTGATAATACCAATATTGACCTCAGCTCTGCCTCAGTCAATATTGATTCTCTCAGGTCGATATCACATCATGTCTAGTGCCTCAATTGTATAGTGTAGCTGCTTCAGATTTTGTTTTGAAAAAGTGTGCTGACCTGGAGATAACAGTTACATCATGAAGACCAATGCATGGTACCGAGATGAAGCAACACAAAACACCAACAGTCATATGACATCAAACTGCATCTAGGGTACTGTCCTGCCAGCAGAGAGTGACAGTGACGTCATGTTTTATTTACAAAGTTGTTAGGGACTAAGAATCGACAGATCACGTATGTATTATTCCTATACGCAGGATAGGATTAATACACATCAGATCTATCGATTCGCATTAACTCAAGTTTAGTGTTTACAGTTTTTTTTACTTAGCAAGTATTAACAAAACATGATGTCACTGTCACTCTTTGCTGGGTGGACAGTACTGTATCCAGTTTCACTTCCCCAGCGATATGTTTACAAAATACAAAACTTCATAATACACCAGTCACTTTTATTCCCCGTCCCAATGGGACCGTGGATACCGGGGACACAGCGGGGCTTAAGGGACGGAATTTGACTTTTGATGTGTCTCTGAAGTGCAGTAAATGTGATGGGATTTAAAGTCCCGCTTAAATAGCTGGGCAAACAGCGGGCGCTTAATTATAGCTATATTGCAGATAGTATACTTAATAGTCTTTCTTACCAAATCCAAAATTTGGAGATTTAAACTAGTCAATGTAGCTGACTATGCCAGTTTGAATAGTTATAGGATTTGTAAACTCCAACGACAGGTTAACTCATGGCTCATGGTGTGGCATTGACATAAGTACTTTTTGGTGTGCTTATTTGATATTTATATACATGTACTAATTTTAGGTACAGCAGTGGCTAAGTTGTACAGTGCTTGACTACAGAACGAGAGGCAGTTGGTTCGATCCCCACTGGCGTCACTGCGTTGTGGTCCTTGAGTAAGACACATTTATCCTACTTTAGTACTGGTTCCATCCAGGAAGAATCGTCCCTGTTTAACTGAAATATTGTTGATGGGACGTAAAGAATCCATACAAACAAACAAAATCTGCATTTAACCCGTCCTTATTTGTTGGAAGGGTCAGGATACATCTTGTTTTACCCCTTGCGTCCGTCTGACCGCCAGCTCTTACCAGAGCAACGGTGTGGGGTATGCAGTGTAGAATATGGTACACTGCGGGGTTATTTTGCATAGTAGGGTGCACCCCTCAACACAACATTTTTAAAATGAGTGTAAATAAGCTAAAATCGACATAGTTGATGAAAGGGAGGTGAACCCCATTTTGTTTTTTGGACAAGTTTGTCTAAGCTTGGACATGTCCAACGGCTTACATGGACACTGGTATAGGTTGCGGGTGACATTGACACTTTGGTTTGGGTTGCAGCCCACAATGACTACCCCACTATGGTCAAAATTTCCAAACACCTTAAGAGTATTGCCCAGAAAAGTACCTCAAAGGGATTCGTTCTTTTTATCTAACTGTTAACTGAAATGTATCTTTGACATGAAATTTATCCAGGAATAGACACAATTAGACTTTAAGTGGGCTTCACCCCAGATTGTTTAAAACCTAGGGTACATACGTTGTGGGTGAAATTTTGCAAATTCCAGGGTGTCAAGTGCGGATCCAGAGGGGGGAACAAGGGGTCGGACCCCCACCCCCCTGGAAAAAGTTGGACCCCCTCTGGAACCTTGAAAAATGATAGTTTTCTTTGAAATTAACCGTTTGAGCTGAGGACTAAAAATCAAATGTTGTCAGAGCTTTTTTGCCAGGTTGACCCCCCCCCCCCGCGCATGGTTGTAACTCAGATTGTACCTCTGGTAGGTAGTCCGTCACAAAATCTATAACTCTAACTCTATAAACATAGCTCTATAACTTGATAACCGTTAGGGATACTATTTCAACTAAACTTCATACATTTGTACAACACATTTTGACGACGTGTCATGCACAAGAACAATAACTCTTGAATGTTTATTTTCAATTCCCCTTGTAACATAACTAAATGCTATTTTTGTCCGCTCTGTATGTTGAGCACTGTTAGAGCTATTTGGTTGAGACCGCATACACTTCTAGAACACAATGTGACATGCACCATAACTCTGCTTTTGAAAGATTATCATTGTCCAAATATGAAGATTTTTTATAAAGCAGTTGGTTAGAAATCTGTAGAATTCCATAAAACAGCAAAGCACTTTTTGAAGTTGTCCTAGATATTGACCTAAAGCCCCACGTAGGGATGGGGACCCAAAGGTCTGGTGACAGAAAGTAAATGACAACCCTCAAGGCTAATTGTGATCTAAATGTGATTTGCCTGATAACTGGTTACTGAGATATACACCACTTGAGAAGCTTTGATCAAAACTGTGTCGTACTGTGTGGTACTTAGGTCATATACCATGGGATCTTGAGTCATGATAAGAATGCTAACCCTCCATGGTAACTATAATCCAAATATGATTTTTTTCTGATAAATCGTTAATGAGATGTACACCAAGGGAGAACCATTTACGAAATTGTGTCATATATTGAAGGAAGCACAAACAAACTAACAAACGAATGAATGAGCATATGATTGGATGAACAGAAAGACGAAATGCTGGAGATATAAACATTTGGTTCATCAGCTTTGCATTATGTTTTCAATGTTTATGTATTATTAAAGTATCATATCCATCAGATAAAAACCATTTTACAAAAATGAATTTCAAGTAAAAGATGTACATGATGATGGTCATGGGTTGAACTGACAAACCAATGCATGCCCATTCACGTACTGCATTATGTAATTCACGCACAGAAAATAATGAGCCACAACACGTGATTTCCAACAATGTGGCATTTTGACAAGTGTAGACTCAGACAAGCCTGCGCAGCCCCCTGTTTAGCTTAGCAATATACAATTGATGCATTCTTTTGAGGTTGACTAATCCTGATGTTAACAGAAAAAGAATGCTCCAATTGTTTTGTTATATGACACTGTCTCTCTTTTCCTAGTTTTATTTAAAGTATTTTCATATTTATAAATTTACTCAAGTCAGATGTTCCTAGTGCACTTTCACTAGGAAGATTATTTCAACAATATACTTCCCAAATTTCTGCAACTCTTATGAGATAAGCAAAATAATTGCATTTTTAACCCATAAATGCATAGCGTCCTTTTTCTGCGACATAGGCAAATAGTGCAGACCCAGATCAGACGCCACAGTCTAACAGGGTGTCTGATCAGGGTCTCCACTGTTTGCTTCAGCTTGCATAATTTTCTATCAAAATTTGAATAAAAATGAAAAATACCACCTAACATCCCTTAAAACAGAAACGGACTTTCAATTGATAATGAAGGGAAATTCCATTCGGCATAAAAGGGTTAAATTCTGTTCTCATACAATGAACAAATTCTGAATTTAACACTTTTACCTGTGAACTATACATAAGAAACCAGTCAGAATGTCTATTTTGAGCTCTCTGTCGGCACTGACAAAAGCCATGTCACCTGGCTAGATTTAGTTCAATCTATTTTTAGCTCTCTGTCAAGACTGACAACACTAATGTTAATATGTCTTTAGCTCATCACTGTGTGACATCATGATCTGTCACAACCAGTGCAAGCTAGCTTCAGCCATTAAGAAGAGGCCCTTTATAGGAGTCATATAACAATATACAATTGATGCATTCTTTTGAGGTTGACATCAGGATTTGTTATATGACACTGTCTCTCTTTTCCTAGTTTTATTTAAAGTATTTTCATATTTATAAATTTACTCTCAAGTCAGATGTTCCTAGTGCACTTTCACTAGGAAGATTATTTCAACCATTTCTACAACTCTTACGAGATATGCAAAATAATTGCATATTTGACCCATATTTGCCTAGCGTCCTTTTTCTGGCACATAGGCAAATGGTGCAGACCCAGATCAGACGCCGCAGTCTAACACTGTGTCAGATCAGGGTCTCCACTGTTTTTTGCTTGCATAATTTTCTATTAAAATTTGAATAAAAATGAAAAATACCACCTAACATCCCTTGAAACAGAAATGGACTATTTCAATTGATAACAGTGGGAAATTCCATTCCCCATAAATGGGTTAAATGCTGTTCTCATACAATGAACAAATTCTGAATTCAACACATTTTACCTGTGAAATATACATAAGAAACCAGTCAGTGTTTCAATGTCTATTTTTAGCTCTTTGTGGGCACTGACAAAAGCCATGTCACCTGGGCTAGATTTAGTTCAATCTATTTTTAGCTCTCTGTCAAGACTGACAACACTAATGTTAACTCTTCTTTAGCTCATCACTGTTTGACATCATGATCTGTCACAACAGTGCAAGCTAGTTTCAGCCAATCAGAGGAGGTCTTTTTAGGAGTCATATAACAATATACAATTGATGCATTCTTTTGACGTTAACATCAGGATTTGTCAACCCGAGAACAGTGATGTTCACCAAAAGTATTTTCATATTATAAATTTACTCAAGTCAGATGTTCCTAGGAAGATTGTTTCAACACTATACCTCCCAAATTTCTGCAACTCTTATGAGATAAGCAAACTAATAGCGTCCTTTTTATGGGACATAGGCAAATTGTGCAGACTCAGATCAGACGCCACAGCGGTGTCTGGTCAGGGTCTCCACTGTTTGCTTGCATAATTTTCTATTAAATCTTGAATAAAAATGAAGAATACCACCTAATATCCCTTTAAACAGAAATGGACTGTTCCAATCGATAAGGTGGGAAATTCCATTCGGCATAAATGGGCTAAATGCTGTTCTCATAAAATGAACAAATATTGTACCTGTGAAATTTACATAAGAAATCAGTCAGTGTTTCAATATTTATTTTTAGCTCTCTATCAAGAGAGACAAAAGTAATGTTACCTGGGCTAGATTTAGTGAAATCTATTTTTAGCTCTCTGTTAGCACTGACAAACAATGTTACCTGTCCTGAGCTCATCACTGTTTGACATCATGATCTGTCACAACCAGTGCAAGCTAGTTTCAGCCAATCAGAGAAAGTCTTTTATAGGAGTCATATAACAACTCCTATTGTTATATGACTCCTATAAAAGACCTCCTCTGATTGGTTGAAACTAGCTTGCACTGGTTGTGACAGATCATGATGTCAAACAGTGATGTGCTAAAGACAGCTTAACATTAGTTGTCAGTGCTGACAGAGAGCTAAACATAGATTGAACTAAATCTAGCCCAGGTTACATTGCTTTTGTCAGTCCTAACAGAGAGCTAAAAATAGACATTGAACAACTGACTGGTTTCTTATGTGCATTTCACAGGTAAAATGGGTTGAATTCAGAATGTGTTCATTGTATGAGAACAGTATTTAACTCATTTATGCCGAATGGAATTTCCCACTGTTATCAATTGAAACAGTCCATTTCTGTTTTTAGGGATGTTAGATGGTATTTTTCATTTTTATTCAAATTTTAATAGAAAATTATGCAAGCAAACAGTGGAAGCCCTGACACCGTGTTAGACTGCAGCGTCTGATCCTGGTCTGCACTATTTGCCTATGTCCCAGAAAAAGGATGCTTGGCATATATGGGTTAAAAATGCAATTATTTTGCTTGCAGAAATTATGGAAGTATATTGTTGAAATAATCTACCTAGTGAAATTGCACTAGGAACATCTGACTTGAGTAAATTTTTAAATATGAAACTACTTTAATTAAAACTAGGAAAAGAGAGACAGTGTCATATAACTAAACAATTGGTGCATTCTTTTTTGGTTAACATCAGGATAAGTCAACCCTCGAAAGTTATGTTCACCTCAGCTTCGCCTCGGTGAACATCACTGTTCTCAGGTTGACAAATCCTGATGTTAACCTCAAAAAAATGCATCAATTGTATATTGTTATATGACTCCTATAAAAGACCTCCTCTGATTGGCTGAAACTAGCTTGTACTGGTTGTGACAGATCATGATGTCAAACAGTGATGAGCTAAAGACAGGTTAACAAGTGTTGTCAGTCTTGACAGAGAGCTAAAAATAGATTGAACTAAATCTAGCCCAAGTGACATGGCTTTTGTCAGAGCCAACAGAGAGCTAAAAATAGACATTGAAACACTGACTGGTTTCTTATGTATATTTCACAGGTAAAATGTTTGTTCATTTTATGAGAACAGCATTTAACCCATTTATGCCGAATGAAATTGCCCATAGTTATCAATTGGAACAGTCTATTTCTGTTTTAAGGGATGTTAGGTGGTATTTTTCATTTTTATTCAAGTTTTAATAGAAAATTATGCAAGCAAACAGTGGAGACCCTGATCAGACGCCGCATTCTGTGGCGTCTGATATGGGTCTGCGTTATTTGCCTATGTCCCACATAAAGGACGCTAGGCATATATGAGTTAAAAATGCAATTATTTTGCTTATCTCATAAGAGTTGCAGAGTACATTGTTGAAATAATCTTCCTAGTGAAAGTGCACAAGGAACATCTGACTGGAGTAAATTTTATTTATAAATATGAAAATACTTTAAATAAAACTAGGAAAAGAGAGACAGTGTCATATAACAAAACAATAGGTGCATTCTTTTCAGTTAACATCAGGATTAGTCAACCCTCGAAAGTGATGTTCACCTCGGCTTCGCCTGGGTGAACATCACTGTTCTCGGGTTGACAAATCCTGATGTTAACCTCAAAAGAATGCATCAATTGTATATTGTTATATGACTCCTATAAAAGACCTACTCTGATTGGCTGAAACTAGCTTGCACTGGTTGTGACAGATCATGATGTCAAACAGTAATTAGCTAGAAACAGATTAACATTAGTGTTGCCAGTCTTGACAGAGACCTAAAAATAGATTGAACTAAATCGAGCCCAGTTGACATGGCTTTTGTCAGTCCTGACAGAGAGCTTAAAATAGACATTGAAACACTGACTGGTTTCTTATGTATATTTCACAGGTAAAATGTGTTGAATTCAGAATTTGTTTATTTTATGAAAACAACATTTATCCCTTTTTTGCCGAATGGAATTCCCCACCATTATCAATTGGAACTGTCCATTTCTTTTTTAAGGGATGTTAGGTGGTATTTTTGCATTTTTATTAAATTTTTAATAGAAAATTATGCAAGCAAACACGCCACATTCTATGGCGTCTGATCTGGGTCTGCACTATTTGCCTATGTCCCACAAAAAGGACGCTAGGCATATATGGGTTAAAAATACAATTATTTTGCTTATCTCATAAGAGTTGCAGAAAATTGGGAAGTATATTGTCAAAATAATTTTCCTAGGAACATCTGACTTGAGTAAATATATAATATGAAAATACTTTAAATAAAACTGGGAAAAGAGAGACAGTGTCATATAACAAAACAATATGTGCATTCTATTTCGGTTAACATCAGGATTAGTCAACCCTCGAAAGTTATGTTTACCTCGGCTTCGCCTCGGTGAACATCACTGTTCTCGGGTTGACAACTCCTGATGTCAACCTCAAAAGAATGCATCAATTGTATAATCATGTTCAGTCAATAGACTAACAGTCATAGAATATTCAAGCGACTAACAAAGGCTCTGATCAGACTGCTCGTATGCGCAGGCTGGTCTAAGGCTATGCTGGCCGCACATACCACATTGTTGGAAATATCATGTCACAGCTTAAATGGTCATGTATAGACATACAGTAATTTTGCGCATTGATGTGTGAGAATCTCTAGAAATATTTGATGGATTTACTTGTTGTTTTTTCAATTTGCAACCTCTTCGTCAGAATGATAGATCAATCATTTTTTTTGAAAATTAAAATGCAAATAATTAATAGCCCTTAGATCATGCTGCTCCTGTATTTAATTAAAGGCTCAATTTTATAAAAGCAGAAGTGAATAGTGTATAATAAAATTGTGCAAAACAGACAGGTCAAGCAATGTTTAATATCAAGTTTTACAATATAAATCATAACATATCCTCTACTTTGATTTTGCCTGTCCACTTTAGCGTAACAGTGACTGGTTTAGTAACAATATACAACCAATCAATAGTGACTTAAATAGAAGCGTGTTAAACTGTTGTCCCATATTCCTTATTCTGTTCTGAACAGTTTACTATAAATGCAGGTAACCAGTAAGTGGAAAACCTGAACCAAGAATTCAAAACCCTTGGATTTGTTTCCCTAACTTTTTTTAAGTACATCTACCGAAAATTTGATTGGACTCTCGCAAGACCATCACTGGTTGTGTGCTTACAAAAATACTGTACGTTTTCGCTCGTAGAGACAAACTGATAAGTTCGTGCATAACCGTTACTATGCTTAAATTATGACCTGCAGTATGTGAATGGGCATGCTAATGGTGTCTCGGTCAGGTGTGGTACTTGATTGTATCAATTCCAGATCATTAATTACCTTTTCTTTACTTTTTTCTTACTTGTCTCTTGTACCTACATATAGAGGATCTTACATGAGTGCTCATGTTTTATTGAATTCATTAAACAAGTTGGGGAAAAGAGATAAAATGCGAGGCTTGCCGAGCATCTTATCTCTTTTTCGCAACGAGTTTAATAAATTCAATAATACAAGAGCACGAACATTAGATTCTATTTATCATATGACATTAAGATTACTTTGAAATCTTATTTCTGCCGTAAAAACGTTATACTATTGTCATTATGTACGCAACGTTGTTATGGACGTCATAACGTTTCCCGTAAATCTATAAACCACTAATGGTTTATCGATTTTATTGCATGGCGCTATTTCACTCCCAGACGCGACGTCATATGATAAATGAACTGTAATATGGCTGTTTAATTTGGATACATATTTAAATCTTTTATCATATGACGTCTTGTCTGGGAGTGATATAACGCCATGCAATAAAATCGACAAACCACTAGTGGTTTACAGATTTAGTAACGTTACGTAATGACGTCTATTTTAAAGTTGCGTAAAATTCTTCCATTTTCACGTCCAAAATGCGATGGTAAAGTAATTTTAATGTCATGTGATAAACTAAATCTAACATTTGTGATCCTGTATGTAACAAAAATATTAAACTTGTTGCGAAGAAGTGATAAAATGCTCGGTAAGCCTCTCATTTCATCACTTTTCCTCAACTTGTTTAACAATTTCAATAAAACATGAGCATTCATGAAAGATCCATGTAAAACATTTGGCTTCTCTTTAGCATGAACCAATGCATATGTCTGAAAAGGCTGTGCCAGGCTTAAGATTTGTCACAAATTTCACAACTTGCAGATAAGGCCAGAATTTTTTTATTAGTTGATTTACTGGATTTTTTTTACAGATTTATGGATGGGGGGGGGGACGAAAAAAAATAAATAAAAAAGCTCTGAAAATGACCAGTTAACTGGTCATTTTCAGAGCTTTTTTTTTAATATCCCCACAAAAAACAGTAAAACTAGTAAGGCAAACCAACAGTCTGTATTCAATATTTTATCATTTTCCTAAAAATCTGGACAGGATTATCACTTTTTACAGTGTCACTCTCAAAAATACACAGACAGAACCTCAAAAAAATATTAATTTTTTCAACAAAACAAATAATATTTAGAGTCGGCGGATGAAATAAAAAATTTTTTTTAGAAATTTAAATTTTATTTTTTTCCTACTTTCCGGAAAACTACAGTAGGAGGGTTCGTAAATCAACTTATAAAAAAAATCTGGCCTAAAGCATCTCAATTTTAAACTACCATGTCTCTTTGCAAGTCACTTGCCTTAGAAATATGTTTGTTGCATAGTGGATCTTACACGCGTACTCATGATTTATTGAATTTAATAAAGGAGTTGAGGAAAAGAGATAAAATGCGAGGATTGCAGTGTATTTTATCTCTTTTTCGCATTGAGTTTCATAAATTAAATACCACAGGAGCACGAATATTAGATTCCATTTATCACATGGCATTAACATTACTTAAAATTCGATTTTTTTGTTTATTGTTACTCCCATTGTGGGAGTCTGTAATTGTTCTATGTTTTGTTGTACGTTATTTTATGTCCATTCTAGTATTGCAATCATCTTGATGGGGAAGAGAGAGCTGGTTGCTTAGCTTAATTTGTCTTCCTGGTGTCTCGTGATGGTTGAGTGGCTCTTCCTCGCGGCACCATGGGGTTGTCTGCGGTTTGTGATTGTGGTATTTCCTGATCATACTCACTTACTATTTTTGGCGTATTTAAACGTTACAATTTTGCCGTCTTTGGACATCAATACATTACGTTACAATCTGTAAACCACTAGTGGTTTATCGATTTTATTGCATGACGTTTTATCATTCACAGACCATCCAAAATGTGATAAAAATATCCTGTACTAGTCCCCAATTGTATCTTCAAATCACCTGAGGTACTTAAGAGCTTTTCACAATCACTGCATACGTATGATCTTTTTCTATTGAATGTACCCAAATATGTTTATTTAAGCTGTCTATTTGACTAAACGACTTTCCACAAGCGAAACAAGTAAACGGGTTCTCTACTGAATGAATCCGCTTATGGTTCATTAAGGTGTTTACTTGACTAAAGCACTCTTCACAATCATTACATGCAAATATTTTCTCCTCTGAATGATCCGGCAAATGTTTCTTGAAGGTGTCTGCATTTCTAAATGACTTGCCACAATGATTACATGCAAATGGATTCTCTACTGAATGAAACCACTTATGCTTTTTCAAGCTGATAGCATGATTAAAGGTCTTACCACAATCATCACATGCAAATGGTTTGTCTCCTGAATGAACACGCTTGTGGTACTTCAAGTGGGCTGACTGGCTAAAGGACTTACCACAATCAGTACATACAAATGGTTTCTTCCCTGTATGAACTAGCTTATGTCTATGCAGGCTTCCTGCTTGAGTAAAGGACTTGTCACATTCAGTACATGTAAATGGTTTTTCGCCTGAATGAACCAGGGTATGTTTCTTTAAGTCGCATGCTTGACTAAAGGACTTGTCACAATCAGTACATGCAAATGGTTTCTCCTCTGAGCGAGATTGCTTATGTTCCTTCGAATCTCCTGTCTTACTTAAGGACTTCCCACAATCATTGTAAGTAAATGATTTCTCCTTTGAATGAACCTTCTTCTGTTCCTTCAAATTGCTTATCGGGCTTAAGGACTTCTCAGAATCATTACATCCAAATGGTTTTCCGCCAGAATAAACACGTTTTTGTTTCTTCAAACCTCTTGGCTGCCTTAAGGATTTCCCAGAATCATTACATGTAAATGATTTTTCCTTTGAATGATCCATCTTATGTTCTTTCAAATCGCTTGTCTGACTAAAGGTCTTCCCAGAATCATTCCCTGTGAGTGCTTTCACTCCTTTATGAACCTGCTTATGTTCTTTTAAGGTGCCTGCCCGTTTAAAGAATTTTCCACAATCATTACATACAAATAGTTTTTTCTGTCGAGTGCACCTTACTGGTTTTCATCCTTGATATATTTTTTGAAAATCCAATAATTCCACACCTATGTGACTTCTTCTCAGTATGAACACGCCTATATATTTTCCCTGTGCCTTCTAGGCTTAATTCATTGCTATACGTGTTACGACGTCCTAGTTTATAAACTAGCTGATGGGTAGTCATTTGCACTGCTAGGCTAAATCACTCTCCAAATTTAGATAAAAATTTTGCCTCTGTTGCCATTTTCAACTTTGTAATGAGTTGGTATGGTGAATTTAGTGCATTGTGACATATACAAAAGTCGTATTGCAGTTACACAATGTAGGATACACACTCTGAAAATAAAAGAATACATACCAATGAAAATATATACATATTAGAAATATTTATCAGTCACCCCTAATATTAACTTAATTGTTTCAACATAACCTAATAAACGTTTCCTATCTCACGGCATGTTACCTTTATCAGGTCATGATGACGTTGCGCTTTTTGAATGACGTCGCTAATGTCATTAAATCAACACAAAAATCAAAAATTACGTCATAATTACTAGTTTGAAAAGTGTTCAACAATGGGTAAACTGATAAATAGAATACCAGGTTCGCGTCTTTTGATATCAAGTCTACCAGGCTCAGCTTTGAGAACGCATGTTGAATCGCTCGGCAAGCCTCGCTATGTCAACATGCCTTCTCAAAGCCTTGCCTGGTAAACTTGATATCAAAAGACACTCACCTAGTATTCTCTATTTATTTTTGTTTTTGATAGATACTGTTGTGTCAATTATTTATACATGTCAGTAAATTGTGCTGAATTTGGAAGATATTCATGGAAGAGAGTGTTGGTTGCTTTGCTTGTATTGCCTTACAGATGGCTTGTTATTGTGAATGTTCTGCGGTTCTTCCTCGCGGTACCTAGGGATGGTCTGCAGTGTGTTATTGTGGTTATTCCTGATCATACACACTTACTTATTGTTTTGATTGTGCATTATTCAAACAAATATGCGATGCACAATATATTTAGCAATTTCCAATATATTCCATACGCTTTTGCTCATCTTGGTGCAGTTTCGAATAATGTCAATGATGTTGGTCAGAACAGGGCTAAGGGCAAATAAACCCACGAATTAACTCACGACATCCTTTAATTAAGCAGTTGGGGAGAGCAAACATTGCAAAGGGGGTCAGTAAGCACAATTCAAATTATTGAATGTAATGCTACAATGATAAGCATGTGGGTTTTACTTTGTCGGCATTTCTTCTTCCTAATACATCATACGCCTATCAAAGCTATTGTTTTTCTCCATACCTGATTGGGATTTCCACTGTTTTACCTATGTGAGATAATTCTATATTCTATCACACATACCTTATCAGGCCATGGGAAATATTAAAAAAAGGAAACGGACGCTGGGTGCACATCGATCCATGGCGTCATTATAATATTAAATTGACGTCACCATGTCGCATCTCAGCAAATTCAGGATTTTCTGGCAGCCTTTTTTATGTTTTCCAATGTAAATGCGATAATTATTGGTAACGCCTATAGAGCCAATGCTAAATAAACATGATATATCAAACGATATAGTCACAGTTTTGAAAGCGCATGGAAAGCACGCACCAGCTAACGTCAATTTTACTGCAAGATGACGTCAGTCCTCGCGTTAGACGGTGTAACGTCGCTTTAACACTTGAAAGATGTTACAAAATTTGTGCGACACAGTCAAACTATTGGCGGAATTTCTTCAGTGCAGAAAGTTGGAAGAAGCCGAAGCCTTCAAATGTGTTTTCGTCGTTTATTGTGCGTTAGAATCGAAATAGATCAGCTCAAGTGCGTGAATTGTTGAGTAATAATTCACTGTTGTTGGTCAGTTGTACGAAGATAATTCACTTGCGCTGCGCGTTCGTGATTTGATCTTCTTTGCAACTGACCTCCAAACAGTGATCATTACACAACAATTCACTGCTAGAGCTGATATATTTCTTAAGCAAGAAAAATGATCCAGTGGGATAGAAATCGACCCCTAGGGATCATCGTTTGTAATCAGTCGGCAAGCCTTGCGATGCCAATTGGTGAACCTCGGGATGGATTTTTCTATCCTATTCTCATACTCATGACGGATTCTTATAATTTCACAGATGTGATAAAAACAACAGCTGCCGTCACTGATGTCAAACTGTAGTCATTATTGGATTAAACCTCTAACGGGATGTAAATAGAGGATCTTACATGAGTGCTCATGTTTTATTAAATTTGTTACGAGTTGGGAAAATGTGGTAAAATGCAAGGCTTGTCGAGCATTTAATCACCTTTTCGCCAAGTTTAATAAATTCAACAATACAGGAACACGAATGTTAGGTTCTTTTTATCACATGACATCATAATTATATAAAAAATCACTTTTATGACGTGGAATCGTCATGATTTTGTCACTTTTTACGCAGCCTCATAACGGGCGTCATTAAGTAACATTACTAAATCTGTAAACCACTGGTGATTTATCGATTTTATTACATGGTATTATATCACTCCCAGACGCGACGTCATACGATAATTGGTGTTTCAATTCAACAGAGAATCCGTTTACAAAGAAGCCGTTGACGTACATTGTAAGTAAGTAAGGGAGCAAAGATTAGGAATCGATACAATCAAGTACCACACCTGACCCAGGTAACTCATTTTATGGCTGATTAAAATCTAAAGTTACTGATAAATGTTATTACGCGTTTGTGGGACAACGGTGACGTTATATTATATATTTTGGCTCACCTTGGGTGCAGTCAGTTAATATGGTGTCCTAACCCACCTCCAGCGGACTGTCTGCCATGTTTGCAGCTAGTTTATACGGTGTCCGAATCTACCTCCAGCTGTCGGCGGGGTGCAGCAAGTTAATTTTGTTTGTTTGATTTGATTCTTTACGTCTCATCAACAATCAGTTAAACAGGGACGGGTCTTCCTGGGTTGAACCAGTACTAAGCTAGGATAAATGTGTCTTGCTCAAGGACCATAACGCAGTGAGGCTTGAACCCGCGGCCCCTCAGTCTCGAGTCAAGCACTCTACAACTGAGCCACTGCGCTCCCTACAGCTAGTTAATAGGGTGTACGAACCGACCTCAAGGGAATTGTCAGCCAGTTAAAATGTGTCAAACACACCTCCAGGGTTGTGTCGACCCGGTGATGATAATACACGAGGGTCATTCAATAAGTAACCAGTCTACCCTAATTCCGATCGAGATACAACACTTTTTCTTCTATGAAATTAGTCTCTAGCAAGATACAGTTGACTCTTCGACCTAACGTTTGAAAAAAATATTATCTAATAATTTAACAAAAATATAGCTACCATTGAAAGTGTGCTTAAATGACTTTGAAATATGCCACACTACTGTGTTTAAGAGTCATTTGCAAAAGGCAAATTGCTAGTCATACCCCATGGGTGGGACTTGGGGGTACCGTGGGGGGTTGGGGGTCAAGCAAAATTTTTTCCCGAAATTCAACCAGAGTTGGTGTGTGAGTTACTTATTTGAATGGCACATGCAACGGCACAATTATTTTGGTCCCCGCCCCCCATGTGGCCTTGGGGAGAGGCCAAAAGGTCAAATATCATTAAATCTCCATTACTAAGGCCATTTCATAGATTTTAAACCTGAATTTGTGTGTCTTCTCACAAATGAAAGATATAAAAAAAAATCAGACAGGATTTTCACTCGACCGCCTGGGTCATGCCCCAGGGGTGGGACTTGGGGGTACTGTGGGGGCTTGGGGTCAATTTTTTTTCCAAAATTCAACCAGAGTTGGTGTGTGAGTTACTGACATGGATGGCACATACAACAGTAAATTTTTTGGGGTTCCTGCCCCCTGGGGCCTTGGGGATGGGCAAAGGTCAAATATCATTAAATCTCAACACTGCGCTCCCTACAGTATGAACAGTAGCCCAGGATACACTGAAAATGTTTACGATGCAATCAAACTGGTGAGCTTGGGATGGGGTCAAAGGGTCAATTGCCATTAGATTTCTTTGAGAGCGTTGGGATTTGTGATGACGCGCCATCAAATGTGTTCTAGTTACTTATTGAATCATCCTCGTACACAACTTGAACTTATGAAACACTGTCGTATATATAGGGGATGAAGATACTGTATTTTACTCTGCGTCTTTTGTAGATAATAATACTTGACGAAACACATAATTTATGGAGCTTGCAATTAAAGCAATAGCACGAAATTTATTGCTCGAACATGCCCATTACACGCGATCCCCCATAGCAGATATATACCTGTATTCCGTTTAAAGCAGATATATACCTGTATTCCGTTTAAAAAATCGTTGCAATTCATCAATGAAGATGAATATCAGGTTAATATTAACAGGTAATAATAACGTTTATCAACTGAAATTACCATTTAGATTAAATAAACGCGTATCAGGTTTATATATTTTTAATATTCATGTTGTTAAATTAAGTACATGTTTTAGTGAAGGCGGTTGTGTGATGGTCACCACAAGCCTCAGCGGAGAAAATAAAGATACAGTTAGGCTTATCATCATAAACATGATTTCAATTACTCTAAATGTAAAGTACAGCTAAAAAGGAATATAAAATAGCCATTAGTCTGTCAAACAGGTGCAGATCTCTCTGGTTCCAGATCAAATATTCGGTTACCTGTAGAATCTGTCTTAAATACCTCATTTAAGGAGCAGTGTACATCAGCATTCGTTTCCCGTTAATAAGTCAGGCCTCAGTCTCAATGACGGCTCTAAATATCACAATCACAAACTGCAGACAAACCAATGGCATCGTGAGGAAGAGCTACACAACAATCACGATGCACCATTCATCAACTACGCAAGGCAACCAACTCTCTCTTCCCCATGAAGATGATTGCAAAACTAGAATGGGTATAAAGTAACTCACAACAATACGAACACCACAACGGGAGTAACAATCAACAACGAATAAACAAGAACAAAGCAATTCCATTAGAAGTAAACGGACAGCAATAAAAGCCACTGGGGTCTTAAATACATTTTACTGGTACCATATCTTCGCCCTAGATTCTGCTGTTGTTGAAGCTCAAGAATGTTAAGCTCGCGAGAAGGCTTCCTCACTTCCTAAGGACCAGACTACGAAAACTTCTCCCCGTACATCGATATAGTGTTGATAATTTTCCATATTCTGGTCCTTCAGGAATATTGGGTTCTGACGGAAAGCAGAATACCGTTTAAGCCGGTGCTAGGGGGCGTGAGAATTGTTGCACTTTCCATTAGTTCTCATGAACAGACTCAATAAAACCGTGTCTGCTGTTTTCTTATATTGTATGCTCTCTCTATGTCTGAAGGATCCGTTTTTCCAGATTATTTACAGGTCGCAACAGCTGTCGCTGTGCGCATGGAGTTGATAAAACTTCTCCCCGTACATCAATAGTGTTGATATTTTTTCACAGTCTGGTCCTTCAGGAATATTGGGTTCTGACTGAAAGCAGAATACTGCTTAAACCGGTGCTAGCCTGAAGGCCGATTTTCATAGTATTAGCACATTTTAAGTCTTTTTCACATTTTCCCCAAAATCGCTTGTTGACTTCTCAAATTCCCAAATAATATCTTAAAAATCAACTGAAAACATGATCAACTCTGTTGTGGCATTCAGACCCCTGCGAGGAACGAAATGGCAATTAAATCCACATTTTTAGTGTTTACTATTATTTGTTTGTTTTTGTTGCTTTACGTCCCATGTCAACAGCTATGGTCATTGCGAGACGGTCAGTTCACTTAACCACACTTTTTCCTGGGCAGGCTTGAGCAAGCGGTTAACCAGTAATTTGTGCACATACTTTCGCTTGTAACTGACAAAAACCCTTCTTGAATAAATCAGCGGAAGGGTGGAGAATGACCGTAGAAATTATTTCATGATCGATCTCCACGAAAGTATGGTACCGGGCCGGGATCGAACTCGCGACCCCTGGATCTGCAGTTAGACACACATCTGTAGCCAGACACGTTACCGTTTACTATTATTATTTATGCTCCACTTATTGTTTTTAGTCTATGTGATGATTTTAGATAAAAATGTTCACGATTCAAAAACAGATCTGTATGTCGACTCGGCACTCGACAGAACAGGCCCCAAGGTTATAAACTCAACTCAACTGAGCACGAAATTTATCCTGCTTATAAATGTTAAAATGCCAACAATTGTTGGCATTTTAACATTTATTAGCATGATAAATACAACACCTGAGATACTTAAAGCAAGAAACTTCTTAATTTGTCGTTAATTTAGTCTTCATGAGCAGTTGAAATCAGGTCTAAGATTTGATTGTTTTTAAAGGCAGTCTATAAAATTATGGACAGTCTTTAAATATATAGACTTAGAGGTCTTTAGATTTAAAGACCAATTCGTCAGGAAACTGTCAATTAATGTGCACAAAAAAAAATCGCACATGAAAAGTGTAATTGTGTTGCAATAAATCATTGGAAAAGTTGAAAATGCCATTGAATGTTTATTTCTTTGCTAAAAACTGGATGAAAAAGTTCATATACGCATCAATCCAACCTTGAAATTTCGTGCTCATTTGGGTTGACCATGAAAAGTTTTATAACCGATGCATAACGTCAGTTAATATTAACAGTTCTAGATAGTAAAGACGTTAATCAAATGAAATTACTTATTTAATGACGCGCATCAGATTTATAGATAAAATTCAAAAATTGTAAAATATGGAGAAAGAGAAAGAAAGAAAAAAAATCGCACTTACAAGTTGATAAATTCTAAGCGAAAATGACGGGGGACAACTCTGACTAATTGGAAAATTGACTATATTTGCATCTGCATTTGAATTGTAGTGCAGTAAACGCTGCCACTGTCTTAAACTGTGAACATTGTGTCTCGGACCCGGTATCCTAGGTCCGACGTTGTGTAGTGTAATATTTTCAATGGACTATAGATCATTCTGCGTTTATATGAAGTTTCAGGTCTGTTTTATATAGAAATACGTTTTTGTAACGAAATTCAATATTAAACAAATGAAGGGGCGATGCACTTTCACATGTAGATATTCTACCGACCGGTCAATTTTTAAAATTTGTTTGTACTAAAGGCCCTTTTTTCATCTGACAGTGAAAAAAGGACAGTTTTTACAAGAAAATGTTCAATATTCAACTTTGTTTTATAGGTGTGTGTGTTTTTTGTTTTTTGTTTTGTTTTTTTTTTGTTTGCTTCTCGATGGAGGTCCGTACATGTACATGTAAAATATTTAGCTTGCCATCATCGGCCCCGCCAGCGAAACTCAATTTTTGTATGTTCACGCTATGCAAGGCAATAAAATCCAGTGGCATGATAAAAACCAAGCGATATTTCCGCACAAATGCACGCGACGTAACAAGTCAAAAGTGAGTTATTTTTATCTACTTTTGCTTTACTGTAGAACGTATTGATATAAACGCCGATGGAAAACTATTCAGCATTATTGAAAGAACCACTGTGTATATTTGGGTCCTTTGAAACAGTTCTATGTTTGTTGTGCGTTACTTGGTGTCCATTCTAGTTTTGCAATTATCTTGATGGGAAAGAGGGAGCTGGTTTCTTTGCTTTATTTGTCTAACACGTGTCTCTTATTTGATTGTATGGCTCTTCCTCGCGGTTCCACGTGTTTGTCTGCAGTTTGTGATTGTTGTATTTCCTGATCATACTCACTTACTGTCTGGACCATGGCAGTCTATCAAAGAGCTAAAATCACATTCTTTTGATCGTCGCCGTCAAAATGTATCTTAAAGGATATTTCCCAATAACATATATCCTCTTCTCTGTGGCAAAATAGAAGCTAAGTATACCTTGTCTTACCACACACATAGTTCAATGCAAAATTGGGCCGCGGCATGAGATTTCTAACAATTTGACATTTTGACAAGTGTAGACTCGGACGAGCCTCTGCAGCCTCCTTTTAATCTTAGAAACTCCAAATGGTGCTCAGTCAGTAGCTTAATAATCATAGAATTCTCAAGTGACTAGCAAAGGCTCTGATTAGACTGCGCATATGCGCAGGCTGATCTGAGGTTTTGCTGGTCGCACATACAACATAGTTGGAAATCTCATGCACTGGCTCAAATTTAATGTCTTTGATTAGATACGCAACGGATCCCGGAATTACACTGGGATAGGGTTTTGAAGGTAAAATGCCAAGCCGCGTCCTTCTTTAGGTGATAAAAAGCACAGCGAACAAATTTCGTCACTGATAACATCATCATTGTCGAAATTCATTCGCTGTACTCTCCTGAGGCCCTCCCAGGGTACATGTAAGAGAGGGGGGTACCTGATCCCTTGTTCCACTGAAATAAATTGACTTATTCCCCTGTTTAGGCCTTGAGCTGGCTATAGACCCCCCTCCCCCCCCAGGGGGAATTTTGTACACTATGATTTTCTGAAACTACATTATATAAGACACAAAATAAAAGATGTTAGCCTTCTGAGAGTGGCAGCGTTAACGTGTAACAGCACGTTACATACGTTACCCCCCCCAAAATAGCATTAAACGTCCCTGATAATGTCTCAACCATGACATGTTCGTACATATTTGCATGCTGACACAGGTTTATGAACTTCTAATAACACAGTTACATATTTTTAGTATTAATTTTATAAATGTCTTCAGTAATTACCGTTGTATACCTTACTTAGTGTTTCCTGCGTTATTTCCGAGTATCAGTATGGTATTTATTGACTATACGTATATTACATCTGTCACAGAATATAGTAACTCTATAAGGCTGCTACTTAAATGATTTGAAGTTCTTTATTATGGTTGCTTACACTATTTTTCAGGTCCTTGTTATGTATGTTACCTTCAAAATATCATAAAACATTTTAGTTAATGTCTCTAACAAGCCCTGTTTATACTTTTTTGCATGCTTACACAGGTTTATGTACTTCTTTTAGCAAGGTTTACCTATTTTAAGTATTCATTTAATAAATGCATTGAGCTTTAACTGTTATGTGTGTTACCAAATGATACATAAGTTATTCTGAGTATCTGTATAGATGTTGTTGACTATACATGCATAAAGTCTGTCAGAGAATTTAGAAAATTTATAAGGTTGAAATAAATTGAAGTTCCTTATTAATTTATGGTGACTTAAACTAATAGGTAGTGTGATCTATCAACCTTAGCTGTTTGCTCATATAAACAGTATAGATACCATGCATTCAAATCGGAAGTTCTGAAGACAGTCACTGTGAAACAGACTAGTTCTGGGCAAGGTATATGGATATGATTCAGATGGTGTTGACACTGATTAGGGCTACAAGGAAAACAACTTTGAATTGCATGTCATCTCTATCTGTATGCCTTGTTCGCAATGTTCATTGCAAATGATCACAACAACTACCCACAATATGTACCTGTGTAACTGATACACCCATAAATTTGATACACATCGCAGATGCAAAGAACATCTCGAACAAAATGGGTTTAGTGTGTCACAACCATTGGTTCTTTGCTTGAGAAATGCTTTTGACATAACTATAAGGCAAATAATAAAGAGGTATTATAGGCTTCAGCAACTAGAACTACGCTTCGTTCTACAGATGGAATGGTGTATTACTCATCACATCAGAGCTCAATATATTGAAACAACTCTTCAATGCACTGAAATGAAATATTCAATCTGCTCAGATGCATAGTAGAATGAGTGCTAGAGGCAGTATCAGGCTTCACCAATCCTTTTAGTTCTAGTTTTGAAGACAATGAACTGTACTTTTTGTCTTTCGGTGTGCCTGCTAAGCTGAGCATAGCTAAGGATCTTATTGAGGCTGATGACATTGGTAATGAGGCTGTTGCATACTCCATTGACACACTTTTAGCTTTAAAAAATCTGTCTTTCACATCCCCCATAAAATGCTACAAGCTAATAAAGTTTTGATGCTTAGGAGGTCAAGCAGGAAGAAATTGCCCAATTTACAAAATGTAAACAGCCTGATGAGAGCTTAAAAGAGCGTCTTTGGTAAGCATGACCTACTTTCTATTGGACATAATGTTGAGCTTGAGTTGACACTGCCGTTCCTTCTGGGACCTGTACCATGGTCATTGTCAACTTCTGATAGAATTTCCAGCAAAACTGTCAAGTCCAAACTTCAGCATGGCTTGCAATCACACATTGTACCAACATAAGATTGGCCATGTAGTGCTGCACATATCGTTGATGTTAATGCCGTAACTACAGAGCATAATAGCTTTTCCTGTCACATTCATGGATCTCATGGCACCAGTATTCAACCAGGCACTAAAGGCAGGGCATATTGGTTATGTCACTGATATATTTTATATATATATATATATATATATATATATATATATATATATATATATATACAATGTATAAGCAGCAGTTTATAAAGTCTTACAAACATTCTCGCAGAGGATAACCTGGATGTTTTGTTCAACAATGGTGTATGCAACAAAAGGTGCACCTTCTGAATGTCAACAGCATTGGCCAGAATAAGGGGGAAGAGATCTACAGTAAAACACTGTTTAACAGATTGTGACACTACCAATGTGCCGATGTGTTAGTACCATGGAAAGGTTATTCCTATCAAACTGATAGAGAACCCCTCCTCCCACTAGTTCATCAACATTCTAAGAAGGGTAGGAAAACAAATAAAGAATTGCTCTAGGCACTCATCAGTGATATGAAGCCCTAACATGTGCTATTTATGTAATTATGAATAAGCTGCAGTACAACATGTTTCTGAAAAAAGTACCTAAGTCATACTCATATACTGACTATTTCAAATGGCATGAACATGAGCTTACCTCCACCCTGCTTTTCTGTCCTTAAGATGTACATACAAAGATTGAACTACATGTATCAAGTCTTTCTCATGAAAACAAGTGAGGCTTTCCAGATATGGACAAAATGTGTGGAAAATAAATGGGAAGGAAATTGAGTACCTCAGGGTGAAAGAAATTTTGATTGTACCCTAACAAAAGAGCCACAGAATTATATTTCACATTTTGTGTGATATGGGGTTACCATGTTCAAAACTCAACAACTCAAACCTTATAGGAACATAATATTTGCAGTTTACAAAAGGTACATAAACATTCTTTAATACAAAATGAGTTAGTAAGCACATTCACATTAAAAATATCAAACTATATTAGTTTCATAAATCATTTATATAGGAATAATGAAAAAAGTAACATACGTAACACTTTGGGGTGCATATCTGTTTTCAAAGGATCATATCTGTGATGCAAAATAGCTTACTTGGATGATATAGCCAATTTAGAAATCTTACCTTATGGTTTTGCACTCTTCAGAAGTCATTTACTAAAATTATCAAAGATGTTGATGGGTAATATATGTAATTGACTGTTACAGGGTAATGGTGCCATTGCCAGAGTGCTAGCATATAGCAAAATCCTTGCAAGATAAATCTGATAGAGGAGTAATAAGTTGTTTAGGAAAATTCTTAAAAACCCTTGGATAAAATGTGAAGATTTGCTCTAGAACTTCTAAATGATGAGTTTTCTTTGATCTTTTAAGTTGTTACTCGCACATTGCACTGAATGTTACAAACTTTCCATGAGTATTATGTCAACTATATTTGATGTCTCTATAAAAGAAAAGAGGGTTTATGTAGTTTATGTTCTGGGTTACTTCCTCAGCAAATGAGCCAGAGTAAAAAGAAGTACATGTACCTGTGTCAGCATGCAAATAAGTACAAGCAGGTCATGTTGGAGACCCTATCTTGAATGTTTAATGGTATTCAGAGAGTAACGTATGTAACCTGGGCTGAAAATAGTGTAAGACACCATAATAAGGAACTTTAATTCATTTGAATAGCAGCCTTATAGATTTACTATATTCACTAACGGATGTAATACATGTATAGTCAATAACTGCCATAATGATACTTGGAAATAACATATGAAACACTAAGTAACATATACAACTGCAAAAAGTCAAGACATTTATAAAATAAATGCTAAAATTATGTAACTGTGCTATATGAAGTTCTTAAACCTGTGCCAGACTTAAGAAAAAGTGTGAATATGTCAGGTTGGAGACATTATCAGGAAAATTGAATGTTATTTTGCAGGTAACGTACATAACATGATGTTACCTGCTAACGCTGCCACTCTCAGAGGGCTAACATATTTCATTTTGTAGCTTATATAATGTAGTATCTGGAAATCATGGTGTACGAAATTCCCCCTGGGGGAAGTGGGGTCTATAGCCAGCGCGAGGCCTGGAGAATTACATTTTACATTTTTCTGTGATATGGGGGTACCATGTTCATCATCTAATAACTCAAAAAGTATATAAGATAGAAACGTAATGCTTGCAGTTTTGAAAAGGTAAATAAAAATACTTTAATGTAATACCAAATTAATGAACATAAACTGGTTTCAATAAAATTAAAGACAAACTATATTAGATGCATTTATCATTTAAAAGGGGGTTCAATGAAAAAATGTAACATACACTACATCGGGGGTGACTAAATTTGTTTTTGAATGTCGTTATCTGTGGCCCAGTAATAGCTTATTTAGAAAATATAACCAACTTGGAAATCTTACCTTATCTTTTGCACTTTTCTGAAGTCTTAAAAAGAATTTTAATTATCAAATATTTTGTAGGGTAACGTATGTAACAGGCTGTTACAGCTTAACGCTGCCATTGTCAGAGGGCTAACATGTTGCAAAATCCTTGCAAGACATTGGGCTTCAAGAAAAATATGGTCTACAAAATTCCCCCTGGGGGGGGAGGTAAACCATATCCAGCCAGTGGCCTAGTTGCCCAAAAATCGAAAATTTATTTTCTTATCCCATCATCACTGTGGTCATACCACTACGGCAATTTGGGTATCGTCACTTATTGCGGTGTTAAGGTAACTTTCTCATCATGTTCAATTTCTTCATTTAATCACAGATAATCGCCCCAAACTGCTTGGGTTCTGATTGATTTTTATTCATCAAATTCACATTGTATCTTTAAGCTTTAAAAGTATATGAAAACTTTAACGTTTGATGTTTAAGCATGAAATAACTAATTACGGTTTCGTCATCGTGGATAATAAATCAATGACTAAACCGTAAAATTATGACTAAACCGTAATTGACAATTTTTCAATATAACTGTAAAAACACGTTTAAAATCTGATTTTATCTCCGTTTTGGCAAGATACCACAGAGGTTGTTAACTAGAGGATGCAATCTCGAAGCAAACATATTCGAAAGTTCTCATTTTTGTCAGCCTTTATTTTAAGGTAATTTTACTATAACACCGGAGTGGGTGACGAGAGCCAAATTGCCGTAGTGGTATGACTACAGTGATCATTGTCTTTGTTCCCCTGTTCTCCTCAAACTTTGACCTTTCTGCCCTTGTTCCCCTGAAATACATGTCCTTTATCCCCTGTCCCCCCCAAACCCCTGGGAGGGCCTCAAAAATGAAAGAGTTCACAAGCTAAAAAATGACAAAATTCGAAGTCAGGATAATGTCCAAACTGAAGATAAACCAAAAGCTTTGAAACGTGACTCTATTTACAATATTGATATGTTGATCTAGAAAAAAAGAGTTTCAGGCATTTATTTACATTTACTAAAAAAGCTTTGACATACAAATATGTTCCAACCTGACCCGCTCATTTTACGCATTCTGTATCAATCGTTTGAAATAGAAAGACCCCAAGGTCATTGGTCAGAGGTCGTGGTGCATCTATAAATACTGTACTATAAAGAAAACACGTGCAAAACATTAAAAGAACGGCGATATAAAAGCGTAAATGGAGTTTAGCTCACGAGTTCCCTGTGTACATAGATATTAAAATAATGAAGCCGCGACATGAGATTTACAACAATGTGATATGTACGACCAGCAAAGGCTCAGACCAGCCTGCGCATATGCACAGTCTGATCAGAGCCTTTGCTAGTCGCTTGGATATTCTATGAGTGTTGAGCTACTGAGCATTGTGTATGTGATGCAAAACTGACTTAGCTCACAAGTTGAAAAAAATGTAAAAAAAAATGTATGATAATGATAACCAAACTATACTAGTGTATATGCACATCTGCAGAGTATCAACAAAATATTAGCAAAGTTTCAAAACGATCAGAATAAAATTGTAGAAGGAGTAGTGCTCACAAACTACCCAGTCATTGCAGCTGAGATGGCAAAAATGATTACGTTAACTTTTATAAACTTAAAGAAGTTAGATGATGTCCAAACCACATGCACATTTTCCAGCCATAAGCAAAACATCTGTAAAGCTTCATAAGATGAAATTAAAAGTAATATTGTAGGAGGTGTTTAGCTCACAAAATTCCAACTCATTGCATCTCAGATGCCATAAAAAATCTGAGTTCGCGATAAAAAAAAAGTGACGACAATATCCAAACCACATGCACATCTTCAGACCATGAATAAACATCTGCAAACGTTCAACTGCTCAGTTGCCACCTGTTAATGTGTAAAATTGCATATTTATTTTTCCAGCCCATAAGAAATAAATCAAACAATAGTTCTATTTAGAAAATGTGCATCTAGCCTCATTTATCTTCTTGAGAATGCATGTCGAATGTTAAAGCAATCTTAACCCCTGAACTTTAGAAATTCAAATCTAAAAACTTGCAGCATGTCAATAAAATATAATCCGTTCCAGGTTTTAATTCTCATTTACTCATTTGTTTTTCGATATTCTAAAAAAAAAACAGCAGTGATTTGCCACCTCATTAGGGATTTTGATGCTGACTTTTCATGGTACGTTTATATGTCAGTCTTTTAATCTTGAATTCAGAACGTGACATAAAACCGTTCATTATTAATGGCGTTCAAATAAATGCAATTATTGTTACTCTGGTAGAAATATGTTTTCTGGCACACCGGATAAGGTTTTCTGAGATTTTACCCTGGGATAGAAAATCTATTCTTACCCATGCTATCTTACCCAGGACATCAAGTAACGTCATCATGCGGAATTGCATCTTAGCGTATTTAGGGACTTCTTGAAGCTTATTTTAAATAAACAAATAAGTAAATAAATAAATAAATAAATAAAATAAATAAAATAATTAAATTAACATAATAAATAAATAATTGAATAAAAAAGTGGTGAGCAAGAAAAAACATTCATTATTCGTGTGAGGGTAGGATAAAAAAAATCCGTCACTCGGGATCACCGTTTGTCATCACTCGGCAAGCCTCGTGATGCCAAACGGTGATCCTCGGGACGGCTTTTTCTATCCTACCCTCACACTCTTGATAGATTCTAATAATATCATAATCCTACCTACCTGTTTTTGTTACGTCTTATTTCCAAACGTTGGACGTCAGAACGAAATTGATCGACAAATCTGTTAACAGGTAACCGCTATTCTGTACTATATAATCAGTTGAAGCTATACCATGTCAATGGTCAGGCGAAAGTCTGTCCACCTTATAAGATGACCAATGCCTCTGTATCTGTTGTTCAGTAGACATTGGCTTATGAAGCAAGAAAATTAGGCAGGGTCGTTCAAAAAATTATCAATAAGGAGCTTCGCAAGATGACCAGTGCTTTTGTATCGCTTGTAACAGTAGGCACTGCTTATAAAACCAGATAAGAAGGCAGGAACGTTCCATAAAATTCTGAATAAGGAAATTTACAAGATGACCCATGCCTTTATATCGCTTGTAACAGTAGGCTGTAGCTTATAAAACCGGAAAAGAAGGCAGGGTCGTTCAATAAAATTCTGAAAAAGGAACTTTACAAGATAGCCAATGCCTTTGTATCGCTTCTAAAAGAAACAATTGCTTTTAAAAATCAAAAGTAAAACAGGATCGTTCAATCAGTTTCTCACTAAGGAGCTTAACAAGATGACCAATGCCTCTGTACCAGTTGTTACAGTAGACAGTTGCTTATAAAGCTAGAAAAGGATCGTACGATACATTTCTGAATAAGTAGATTTACCAATTACATGGACAATACCTTTGTATGGGTTTCTAAGATAGTTATCAGTGGTCCTCTTTGCAAGAAAACCTGATTGCACTGCCAGCGAGCAACAAAGGTGCAGATCAGCATGTGCATCCGCGTAGTCTGGTCAGCGCCTTTGGTATTCGCTCTAGCTAAACTTACTGACCTCGAGGTTATAAAACTTGAGTACAGTGTCAGACTCAAAATGAAGCGCAATGAGTGGCTGCTTGCAGACACGTGTCCGCAAGCAGCCAATCATTGCGCTTTATTTGGAGTCTGAAAATGAACTCAAGTTTTATAACCTCAAGGCCAGGATTCGAAATTCGATATTGTAAAACACTTAATTTTGCATCATCGAAATTTGGCGACTTTTAAAAAACAAACTAGACTTGTTTCTCTACAAAAAAGATGCCCCACCCCCTTTGGTGTCAGAAAGATCCAAATGTCATTAAATGCCTTTCAAACAGAAATACTAGGGGTGGGGTCAAAAGGTCAAACATCTTTTAAGAAGTCATGTTGTATATTTCATTAAAGAGAATGGAGCATAGATTACCATTCAAGCACACATTCTGTTCTTACACACACCCTCGGCCCCTGGGGTAAGGTCAAAAGGTCAAAACATTGTTTTTTTCTGAAATTAGTCATGTTGCATATCAAATTAAAGGGGATGACGCATAGAGCATCATGCAAGCACATATTCTGTTCTTGCACACACCCTCGGCCCCCAGGGGTGGGTCACATGGTCAAAACATTTTTTTCTTAAAGTAGTCACTTTGCATATCAGATTAAAAGGAATGTGGGCCCTGAAAAAGTGGTGCGTAACTAAAGTGGCTCACTGTAGGCCTACCAAATCGGATAGTTCATATGTTAGGTTAATGCCTTGAAATTGTATTGGTCTTTATGGAAGTTTGACTGTATAATAAAAGGCCAGGAAATACAATTTGGTCAAACTTGTCCCGAGGGGTGGCCGAACTTATCCCTTGGCGGGGTAAGTTCGGCCATCATGACCCGATTCCATTGACTGAAGATTACCCTTTATCGTACAGAGACACACGAATGGGTTTACCAGGACTGGTACCGCCCCATTGTGCCTTACGTGAATAATGGTTTCGCAGAGCTAGTTGTTATAGTCATTCGAAAATTGTACTTTTTTTAGAAAAAAGGTCCGTACTAGCCCCGGTCACCCCTACGTTTGCCATCTGCTGATAATAGACTTAAACATTTGCGAGCAGTTTGAACCCTGGTCAAGCCTGATTGAACCTTGGTCCGATCTGGATCAAGCTGTTTGACACTCTTATTGTAAGAGTATTTTGATGGAAAATTATTTTTTTTTTTTTAAAAAAACACCAAGAGAAAATATTCCAAAGCATGCTCAGATTTAAGCCATGTTCAGACCGTTGAATGATTATTGTCATCATCTTTCATTTGTTTCTGCAGTGACCAGTATGGCTGTTTCGTCGATAATCCCGATGATGGATAAAACACGTCAACTCCGATTATGAGTTCTACGATATTTATACTATATTTTCTTAACAAAGTGCGGGCCCTACGATGCAAATGTTTCGTCGATAATCCCGATGATGGATAAAACACGTCAACTCCGATTATGAGTTCTACGATATTTATACTATATTTTCTTAACAAAGTGCGGGCCCTACGATGCTATGGCGCCGTCTTAAAATCTACTAACTACCCTAGCATCACCAAGCAACTGACGTTACGTTAACATAACGTAACGTTCAAGTGACGTAAAGCATGATTGACGTCGCCAGGTTATAAAGTCAACATAATGATTTCACTATCATCTACTTTCGGGTCAATGCGATTTAAGTCTATATGTGTATGCGAAAACCTCCTGTCCATTTTCCCCTCCTCAAAATACATATTCATTTTGACAAATTTATCATTGAAGTAATGCAATATTTCTTACTACTAAACATCAGTGAATGGACATCTTAATGCGATAAAACAAACAATCGTAAATTGATGCATTCATAAAAAATAAAGAACACATTTACTCCAGCCTCAATTACTCTCATAAATTATAAGATTATAGGTTCTCTCTTGTATGAATCAACGAATGATTGACGTCTATAGTTCTAATACTACATCTTCGTCCTCACTCTCACAACTGATATACCCTGTCCATCCCGGACCTACGCGACTAATGCCCTTCTGTTTGAACAGTTTAACACTTTCAAAACTCATTAGTATCCTCATGAAGTTACTGACATTTTTTTTCATTATGTACATGTAATTGGCGAAACTACTTGTAAGGCTTCGCCAAATCGTACACCACTGTGTTCGTTTTGCCCTTTCGTTAAGCTGGTTCGCCATAACCATTGTAGTTGTCATCTTAACCCAAGCCGCCGATTCCGCTTCAGAATCTGGTATCATCCATTTCGATGCTTGAACTAGGTGTTGTCTGTTCTCGTTAACTCCAGCTGCGACAAGCCTAGGTGCACAGACTTCTGGCGGCCGACCGCGACAAGTTCCCCTCCATAGCAACGTATGACGTACCCTTTCCTCTAGTATTTTCTCAGTCTGAAGATACCGTTCCGCATCTTCAAATATATCTGCATCTTTAAACTGCTTGAATAAGTCACTAGAGAGATCCCGATTTTCAATTTTGTTTGTCTTATGGTATTTTGTTACGTTCAGCAGTAAACATGTACTTTCGATTTCTGAACGATCTCTAGTGAAATGCAAATCCGACATTGTAACACCATTTTTCAATGGATTCCTCATGCATGTCAATTCTAGTAGCGCTCGCTTAATATTTTGATCTTCCTGTCCACTCCATATTTTCGATGCGACTTCCTCGTTAAAATAAGCTGTGTTATTTACATCATACAACAAGACCTTTATCTTTAATGGGCATTCCTTGAATTTCTGAATGAAGGAAATATTGCGAAAAGCAATGCATGCCTGTCCATTTTCCTCTAAGCTGAACCTAGTCAAGTGATTTTGTTGCGTATTCCCCTCCGTAAACGAATCAACTGTCTCTATCAATACACCAGCTGGTGCTTGTTGCTGACCGTTCGTTTCTGTGCTACAAGCGCGCTTTTGTTTCGACGAATGAACAGTAGAAGCCTTCGACTGACGTTCAATTTCTATCTGTACAGCATTTTGGCTTATTCTAGTTCCAGTTAATTCTGAGTTTAACGAAACACCTCTATATTGTACATCCTTTCGTTCTGTTTCATTGCAGTGGTTCACTTCGTTCGTTGGCATGTTTCCCTGTATAAGCCTACTGCCAGAATCAGCTTGAACCAACCTGTTTCCCTGCGTGCCATTACCTACCATATTGGTGTACTGCGAATTGCTAGATTGTGGTTGCATGTAAATGTTTGATACTGGTAGTGACTTATGGATTGTTCTATCTAGCTTAGTATTCCCTACCTCAGCATGTCTCTGCAGTATAGTATCCTCTGACACCATGCATTTTGTATCATGCGTATCAATCTTCATTGGATTCATTCCTGAAAACACACTAGATTTTCTCAACGACAAATATTTACTGGTTCTCTGGTCTGCCATGATGAAGTCCTCTTCGACTTTCCCCATTTGCATAGCAACCCCTCTCCATTTCTCCACGTCTTGCTTTCGAATGTAAAAATCAGAAAGTGATTTCATAACTTTTAAAGCTGCTTCAAAGCAGCTTTCCATTTTCTTGTATGCTTCTTGAATTTCCAAAACATCTAGCTCTTCCATATCAAAAATAAGCCTGTTGACTGAACGCGTAAAACTCACTTTGGCTAATACCCTGTTCTGCATAAGCTCCAACTCCTGCCATATGTCATTGGCGTTCACATCTGCGATTTCCGATGACTCCATTACAATTGTTCTACGGCTTTTAATATCAACATTATTTTAAACCTCGCTCTGCTACCAAATAATTCGTCGATAATCCCGATGATGGATAAAACACGTCAACTCCGATTATGAGTTCTACGATATTTATACTATATTTTCTTAACAAAGTGCGGGCCCTACGATGCAAATGTTTCGTCGATAATCCCGATGATGGATAAAACACGTCAACTCCGATTATGAGTTCTACGATATTTATACTATATTTTCTTAACAAAGTGCGGGCCCTACGATGCTATGGCGCCGTCTCAAAATCTACTAACTACCCTAGCATCACCAAGCAACTGACGTTACGTTAACATAACGTAACGTTCAAGTGACGTAAAGCATGATTGACGTCGCCAGGTTATAAAGTCAACATAATGATTTCACTATCATCTACTTTCGGGTCAATGCGATTTAAGTCTATATGTGTATGCGAAAACCTCCTGTCCAATGGCCTTATGTGTGTCTGAACAGCATTATCACTATACATGTATACTGCAGAAATTAAATATTCAAAGTTTCTGTAAAAAATATTGGCGTAGCTCCCATTACGCAGTATACGCACGTGCGTAATAAAAAAGTAACACTCAATAGAGCTCACCCTTTGTGGCAAAAGTGATTTCCCATACCACAAGGAACTCTGGGAGCAAATTCTTTCCTTTTAAGAGAAGTTTCAATTTGAAAGGGATATTATTGCAGAGAACCAATGCTTGATACAGTAGTCCCCCTTTAATGTGCGCAACATTTTCAGCGTTCTAGCTATGCCATTGAAAAAGATATTGTTTTTGCGGACGAGTAAAATTTCTCTCAAGAACAAAAGTGACCTTTGACATGAAGCTGTAGAACCCTAGGCCTACTGTGTCAAATTTGCGGTCATAATCAAGCATATGTACATAGACATTACACATTGGAATTAGTCGCTTAAAGATGGCAAAGTTTTAGAAACTCTTAAACTTTTGTGATAGACATATAACTGGGGAAATGTTGTCGCAAACATGATGGGAAAGAAAATATTAACAATTTTTCGCACAACTTTTTGTTCATTTTAACCCGTGCTCAATGATAGGTGTGGTCATTGATGACATGACTTCACTGCCGGCGGAGTCACTGTGTACTAGAGCAAAACACTTTTTCCGCTGCATAGTACTGTTTCAACTGATGGAAACCCGTCCCGACATGACTGAAAAATCGTTTACAGGAGCGTAAACTATCAAAACATATGCCAAACATAATTGCATGAACGACTATATAACATTCTGTACATTTTTACAGGTCCACTTCAATTGCTGTTGCAGAGCTACATATTTCCTGAGTTATCGAGCCTGATAAATTGAAATTAAATTTTGGACAAATGACAAGCTGAGATCGAGGATTCTGGCGTCATAAATGGAGCATTTACAGAACAGGAAATATCAGGTACTCCATATTAATCGTACTATAAGTTCGTAAGTTCATGATCTACAGACTTCGCTTTATGTGCATGTTTCAGTGGTTGATAGCCAGAAATGGCAGATACGAGTTTAATGATATATCACGACATTAACATAATAGATAGCAATCGGGAAAGTCCGGAATAATTCGAGAAGCTCCATTTTGTTTAAGGAAAACTAGTTCTGTAGCATGTTGATGGCGCCCTAATATGAATTAAGACACAACCTATATGGCGAGCACAGCATGCTAGATCCAGTTTTCTTTCTATGATTAAGTTCCACTGGATATATATTGTCTGTAGGTGGTGGTTTCGAACGACCCCCTTGTAGCCCAGGCAGCTCGTATCACAGGGATGGTAAGTCTTTAGGGGTTTTTTCGCCCAAATTTCAAAACTAGCATTTCCTGGAGAAATGATCAGTTTTGATCGCTGCCAGTAAAGAAGACATAATTTCATAAAGTCTCCTAGCCATTCACTAATGTGTTGATTTTATTTGCTTGTTCATCTTGTCCTTTGGAATCATGGACATTTAAGTTATGCGGAGTTGAGTGAATAACTTCTTCTGAAGTTGTTGATGATTATTCTCATATAGAGGGCATTCAAGTATGAAATGCTGAACTGCCTCTATTTCCACACAATCCCATCCAGAACTTTTACACTGATTTAACTTCTATTTATCCTGCAATATCCCGTCAGGAGATGTGGAAAGGAAAGAGATCCTAAGAAGGCAAAGCTAATTAGAATTTTCACTCAACTAGATCTAGTGGCTTGAGAGTATTATGATCTGAAATCTGCCTGCCTTTGAAATGTCCCAGCACTTTAGATATGATCGACGTCTTTACTGCAGACTAGATATCCTGATTGGTGACAATAGAGGTATCCACAGATATCACGCTACAATAGCAAGTGCATTAGAAATTTAGAATGATGATTGCCATGCCCATGCAGTGGGAAAGAGTCATCCTTAGAGCTAGATGAGCTTTGAAAAGTGAAGGGGGTGTAGTGTATATATATGGCGGTTTGAACATGACCACCTGGGACGCTTACTGCTAAGAGCACCGACTCATTAGTGAGGGTCGTGGGATCAAGCTCCTCCCGGGGTAGGATTTTCCCATAAGGTAGTGGTTTGAACAAGACCACCTGGTAGCTCAGGGTGGTAGCTAAATGTTTTTGTACAAACTTACAGTTGCTTCTGGCCTGGTTCTAAGAGTTGTTATAAATGTGTTCTAGGGGGTTGGGTGTGTGTGTGGGGGGGGGCGGTAAGGAGGAGGGGCACATCATAAGAATCGGTTAAATGTGTTTCCTTTTTCGCCAACCGAAACTGATATATTACATATCATAGCCCTTAAACTTCTATAAGTGATGCATCTCTAGCCTTTCAAAGCATACTAGTCAAGTATGAATAGAGCAGTGGCTCACTCAGTTGGTAGAGTGTTAGTCTGGAGATCGAATGGTTGATGGTTTGAGTATATCCACTGGTGGAGTCTCTGTGTTGTGTCCTTATCCGCGGCTTAGTATTGATTCAACCCATGAATACCCGTCCCCACATGACTGAAAATTTTTTGACTGGGAGTCTGGGACATAAAGAATCAAACCGAACAAAAATGATGTACATGTATCTCTATTCGTAAGATAGAATACATTACATGTATGCAATCTCCTGCAAATGGAATTAAAAAGTCATTCAAGCTCTTGAAAACCTTTTAAAGTCCTTGATGTATTAGAGAATGATACATAGAACATTTCTCCTTTTTTGCACATTGTGACATAGTGTTCTGGTACAACTTAGTCACTATAATAATGTACCATCGGTAAACTGCTGATGATATCAAAAGGAAGAGATTAAAGAACCATACTGAACTCCATGGTTTTTGGTATTTTATTTATTTTAAAAATACTAAGATAAGTTATCTGATTTAAGAACTATTTCATTTCTCCTTCTGTGGTCACTGCCCAGGCCATAAGCACCCCCGGCCAGAATGATCAGCCATAGATGGAAAGACAGACAGTCAGTCACTAGAGTATACACTCACACAAATACCATATAGCTGTGCTATCTGGTTGGTGCCTATTTCATATTATATCAAACCTTATTTGTTCTGAAAAAGAAGGAAGAGGCCACTTCAGAGACATTGCTGGTCGCATGAACCACATTTTTTGGAAATATTTATATAGTTGCTCAAATGTTTTTGAGCATGACCTAACAGGTTGGGTTAATAGGCAGAATAATAGTGCAGTCAGTTATATTTCCTATTAGGACTGAGCATGTTGAAAATGATGCATGCACTGCATTTTCCACAATTTAATGAGGTTCAATTGGAACTTATGATTTGGAGAAAAGGGAACATTTTTTTTTATCTTTTTTTTCTCTGAAACTAACACTGACGAGTTGTCTATGTTTTACCACATCTGTTAGTCAAAGGATCATTGACGGTGTGGACCTTAAACGCCTATTTTTCTGATTCCCAGAACGCTGCTTTCGAGCTTCTGGTTTGATGCATGTAGTATCAGTGCAATAGGTGAATCTTATGGCAAGAGCCAGCTAGCAAAATATTTTCAAAATTCCTATACATTCGAGAGATGTGGCAGGTAGAAAGGGAGGGGGTCTGAAATTTCATGACAATGAACAGTGATTAAAAATGATTTCTGCACTTTTTCTTGATTTATTTGGAAGGCATGGGGATATCTATTGTACATGTACATATCATATGCAGAGTATTATCGAATCACGATAATTGATGAAATTGTTTTAAAAACAAAATATGTTTTGTAATAAAATGCTTTTGGGGAAATAATTTAGAAGTTACCTGTACATGTTTTACTACATGTACCGTAAATAATATAAATCTGAAAGCTCAACAAAACAAATAAATACTTTTGAAGGATTTAAAGTGTCCCGTTTAGCATTGGAAAGAAAACTGATCCTTTGAATATACCTTTTGCTTCGTTTAAGGGCATAGCATGTCGAAATGTAAAAAGTGTCCGAATATTTATGGTATACATATACATGTATATCTAAATATAAAGCTACCTATATTGGATAATATATTGGACACTAAAGTATTTACCTGTTATAACGCTTTGCATGCCAGTGGAGAATTTGTCGTCTGCCAATAGCATTTTGTAAACAGTTTAAAACCAAATGAAGACCAACAGAACGTCTGTCTTGATCTGGATCCAAACTGTTTGACACTCCAATGGTGATCCTGGGTGATTTATTTGTAAAAACTTAATTTTGAAGAAAGTCAGCAGACGAAAATAAAAACATGAACAACTCCCTAGCATACAAATAGATAAGTACAGGACTTTTGCAAAATAAGGTGTCATTAAATAAAACTGAGCTTTTTTCTTATGAAAAAAAATGCTTAAACCTTGCAAATTCTACTTTTAATCTTTATGTGCTTTATATTTAACTAGCACAGAATACAAAGCAATTTAGGAGATTAGTCTCAGAGAACTTCATTACTGTCATTCATGTCTTCTTCGGTGGAAAAGGCATCTTATGGGCTTAGGCCCTGGGTATTTGGGCTGCTGAACACCTTCCCCCCCTTGCGCCAGCAAGCCACTTCCATACAATGTGTAAAATATGGTAACACACATACAGACAGAAGCTTTTGCTGGCACACAGGGGGATTGTTAAATTTTAAAAAATATTTTCTGATTCCTACATTGTTTAATGTAAAACTGATTGTTTTTCCCAAAATTTTACATCTTTGATGCATTTAATATGGAAAATGGATTTCACTGTCATAAAGTACTCAGGTCAGGGTAGCATCACAGTGAAGAAAAGGACGATTGACAAACTTATATTTTTTACTGAAAGCCATAGGCACTTACCCATAGCGAGTGTCAATGATCCTTTACATTTAAATATAGTGAACTATTTAGTACAGTGAGTTTTCCATATATATATTCATTGTAATAATGATGCCATTCTATATAATTATTTCAGGTTTAGATATCTGATGATAAACGGTGGAAAAACTTGGTAAAATATAGACGGAGTCTGAAACAATACTCTGATAAAACATCAGTGCGGTGACAATTTGTTCCTTAAGCTATGCTAGCTGATAAAACAACAGTGCGGTGACGTTTGTTCCTTAAGCTACGCTAGACATTTCAAGATAATTTGTGATAATGAGTTTTAAATGTGACCCGTGTGGTCAGACATTTTCACTGCTTGGTAATCTACAGAGACATCAGAGAATTCATACTGGGGAGAAACCTTACAGTTGTAACGTATGTGGACGATCTTTTGCTCAGTTAGCATATTTAAAGACCCACAAGCGGGTACATACTGGAGACAAGCCTTATAAATGTGAGATTTGTAGCAGGATGTTTTCCCAATCAGGTAGTCTACGGGCACATCAGAGAGTTCATACCGGAGAAAAACCTTACAGCTGTGCCACATGTGGACGATCATTTTCTCAAAAAATTCAAGCTGATCGGCACCAAGTAGCACACACTGGCAAGCCTTATAAATGTGAGACTTGTGAAAAAATGTTTTCTCATAAAAGTAGTCTGAACCAGCATCTTAAAATGCATACAGGGGAGAAAGAATATGTTTGCGGAACTTGTGGAAAGGACTTTGCAGTAAAAGGTACATTGGTTTCGCATATCAAAATCCATACTGGAGAGAAACCTTACAAGTGTGCTATTTGTGAGCGGGCATTTTGTCGTAATACTGAGCTTATAAAACACATGTTGGTGCATACTGGCCAGAAACGTTACAAATGTGACATTTGTGAGCGGGCATTTGGTCAGAGTTACAATCTAACAAAACATATGAATGTACATACTGGAGATAAACCATTTGACTGTCATATATGTGGCCAGGGGTTTTCAGCAAAGAGTGGTCTTAAAAAGCATATGAATGTTCATAGCAGAGAAAAACTCTTCAAGTGTGAACATTGTGGTTGTGGCTTTTCATTTAAAAGTAGGCTTTACTGGCACCTCAAACAACATTAAGTAGGGTATTATACCAAGGTTGTTTTTCTTATACCCCAGCATTTATGCTTAGGATATTATACAATTATTGACTTCAATGAGGCAGAAATGAGGATTTATCTACCTCAAAAAGTGATATTCACCGAGGCCGCAAGGCCTCGGTGAATATTACTTTTAAGGAAAGATAAATCCTATGACTTTTCAACTATGAATGAAAACCTTCTACCGTCACTTTATGTTTAACCTATGGACTTTCTAACATGTTTAAGCAACTGTTGCTAAAATATTTTAATGTATTATTTTGTGTTTCGATATGTATAAATAATTCTCTGAATGGGGAATGTAAAATTAAATAATAAAACACTGGTTTTTAATTTTGTTTACTCAATCAAACAAAGAAAAATGAACAAACAAAACAAAACAAAACTGTTGTTTAAGTCAATTAAGGTCTTTAATTTACCTGTCCGAAGGATTAACAGCAAATCATGTCAATTTCATGCAGCTCATGCTTGTTTCATACTCATCATGCCATTTTAGCTCTCTTGAGGGTGATATTGCAGAAGTGTCAAAAATATTAACTTCTGGAAACTAGTTTGAGCTGTTTTACATCCTATATCACCTTGTATGCCTGGTTAGACCTGTTTTCGGGTAGACATAGAGATTTATGAGGACAATTTGGGCCAATCAGGAGACAGGATTCTCTCAAATCATATAACAAATATTTTTGTCTTTCCAATCGATTGCTCATGAACCACTTATTAGAAAGCGATAAATTGGCACACTTGGAACTCAGAATGAACGAAAAATGGGAATTCCAGTGAAAGTTAAAGACTCGAATGGTCGCATATCCAAGGGTAACAACCTACGTCATAGCATTGATGTTGTAAACACGTAGTACGGCGCCATCTTTGATTTACAAGGTCAGTTTTCCCCTTCGTAAAATTAAACAAATGAGTGTCTGTACAAACAAAGCAGTGCAGGCGGTGCCTAACATCACACTTGAACAGAATATATAACGGTCACACCCCGATATGCCGTTGCCTTTGTAATCATTCACCCACAAGAATTGAAGCGGGAGACACGAGGATAATTTTAGCAGTCACCCACTTCGATTTTTGTGGGTGAATGTTTACAAAGGCAACGGCATTTCTGGACGTGACCATTGTATATTCTGTTCAAGTGTGATGTTAGGCACCGCCTGCACTGCTTAGTTTTGACAGACACTAATTTGTACGACATTTACGAAGGGAAAAACTAACCTTGCAAATCAAAGATGGCGTCATACTACGTGTTTACAACACCCACGCTTTGACGTAGGTTGTTACCCCTGATATCAACACATATTGATGATGTCATTAATAGATGGAAAAAATGAGAACCTGTTTTCAAATTCCACAAAGACTCATTATGACGACAATTATTTAGGTGATACAAAACAACGTCTTCATGACGATACTGTTCCCAGTTTAGATACCAATATTTCCTTGCTAAATGAGACAATATGAATATTCTCTTTATAGAGCAAAGTTCAATCATTGTTCATGTCTTATTGAATTTATTGAACGAATTGAGGAAGAGAAATAAAATGTGAGGATTGCTGAGCACTTTGTCTCTTTTTTCGCTACGAGTTTTATAAATCCATTAAAACAGCAGTACAAATGTAAAATTATATTTATCACATGACATTAAAATACATAAAAATCTCATTTTTGGCGTGTATACGTAAAGCTAGTATCTCACTGGGATGCGAGCAATTTGGGACTATTTCGAGACTAATTTGAGACACGTTTTGGCGACAGAAATACGACATTGCAACCATAATCACATTGCGGTCACACCGAATGGGTGATTAAGACATATTTGCGACAGTCGCACGAATGTCGTACGATTGTCGCGCGAATCATTGGCGAATGTTTCACGACACTCGCGCGACATTCGTGCGACATTCGCGAGACACTCGCACGATGTTCGCCCGATGAAATTGCGAAGATTTATTACCATCAACCGCCTCACGACGTTCTCACGAACATCGTGCGTCTGTCGTGCGACTGTGTCGCACGAAGGTCGTGCGACTGTCGCACGATTGTTTTGCGAGAAATGATAAACCAAGAAAAATAAAAATTCTAACTTCAGACTAGAAAAGCACTACGCTGTTGGAAGGAACTAGAGGGCTGGAAGGAGCTTGATTGTTGGCTGGGTGGTGTTGGACTGTTGAATGGTAGCAAATATTGAGTTAGAAAAAAGTTAACTTATTTAAACTGCACAGTTATGATGGCCCATCAAGCAGTCGAGAACACACATGCTCTAATTGCCCATACGTATGGCATGCTGAGCCCAATCAAATCAAAATTGCAATGAGTTCGGATGAGTCTCGCCCTGCGAAAATCTATTTTATACAGTTATGCGCACAACAAAGACACAGATTAGACTGCACGGGTGCGCATTCTTATCAGAATCTTAATTGTCTGCTGCAGTGATTATTTGTTTATAGGGTTCTGTATGCCAAATTCAAACCTTAGAAGGGCTGCCGAGACTAAGCAGGCTGTTGTAGTCTTACCACGACACAATGATAATACCTTTATACTGTAATAGAAATTTTAAACATTTAAGTAGGCCTTATAAAACATACTTAACAAAATTATCCTCTCAGAATGCAGAACCATTTTTAATAACTGAAATTACTCCAAACAGCATACACGTAAGTAAGACTTATCAAATTATACGCCATACTTATATGAAACTATCCTCTCAGATATCAAAAATACTTGACAAATGGAATTAGTCAAAACTGTATACTTAAGTATGCCTAACCAAGATCTCATACTAAGAAGGAACTATCATCTCAGATAGGAGGAACTCTTTTAACGAACCTTTGGCGACATAATTGCGAGTAATTTAAGATACTCGCGCGATAGTCGTGAGACGTTCGTGCGACTGTCTTACGACATTCGCCAGAACATCCCCTAGTTTAATTTACTCTCAATGATGTCGCGAGGTGTCTCATTTATGTCGCATTTGGTTCGCAATTCAGTCTTATTTATATCGCAAATATTTTATGTTCCAAAATTATTGCGACTAAATTGCGAGGGGTCGGCGACAAGCTCGCGACGAGTTCGAGACACGCGGGATGACTTTGCGACCATTTTGCCAGGAATTTAGTCGCATAAAATTTTTGAACATGTTCAAAATTTTCGCGACCACTTTGTGCCACTTGGCAACACATGCGAGGAAATTACGAATCACTGGCGACTGTTTCGAGACTGCTTTGTGACCCACTTGCGATGTCTGTCACCACTTGTCGCAAAACAGTCGCAGTCCAGTGAGATAGGGGCTTAAAGCTTATTCTCATCCTTTACACAATTACATGATGGACGTCATTACGTAACTATACTAAATCTGTAAACCACCCGTGGCTTATTGATTTTATTGGATGGACCTATATCACTCACAGATGTCGTGGAACTCCGCGAATAAGTTAACCTAAATGTTTCAGATTTATTTAATGATGTACAGTTTATGAATTCGTTTCCTAATATAAACACTACAAACGCTTTCTATACTTAGCAATATTATGTATTATGAAGCAGGCTATTTTGTAACCTTTATGTTTAATTACGTAACGCGGGGTGACGTTGTCGTTAGTTAGTTACGACATCAGTTACAATAATGGCAGCACAATAGAAGAACAGTGGATGCATTATTGACAAAAAAGGACAGTTAAATTGATATTAAAGTCTGAGGACTTATTCTAAATGGTTAGAGAAATGAACATTTATTTTACCAATAATTAAAACAGTATTTGATAACCTTAATGTGGCGCATTATTAAATGTCTTCAAATATTATCAGAGTTTGTGTTTGTGTCACCAAAACAGACGTGACGTCATGTGATAGATCTTCTTATTGCAATTCATGCTACTGACATACAAAACTTATGGCAATGGTTGTCATGAGCTAACAAGTAATGAAACTTAATCAATTGCCTTAAGTAAATTAAATTGTATTTTGTTTTCCATTTTAGTGGTAACTATGAAAACTTATATCCCAAACTAAAAGTTTTTTCATTGTTTAGCAGTAAACAATCTGTGTGTGATTGAACTAGCTGTCACTCAATTCTATTATACCGCAGCTAAACATTTAAAAGCCCTGCAAAAAGACAACCCCAATTGAAGAAATCAGTTTGGGCTCGGGTCATGTCTGACTAAATGTGACGGGTCTGATCTGGGACCAAATTATTTACCACCAAATTCTATCTACTTGAATCGAATAGAAAATATAATAGCTCTCCTAACCTAAGTAAAGAATTTGAATCCAAACTAACCCTGGCTACATGTCAGGCATAGTTTGGGTTCAAACTATTTGTCACCCTATTCTGTTGTAAAACCACATATCTAATATCCCAGTAAAAAGACAACATCAAAAGAGTTACTATATTGGCACAGACAATATTCCAGCTGAATGCTGAGCCTACTTAACCAAACCTTTGTATCAATCAATTATATTGTACCCCCATTTAAAGAGACTAAGTCTGCAACTTCAAACATTTTTCGAAAATTTTTATTTTATTTTTAAATTATTTCTAAAAGTAGAATTTAGCTATGTTTTCATAATAAATATGATCACTGTAGCGAAAAACTGCTTGGAAAAGTGATTTATCTTATAAAACAGGTGTTTTTTTTTCTCTTGTTGGTAATTATTTGCGTCCCCCCCCCCATATTTATTTACAGTTAATTTTAACACAAATGCTGCTGTTTTGATACAGATTATTTGTTAAGATTTACGTACTTGGTAAAATGTATACCTGAATTTTAATTATTTTACTGTGTTCTTGAAAAATCGAAACATTATTTCAAAAATTAAAAGATCAAAAGTTACAGACTATGCAGCTTTAATTTTAATTTTCCAGCGAGATTAACAACCATTCTATCGGAAACAAACAGTTTGGACCCATATCACACCCGACTAAATGTCGGTACCGATCTTGGTACAAACTGTATGTCACTAAACTCTATAGTATTGCAACTAAATATATAATACAATAGAGCCTGTCTTAAGCGGCCATTCAAAATTAATACCAAAATTGGTTTTCAAGACCGACTATCGCTTAATGCAGGTCAAAAGTATTGCAGAATGCTCCAAGGGGAGCATTCTGCAATACTTTTGACCTTCATTAAACTACCATTGGTCATTAATATCTTTGTTTTGTTTATTATTGAGTGACCGCTTAGGACAGGTTTTACTGTATTCTAGCAAAAGGACAACCCTCCTAATTGAAGCAAACATTTTAGACCCATATCACATCCGACTAAATTTCATGACTGATCTGGATCCAAACTGTTTGTCACTAAATTATATTGCACTGCAACTAAATATATAATATCCTAGCTAAAGGGCAACCCTCCTAAATGAAGAAAACAGTTTAGAATCATATAACTTCTGACTAAATGTCGGGACGGATCTTGGTCCAAACTGTTCGTTACCATAATTTAGTGTACCAACCACCACTAAACATTAAATATCCCAGTATCATGAGCAAAAAGACAACCCTCCTAGCTTAAGCAAAAATTTTAGATCAGGATAAAGGCTTAGCCTGATATATGATAGGTTAAAACTGTTTGTTACCCAACGCTCACATGATAGCCATTTATCGTCCCATTAAATACTCTCAGTGCTTTGATAATAGTTTGTATGGTTCCTGTAACGAATATGCAAACTGAAAATTTTCAGACAAGTTATTCCCGTTGGAGCATTCGCTACTCAAAATTGTTTTGTAATTGCATTTTTTACGCGGAAACGTCACAATTTTACCAGTCTAGGTTCGTTCACTAAACGCATTGCGAACGGTTCATGCGTCGTCAGAACGTTAACGGCTCGTTGCTGAACGCAATTAGAACGGTTTGTTCGTTCGCAGCACGACAACGGTTCTTTAGCTCAACGGTAGTATTCGTCATACCAAATTGTAGTCTTTTTTAAACGCATCAAGTATTCCTTAGCTGGTCGACTGAAAATAAACCACACGAAGACTTACAAAGCTGGTTTTGTCGAATGCAATGTTTTGCAATTGAGCCATAAAATCACAAGTTAAAAGTAGATTAAACATGTTAAATTTGGTACATACTTCGTAGTAGTTAGCCTCTTAGACATTAAGTGGCCGAATGGTCACTGGCGGTCCCCATTAGGTTGTGTCCCTTAATAAATAACATGTCTACAGCCATTTTGTACATGTATATATGAGCCGCGAAATGTGATTACCAACAATATGGCATTTTGACATGAATGGACTCAGATGAGCCTTTGCAGCCTTCTTTTAAGCTTAGACACATCAAATGATGTTCGGCCAGAAGCTTAATATTCATAGAACATTCAAGTGACCAGCAAAGGCTCTGATCAGACTGCGCGTATGCGCAGGCTGGTCGGAGCCTTTGCTGGTCGCATATACCACATTGTTGGAAATCCCAGGTTGCGGCTCATATGGTCTTTGATTGATTACAAAATGCTTCTTGAAGTAGGAAGCACATCCGAAATTATTTGGGAAAATAAAGGAAAGAACTCGAGCTTTGATTTCTTGTTTATAGATATAACTGCACAGCAATTGATCGGCTCTGATACGCTAACTTTTCGCAGAAAGTACGGAGAGAGTATGTACAACACATTGGGCGTTCGTACGTGTTGTGTGGTTGATATTCGTTTCGCATTCACTCTTGGTCGTTAGCTTGTCGTTACTAGAGCGTTATGAGCTCGTTCTCTGTGTGTTTTGAATGCGGTTTCAGCTCGATATGCCAAGCCTCGCTGATCACATTCGTCGGGGTTTTCAACGTGCTGTATGCGTATTCAACATTTTTCAAGATTTTTCATGTTTTATCTATTCGTTGATAGTCGTTATAGTGTAAAGGCGGCTTAAGGCCCTGCTGATGATCCATAGTGTAGAACTTATCTGTGTCTTCATTGTTTGAAAGCACTATTTACGGGTTTCCACGGTAAGAAGGGTTACTATATAGAAGCTCTATAGACAAGTAGTTGGGATTCCTATGGGCACTAATTGTGCTCCCCTGGTTGCAGATTTATTCCTGTTTTGTTATGAAAGGGACTTTCTGATGATAAGCAGGCTGATGATAAGCAGGCTGATGTTATTGATGCGTTTAACACTACTTCCAGATATTTGGACGATATTTTAAATATTAATAATGTTTATTTTGAAAAAATGGTTAGTCAAATATACCCTTCAGAGCTCCAACTTAATAAAGCCAATGCCTCTGATACCGAAGCCGCAATTTTAGACTTGCATTTGTCAATTTCTAATGGTATTGTTTCTACCAAAATTTATGATAAACGTGACGACTTTGATTTTGAAATTGTCAATTTCCCATTTTTAGATGGTGATGTTCCTCGTTCTACATCCTATGGAGTCTATATCTCTCAACTCATTCGTTTTGCTAGAGCATCTAGCTATGTTACTGACTTCAACACTCGCAATAAATTGTTAACTCAGAAACTTCTTAAACAGGGCTATCGGTATCATAAACTTCGCAAAACATTTTCAAAATTTTATAGACGATACTTTGATTTGATTTCTAAATAATTCCAAGTTGGACTTAAATCTCTCTTGCGCCAAGGACTTTCGGAACCTGATTTCTATGGTGACTTGGTGTATAAGTTGAAGAAGATTGTTGGCTCTAATAATTTTTCAGCGCAGTTCATTAAAATAATTTCCCATTATAAAAAGATTGGCTATAACATTAATGTATTGCAACAGACTGCATGCTTGGTAGTCAACCCAATCACAGTTGGCAACTTTGCTTTCCTCTTTAATTGCACGCCGGTGGGTCGGACTTCAGACTCTATGATGGTTCCGACTTAAAGACTTATCTATTGATGAGATGGTAGGGGCCTGATGCTTTGGCTGTTTGTCGGGCCCACCGGGGTTTACCTGTTGGATTTCTTTTGCTCCGGTATTCAGTTTAATTAACTGTTGAGTCCTTATCCTTGCTTTATCTCCTTGTTATATCTTGATTTATATGTTTTAGGAGATGATGCATTGATAAGTTAGGGGTCTTTCATGCAAACCAAATATCTATGTGTCTTGATCCACATCTGAATTAAGGGTGAGGTTGGCGCCGTTAAACCGGTTTAAGCCCTCCAGTAAAATATTTTACTGACCGTTCCAAGGCGGTACTTCTTTTGTGGATCTTTTTTGTTCTGTCTTGTGTTTGCTATGTTTTGTGCGCGTCTGTTTATATGTGCTTCGTGGTCACCTGCTGGGAAAGGGCTGACCTCTTGGCTCTCGTTTGTGGTGTCTTCTGTGAGTTTGTCACTTTCCCATTGGTATCCTGGGTCAGGTGTGGTACTTGATTGTATCGATTCCTGATCTTTGCAACCTTACTTACTTTAAACAACCTTAATCAAAGTTTCTACGAACTTAGGTTTGTATGCGTGATTGTCTCTTGCCTATTCGCAACGAAGTCTACATCTGTGAAAAAAGGGTAATTTTTTAATATAATTATTGTAGAAGCAGAACTTTTATCATCTATAGAAAAGCCTTTGGCAATGAATTAGCCACGAATATGAACTCTTGACTTATTGGGGTGTCCATTTTAATATATTAAAATAGCTAATTATACTCAGGTGCATTAGTTTGGAAAGAAAGGTTTCTAATTGATATGAGGAAAATCCACGACTCCTAAATTCCTTTGATCTTAATAGCACGTCTTGGTTAAAAGGTATGCTGTACCCGCCTAATTATCACAGAAAACAAGAACACCATTAAGTATTCAGTTTATGCTGCTGTTGTATTATAGTTCGTTGTCCATATTAACAGGGCCCTGGGAGGATAAGCAGGGCATTAAATTGCCACATTCAAAATAGTTTTTACATACAAACGAAGGTCTTGATGCGGGGGGGGGGGGGGGGGGGGGGGTCTGCTTGCTCACATTTTTGGCAATATTTGATTTATTCTGTATTCATTTAAACTTCTTAATCATTTTTAAGAAAGGTTTTTTTCTTTTATTTGGGGGTGGGGGCTCATTATTCTATATTAATTAGTTTGCTCCATATTTCCTAATCATTATACAATAAGGCCATTATTCCCCAATCATTAAATCCCACTTGGACCTTCAAAAAAACAGGTTAGTTAGGCTTAGATGTTAAAAGAAAACAACAACACCGTATATCAGTATCATCACAAAGGCTGTAACAAACCATTTTGATAAAGTGCAGCCTAACCATTCTTAGTATTGAAATTCACTGTAATAGTTCATTAAGAAATAAGTTTTTTTTCTTTCTCGACCCTCTTCGTTGGAGTCTGCTAGTCAAGGCTTCTGAGTTTCACATAAGATGTGGCTTGGACTTTTTTTTTTCAAAGTATCAATAAATATGAAAACAATATTATTTATATAGTCATGATAGTTGGCTGAGATGTGTGAACCATTCATTTAAATGAACGAGGAACGACTTTGTGCTATTATTAGTTCTCTTTTGTCTGAGGGAATAGCATCCCTATTGTCCAGAGTAAACATCATTTTAAATGTCACACTGTTCTCCTGTAGACAGTCAACAAAACCATGGCATTAGGGTAAAGTCGGGTATATTCGGACAGACAGCTAATGTCGGACAGTGACCTTATTTGTTTCATATTTCAAATATTGGAATAAAAAATTGATTAACTAAGCAAACAGTGAAAATCCTGATGAGACGGCTCATAAGGGGCCGTCTCATCTGGATTTACACTGTTTGCAAATGTGTGTCCGAATTTAGCTGATGTCCGAATTTACCCGACTTTACCCTACCTGTACAAGCATCGTTTCATTACCAGTAAAATTAATGAGTACATACTGTAGACCAACCCACGGGTCACAGAACGATTACAGTCGCTAGACATCAGAAAGACAAACAAAGTAAAGCAAACAGCTCTCTCTTCCCCATCAATAGGATGACAAAACTAGAAAGGACACAAAGTACTGTGCAAAAAAACAAGAAAAAACACAGATCCTCAAAATGGGAGCAACAATAAGCAATGAAATCCCCGCCAGCCTAAGCCACTGGGTAAACCCTTATTGCTACTGATGGAGGATATGAAAATTGTGCGCAATTGATATCACAAGAATTGTGGAAAAATTACCTCGCTAATTGTCCTAAAAAGTGAGTAATTGCAAGGCGCCCAACATAACCACTTCCTGCGCCTTTGTTAACCATTAATGCACTATGGATTCTTCCCTCTGGTATCATACAATAAACTTGGGATGGTTCATCGTAGCAGATTATAATTTCCAAATGAAAACTTGTATTTCTATCTCTGAAGGTCGTTTTCTTCTTTGCAAACAGTGCAGATCCTGATGAAATGTCCTGCGATAGATAAAGCTTTGCAATGTTAATTTGATTTACTGCTTTTGAAATAAGAGGTGGTCTTAAGTGTTTTCCACAGATTAAGAGATGGTTTAAATTAAACGTTTTAAAATTAGTCTAACTCAAAGGCAATGGTTACTCCTTAAACTTGATACAATAAAATGGTTACATTTTAAGAGAACACGTTAAAATGGAATACTACATACAACATATAGAATACATTATTAAGGGTGTAAGTTTTTGTAATATTTGTGTTCACGCATCAGAACGCTACCCTCCCAACCGTCATCCCTAGTGAAGGGTTGTAATTTTGATTTGTCACCTGCATTTTTTATGCTATTGGTGATGAGATTTTTTTAATATTATGTTAAACAAATTATATATTGGGAATTCCTAGCTTGATTGATAGCTTCGATCTGCTGTGATAACGGAGATATATACCATACTCGATTTTAGCGGCAAATCGTATTAGGAAGAAAGTAAGGGTGCAAATATCAGGAATCGATACAATCAAGTACCACACCTGACTCAGGATACCGATGAGAAAGTGACAAAGTCCACAGTTAGACACCACAAACAAGAGACAAGAGGTCAGCCCTTTCCTAGCAGGTGATCATACGGCACATATAAACAGACGTGTACAAAGGCATAGCAAACACAAGACAGAAAAAAATGAAAGTTCCACAAAAGAAGTACCACCTTGGAACGGTCAGTAACATAATTGACTGGAGGGCTTGAATCGGTTTCACGGCGCCAACCTAACCCTTAATTCAGATTCGGATCAAGACACATAGATATTTGGTTTGCATGAAAGACCTCTAACTTCTCATTGCATCATCTCCTAGAACATACACTGCTCAAAATATTTAAAGGAACACTGCGTATTTTGCCATTGATCACAATACAAAGTCACCCATAGTCTCTGGCTCGTAACGAGAGTTGGATTGATAAGGCAAAAACATGTTTCCCCTGTGATTAGTTTGGTTACCCATCAAGGATGATGCTTGTTAGTAATAATGAAGAAATCCCTTTCCAGAAAACTCCATGGAACGCTTTATATAAAAATGGAATTTTGTTAAAAATACCCCTTTTTTATAAAACAAAATTTTAAGAGGATGGTTCAATCAAGCACCACAACAGCATTATTTTTGTACAGTCAATAGCCTTTCAATGTTGCAGAAATCATTAGGTTACGCTATTAACAAATTCGGAAGATTCTACAGAGTTCAAGAAAAATCGTCATTTTCAATAATACTAAAAAATAACACAATTTGAGCCATGAACTAAAGCAGCAATTGTTTTATCAAAAACTTTTTCTGATTCAAAACTTTGACTATCAAATGGCAAAAGTAACTGGGTTTCTGCCTTATAGTCTAGTGAAATACATTACTTGTCTATTGGACAGGGGTTAACATTATCACCTATGGAAAATCATCAGACGTTCCTTTGAATATTTTGCGCAGTGTATAATCTTGCCAGAACATTCACTGCTCGCATAAATGAGATAAAAATAATTCGAGAAATTTGGTACTTATACGGTATTTTAAAGCAACGAAGGCTCCGTCGAGTTTTGCCAATGCACAGGCTCGTCTGAGCTTTCGATGCTCGCATAAATAAGACAACATCTGAAGGCTTGGTATTGATCGGATTATTAAGCAACGCATGCCCGTGCGAGCCTGTGCTAATGCACAGACTCACCAGAGTCACTGCTGCTACCTACACTACAGGGAATCGGTTCCCACCCTGAAACAGGTCACCTAAGCTCTCCCCAGTCATACGCTAGTCTTCCACAGACACAGTCTCTGCATGTGGTTGTATGCTTTCCCGCAGGCCGTTTGATTCTCCGGGGAGTCGTATCCCCAAGGTCTGTATTCGATGCATGGGAACGATGCTGTCCCCATGCCATCTTTATGTTTTGGAATGACACTCATGCTATAACTCGTCTGCAGGCTGGGGGACTTCTTCATCACATCACTCTTTGCTGGGCTTGTCACATGATAATCCAGATCTAGTTTTTCACTGGGCTTGTCACGTGATAATCGAGATCCATTTTTCACTGGGCTTGGCACGTGCTAATCCAGATCCATTTTTACTGGGCTTGGCACATGCTAATCCATATCCATTTTTTTCACTGGGCTTGGCACGCGCTAATCCAGATCCATATTTTCACTGGGCTTGGCACATGCAAATCCAGATCCATTCTTTCACTGGGCACATGGTAATCCAGATCCATTTTTCACTGGACTTGTCTCACGTCCCAAACAAAGTCCATGCCTGTGGTTTTTGCAGTCACACAGGCCGCCTGATTCTTCGGGGGGGGGGGGGGGGAGGGGGGATCGTATCCCCAAGGTCTGTCTTTGATGCATGGCGTTGTTGCTTCCCCCTGCCATCTTCATTGTTTTGGACACGATAATCCAGTATATAGTTGTCGGCTAAATTCTTCGGGAGTGTCACTCGCCCTCAGCCAGGTAGTCCCGTCTTTGGGGGGAACATACTCAATCATTAGCTGTCCCCAAAAGATAGCCAATAAAAATATTTGTTTTGTATGTGCAGTCAAACCTGTCCTAGGCAAACACCTAAGGAACAGGCAATACTGCCTGCTGTTAGGGCACTTGCCAAAATAAAGTTCAAATTTCAGTGATACTGTCTTTTAGAAAGATGTCCGCTTAGACAGGTGCTTGCTTGGGACATGGTTTGACTGTATTGATTTTATTGTTGTATATTATTATATATTATTGTATAAATGTAACATAAAATATTAACCATATTCTCTTGCTGTTTCTATAAAATATTGGTTAAATGTATTTCAATATCAATAACGCTTGGCCAGAAAAATGAGTATGAAAAGTATTCGTTTATAGTTGCCATTAATGGATACCTTTACATGTAGCATCAGTTATCAGTTTTCGCGACTCACACTCAACAACAACAACAACAGTTCGTGTTATACTTATGCAGACGTTAAATTAAAATGCAAATGTCCAATGGGGATCTTTGACATATCTCCTATGCTAGAAAATTACATTTGAATGCTATGAAATGTGTTTTTACCACCTTTTACCAGAGGGTCTGTAAAGTGGGGCACACAATGACAGTTTTCCTTAAAAAATTTTTTTACAGCATTTTTGCATTTTGAAAGGTAAAATTGACTTCTACAACTCCTGCAATAATTAGAATTCTGATTTACAACGTCAAAAAGGTATACACGGATCACATAAAGGAAAGATTATAATTACGTGCCATATTACCCTTGCTAAACCCGTTGATGAGCTGACACCTCGCCCGTCGTTACACGTTTCTACAGTTAACCTCCGATGAAACTCCGGTTTTAATGTGAACAGTTTCCATAGCTTAAATATAGAGACCTACTCGTTGAGGCTTAATTCAACCGATGGACTGCTTTCCCACCAAAAATGTGGGTTTTTTTCTGAAGTAAAAAATCCAATGTTTATAATTGTTGTATCGATGGCATCATATCTGTAGATTTTCTCTTGCAATGTACTACTCCACAACTCGTGTATGGCAGTGACGTATAAGGCAAATCCCCAAATCGCTACAGCTTTCAATAACTGTAAGATCTGCAGATAAATTAAATCTGATACACGTACAAAACATAGTATGACGTCACTTTTGAAATCTCATTGTTTGATAATAATTCTTATTATCATATGACGTCGCGTCTGGGAGTGTATTTACGCCAAGCAATAAAATCGATAAACCACTAGTGGTTTATAGATTTTCGGGAAACGTTATGATGCCCATAACAACGTTGCGTGTAATGACAAAAGTATAACTAGAAGTTTTTACAGCATAAATGAGATGTTGAAGTAATCTTAATGTCATATGATAAATAGAATCAAACAATCGTGCTCTTGTAATATTGAACTTATTAAACGAGTTGGGGAAAAGAGATAAAATGCGAGGCTTGCCGAGCATTTTATCTCTTTTTCGCAACCGGCATGAGCACCTATGTATGATCGTCTACTTCTCACCGAAATAAATCATTGAACACTTACTATGCATGTTATGGTGTCTACATTTGAGCCAGTATCCTGCATAAGATACAAGTTGACATGTACGTACAGCGAAGATTCAAATCAGTCTGTACGTCTACACAGTCTAATCAGAGCCTTAATTTTCCGCCGTAAGACCCTTAGCTACCTTTAGAGTGCCCATTAAAGAATCTGATCAGACTGCGCATCCGCGCAGGCTGATCTGAATCTTTGATGTGCGCACATGCTAGCTTGTTTTATTTGCTGGACGCCAGCTCAATTCGTTTTTGTAACAGTTGCTGTAAAATGTACAGTCAGGGGCCAAAAGTAATTCCACAACGTCGTAAATCCGAAATATATGCGCGGATCCAGAAGGGGGGCAGGGGGTCCGGACCGCCCCCACCTGAAAAATCACAAAATTTTAGGGTTTCTAAGCCATACTGGTCCGGATCTCCTGAAAAATAACAAACCTACCAGGCCAGCATTCAAAGTTGGGCCATCATCGACCCGACCGCAAAACGCCATTTAAATGGCGTATCGCTGGCGGGCCGATGATGGCCCGCTTTTCCTGCTTTTTGGACATTCTCTCCCCTCATTAACAAAAAAATATAATAAAAAAAAACGCTGTCACAGTTGGACCCCCTCTGACAAAGCTTTCTGGATACGCGCATGCATAGACTTCAGTGTATTTTCCTGTTTGCAAGAACATTTACTGCGCTTCAACTTAAATGGTTTTCTCTAAAGTTCATCCAGCGTGTCACAGCATTGTATCACCGTATCAAACCAGGAAGTAACTCTAAAAAGACTGATAAGTATGCTGCGGATTGCTCAAAAGCTGTATGTTGGGGCGTAAAGTGATCTATGTGAGATGTATAAGTTGTTCATACAACAATGTGGCCAAAAGTATCCGTCTCCTTGACAAAAAGCAATTCTTGTTTATACAGGAAAATTTTCATGCAAGTAAGAGCTTTTGAAAGATATATCCCCTTAAGCACGCAAAATATTCAATATCGCGGAAAAGGTAGGGCGTGTTGGTTCTGTTTTTTGTGCTTTTCTAGCGGAAATGTGTTTGAGTGCTCGGAAGGGACGTCTCATAGAGACGTTTCTTTTGAGCACACAAAGCAAGAGTTTTGGTGGGAAATAATGAATATATTCGTTAATATCAAGAACATGTTTTGTTTGTTTAAGTGGGTATCCCGATGAGACGTTTCTCTTGAGCACAAAGAGCATGGTACGTTTTGGTAAATAATGAGTTTTTGAGTATTACTTTAAAATTTGTTCTGATGTCAGAGGTTCTGGTGTTTCTTCAAGTAGGATTATCTTCTGTCTGCTTCAAGGGGGCGTCTCATGGGGATGTTTCTTTTGAGCACATAGAATATACGCTTTGGCGAAAAGTTAGTGAGTATTGTAGTTGTATTGCTATTTTGCTAGCGGAAGTATGTTTTGTTTGCTCAAAAGAGGAGTCTCATCGAGACGTTTCTTTCTAGAACACAGAGCAAGCGTTTCGATGGGGAATAAGGAAGAGATTCGTTAATACCAAGAATATGTTTTGGATGCTAAAGTGGGTGTCTCGATTAAACGTTTCTCTTGAGCACACAGAGCATGGTACGGTTTGGTAATTAATGAGTTTTTGGGTATTACTTTGTTTTGATGTCAGAGTGTGTATCTGAGATGTTCTGGTGCTTCTTCAAGCAGGATTATGTTTTGTTTGCTCCAGCGGGGCGTCTCATGGAGATGTTTTTTGAGCACACCGAACATACGCTTTGGCGAAAAATTAGTGCGTATTGGAGTTGCATTGTTATTTTCCTAGCAGAAGTATGCTTTGTTTGCTCAGGAGAGGCATCTCGTCGAGACATTCCTTTGAGCACACAGACAATGCGTTTTGGTTTTGTTTTGTTTGTTTGTTTGATTTGATTCTTTACGTCCCATCAACAATCTTTCAATTATATAGGGACGGGTCTTCCTGGGTTGAACCAGTACTAAGCTAGGATAAATGTGTTTTGCTCAAGACCACAACGCAGTGACGCTGGTGAGGCTCGAACCCGCGGCCCTTTGGTCTCGAGTCAAGCACTCTACCACTGAGCCACTGTGCTCCCTAATGCGTTTTGGTGGGGAAAAAATGGAGAGCTATAGACCATAGTACACATCGAGTTGGCGCTAAATATTATTGTCTAAACAATGTTTTGTGTTCTGGGCCGCAGGCCTATATCACTGAATAAAGTATTTGTAGTATTTGTATTTGTCATTGTTTCCCTGCATACTTTCTTTCTAAAACTACCGAAGATATGAACTGATAAGCATCAGTCTATATTGTTTTTTACTGAATTTCTCAAATTGGCAGAAATTCTGGTTGCTCTTTTTCTGAGTATCAACGTGTCACCTAGTAATTGGTTCCTACTGTAAAATCTGGGCGAAGGACATTTGAGCGGAAAAATCGGACCCCTAGTGGACATTTGAGTGGTTTTAAAGTGGACCATTGAGCGTAAAAAGAAATGACAGGTGGGCCACCGTACATGTAAATAAGCTGGGACAAGATTACCTGCGAATTGTATGCGAAATACACCGATGGGGACAAGGAATATGTCAGGACCCTGGGCTACAGATACAGAGCCCGTACGGATGTGTAAATGACATTGTTATATACCTTGTGAGTGTTTACTATAGAAACTTGACGTGTTTCAATCGCTGACAGTTGTACTTTTCATCTAAATTTAACGTGTCGCAATGCGACAAATCACTATTCGCGGGCTTCATACCCATTAATACATGGCAGCAGAGGGCTGCAACGCCATTAAAGCCCGCTCAAGGACATCGTCTGCAAGTTAAGATTTATCGTCGCTAATGTTTAATGGAGAAATGACCAAACTATTTCAATTAGCATAAAATACGCTCCTTTATCATATCGGACAGGCGGCAATCGAAAACGCTCTGAACAATCGATGACCGCGGATCACAGATCGCTTGAAACAGTGTTTTCGATTGCCATTTGTCGCCAATCAGGCGACAAACGGCAGTCGAAAGCTCTGTTTCTAGCGATCTAGGAGCCACGTTCGTCGATAGCATTAACGTTTGCGATTGCCTCCTATCTGAATTATTATTTAATATAGGCCTACTGAATACGTAGCCAAAACAAGGGCTACTAGGAATAATTTACAGTCGGGCGACAAACGGCAATCAAACGATCTCAGATCTACATTCGCCGATAGTATTATCGTTTTCGATTGCCCCCTATGTGAAGTGTTTATTGAATGTAGGCCGACTAAATACATAGCCAAAACAATCCGAAACAAGGGCTACTAGGAATAATATAAAAGTTTCATGTTCCTGTTATAAAAAAATATGTTTCCATACCGGATATGCGGAAATCGAAAACTCTTGGCGAACAATCGATGAACGCGGGTCAGTTATCGCTACAACCAGTGTTTTCGATTGCCGATTGCCGCCAGTCGGGCGACTAATGGCAATCTTAAACTCTGTTTTTCACTATTTTTGGTCTATTTTCGTCAATAATATTGACGTTTTCGATTGCCGCCTATCAGGTGTGAATTCGATGTTACGGTGGACATTTTTGCATACAATTGAATAAAATGATTTGGGACTGCTTGTGCTTGAAAGGAAGGTATATAACAATGACGATATAACATTCTTACAGTAAGACACCACACACGAGAGCCAAGAGGTCAGTCCTTTCCCAGCAGGTGACCACAACGCACATATAAACAGACGCACACAAAGACATAGCAAACACAAGACAGAACAAAAATATAAAAGATCTAAAAAAGAAGTACCGCCTTGGAACGGTCAGTAAAATATTTTTATGGAGGGCTTAAACCGGTTTAACGGCGCCAACCTCACCCTTAATTCAGATGTGGATCAAGACACATAGATATTTGGTTTGCATGAAAGACCCCTAACTTATCAATGCATCATCTCCTAAAACATATAAATCAAGATATAACAAGGAGATAAAGCAAAGATAAGGACTCAACAGTAAATAAAACTGAATACCCGAGCAAAAGAAATCCATGAGGTAAACCCAAGTGGGCCCGGCAAACAGCCAAAGCATCAGGCCCCTACCATCTCATGAATAGATAAGTCTTTAAGTCCGAACCATCATAGAGTCTGAAGTCCGACCCACTGGCGTACAATTAAAGAGGAAAGCAAAGTTGCCAACCTTGATTGGGTTGACCACCAAGCATGCCGTCTGTAGCAATACATTAATGTTATAGCCAATCTTTTTATAATGGGAAATTATTTTAATGAACTGCGCTGAAAAATTATTAGAGCTAACAATCTTCTTCAATTTATACACCAAGTCACCATAGAAATCAGGTTCCGAAAGTCCTTGACGCAAGAGAGATTTAAGTCCAACTTTGAATTTAGAAATCAAATCATAGTATCGTCTATAAAATTTTGAAAATGTTTTGCGAAGTTTATGCTACCGATAGCCTTCTTTAAGAAGTTTCTGAGTTAACAATTAATTAGATGAGTAGCTAAAAACCTTTTATGCATCTACTGGGCATGTATTACAAATCATAGATAGTAAAATAAATTATATCTATAACAAGAGATTGAATTTAAAATTGCTAATTAATAGATGAGTATGATTAACTGACACAATAGAGACAACACACTACTCAACGAATCTGTTTTGGACCAGTCACCTGTCCATTGCAGCCGAATGATTATTGGCTTCGTGACATTTATTTATTACTTATTTATAACATAAAAAATGTTATATCCACTTTCTGAAAATTTGAAATAAGATAACTTTTCACATTTGTCTAAATCAATGAGATCATTGGTGTGTGTAGGGGATTTCATAGAGCTTTATTTTGATAAATGCTTCTCTTCAGTCCACTGACTTTGATGTCCAGCACGACAGCTTACTGATAAAGTCGCCTTTGAGCCCTCTTCCACATCACAGAATGTGGGCATGTTGCATATCAAATTGAATCAACTTAAGCACAGAAACAACCTTTAAGAGGTCCATCATTATCTTCGATGGAGCCAGGATTAAAGTTCATCTTTTACAGAAGAGGTCACAATGTTAAAATTGAAAAGATAGAAAAGTAGATTAAATGTAAGCAAATAAGAGACACTTTAACTTATGGTATATGACTGAGGTGGGAACAGAGGATATAATATTCAGGAAGAGGTCATGGTGTATATCAAATTCAAGGTAAGGAGTTTAGATCAATCTACAAGCAATACTAAGCCATAAGACACCCTGGCCCATTGGAAACTTGGTTTTACCATTGTTACCTCAGCTCTAAAACATGTTTGTGATATGAGAGAATGTTCTTCAACTATTGCAAAATTTGTAGTGTCTGCAACGGTTTTTGTATCAATTATAAACTATCAATGAATACACAAAACACAAAAAGGCATATTTCCGTTTCTTTGTTTTGCTGTGATAAGTTTAGTGCAAAAAAAGGAAACTAAATACCCAGCAGGCACAAAGCGTTTATTCAACGTGAGTCAATGTTGAGTCAATGTTGAAATTTGGTTGATCGGTTGAACAACCTTATATCAACATTCATTGAACTCCTTTGTAGGTAGTTGATGAAACGTTGGCGCCTAATTGTTGAATAAACGTTGATATTTGGTTTAACTGACGATCTGCATGGTTGATATTCTTTAGTCAATGTTTGCATCAGGTTGTAATTAAATACCTATTCAACACCCAGAGGGTCTGGGGGTACTCTCATTTTCTCTTCATATGTGGGCTCGGGCCCAGCATCTTCCGTTCACCCCCCCCAAAAAAAAAAATATCAGGAATTTCAAGCACCCCAAAATAATATTTGAAATTTTGGCAACCCAAAAAATATCACAGGTTCTGTACCTTGACCTTAGGAAAAGACCCTAAAATGCATAGAAATTACAACTAAATATAGTCCAATTTTGTGATGACCCCCCAAAAAATATCCACAAAATCTTCATACCCCCAAAAAAATTATTTTTTTCTGGTAACCCAAAAATATTGAAATTCAAATTTTGAACCCCAAAAATGACCAGAGCCTACGTTTGTATGAAAATATCAGAGTACCCCCCCCCCCCCCCCCCCCTGGGATTCGACTGTACAAAAAAAATGGTGTACTGCTGAATTAAGACACTTTACCCCAGCTTTTGCCATACTAACAGTGACGCCTCTGATCAAACTATAAGTTTCTTTGGCTGATCTGAGTCGTTGCTGTGCACAGAGCCCGTCGATCATTGGAATATGTTAATTATATGGTAGATTGCCTAGGCTTTTTCTAGGGTAAAAATCTTAATGTGATATATTTTTTTAAAAAAGCATTGCTTGTTATGGAAAACCGGAAATGAATCCACTTCCGCAAAGAAGAAAAAAATCAGACGAGAAATATCACATGTGCTGTTTAAACACTCTTGAATTGTTTTTCGTGACTTTATATGCAGGTAATGATTATTAGCCAACAAGACAAAAGTCCACTTGATCTTACTGTAAAGTGTCAGCTGTGAGAAATGGGTATATGTTGGTATTTTCAGTCATTTTGGTGAGCTTTTGAAGACAGACTTAAATTAGCAAGTAGATCTATAGTCATTCGCCTCAAAACTAAAAAGCATGAAGCTTTTCATTCATTGACATCGGCTGTTTTCCATAAAAGCTGTTAGTTGAAAGAACTTCTATTTCCAATGACAAACGCCACAATTTCGGTTGCATTTCGTACGCATGCGCAGAAGGAATACGGTAAGGTTTGGGAAATGAAGAGCACTCCTATCCTTAACATTTTAGCACTTTTACTTTTTTAAAACAAGCAATGCATTTACTCAAAATTTGGCCTAAACGACACCCAGTATAAAGACTTAAAAAGAGGGGTGGGAGAAGAAAGTGCACGTTCTCACGGCATTGTAAATAGTGAATCGCTTTGAAACGTATTTTGCTGCCTACTATGCATATTTTACTGCTAAACTACACCAATTTCAAAAATATTAGGGCAATTTGAAAATTTGGTGTTTGTAATCATGTCAACTATGGAAAATATACGCCTTATCGCTAGATCTTCTTTATGTCATAGGTTGATGTTAGGAAAACAAGCATGACTTGCACTTTCATCTTTTTTTACGGAAGCTTGTTACAATATTTGCAAATACTCCAAATAGATAGCTCAAAACGGTTTTCTTGAACTTTTAAGTAGCTGTGTAGTTCACATCCTATTTTTGATGATTTCCACTCAACCCCTCACTCACTGACCCCTTCCCAAAGTGTACAAAAGTTACCAAAATGGGACACAAAATGCTGCAATCGCCACCCTATTTCCCAAGCCCACACCACCATCTCCCCACTCTGTCTGTTGTATTCCTGCAAAACCAAAAATCTGCTTTGCCAAAATAAATTCAAATTAATTATCTTTACTATTTGCTTTCTTGTTAATGTATTGCCTAGGAAAATAAGCAGTAAGCGCATGCTCAATTAATCAGCGTGTTGAAATAGCTTTGTTGTTTCTTTGTGTATGTTTTTAAGGCAAACAGTCAGTACTCCTTAAAATTTCTCGTACATCCTTTTTTACAAAATGGATGAGTACTGTACTCTTTTGAAAATAAAGCTTATCTAAAGCCCTGCAGGGCTTTAGTTAAGAGTGTGTAATTCAATTTATATTTCTCAATGATACTATATAAGTTGTGGGTACTAAAAAGAACCATCTCAATGAAACAATTCTTTAGAGCACCCAAAAAATATTCACAATTTTACGCTCAAAATTTTCTTCACCTATCTATTATGTTGAGTATGGTAAAAATGGGTCGAAATTGATATTTTCAGAGAAAGAAAGGCATTTGTCTCAGTTTGCTGGCAGTTATGATCTTGAATTACCTTTCAAATCAGGCATAAGTGTCACAAGAGAGGAAACTAACAGCGAAGACCTTTACAAGTCAATGGCTGCTGGCGTCCAAAGTCAAGAGAAAATCAAGAGGTTAGTATAATAGGCAATTTTCACTGAATATGTAGTAAAACCTGTTTAAAATGGCCACTCTCAAAAAGATCAAAAATGGTTTTCGAGCCCAATTATTGGTTAATGCAGGTCAAAAGTATTGCAGAATGGGGAGCACATTAAGCTGCTATTTGTCATTAAGATCTTTGTTTTGTCTATTTTAGTGGCAGTTTTACACAGGTTTTACTGTTATTCATTACATGTTGCAGCACATATTATATATAATCTGGACCTCGATGTGAGACAGGGGACAAAAATTCCACTCGTGGGCTTGTAATAACGAGTGAAATCTAGATTGGACAAGTTATTCTTTGGGAAAAATTACTCGTCCTTTCTTGTTTCACCCTAAAATCTGAGGGTGAACCTACTCAAACTAGCATTTTCTGAGAATTCATTTGAAATCGTTTTGACAGCAGATGGGATGCAGTTATGAATTTGACTGGGTAAATATCATTTTAACAGTGATTTAAGGAACTTTATAAATCATATTACATATTAATCCCTTATGTACTTTTGTCCTGCAGGACAAGTGCAATATTGAATAATTTTTATCCTCTGTGAGAAAACCTGACATTGTTGTATGCAAACAATAAAGATGCAGGCTACTGAGACTAGCCTGCACACCTGCACAGTCTGATCAGCATTTATTATTAGCTTTCTGGAAAGTTAATTGGCTATACTTCCTGTACCCAAACTTCAAGATTCTAGCTAGTCTCTGTAGCTGAGCAGGCTGTTTGAGTCTTACATGGTTGCAAATCCTAAAGGCATTTAGATGGACAGTCAATGAGATACATCTGCACAGCAATGTCATTCTTTAAATATGCATGATTAGCTATTCAATGCTGTTTAATTTCTGGTTTGGGTTTTAACCTTCATGAACATCCATATAATGTCACAATATAATGTCTGAATATCAGGGGCACAACCTCATCGGCTCAGACTTGTTTTAATTTGTTGTTTTTTTGCATGTGCCACAATATTTTAATAGCTGTGGTATAAACTTTGGTAATGTGTTTAACAGGCTCAGGCCTTAAGTTAAGAGTTCCTACCAAAGAAAATATTTTTCTTATTTCTCAACCAAAACATATATGACAAATGCAAGTCTAAAAACGTGACTTCGGTAACAGAGATATTATCTTTGTTAAGTTGGAGCTCTGGATGATATATTTTAGTTACCATATTGTCAAAATAAACATTATTAATGTTTAAAATATCATCCAAATATCTGGATACAGTTTTAAAAGATAAATAATCTCAGCCTGCTTATCGTCAGAAAAAGACATCATAAGGTCCCTCTCATAACAAAACAGGTATAAATCGGTAACAAGGAGAGTAAAACAACCCGTCTATACAATCTGGTGCCAAATTGAATAAAAAAGTTGTCCATCATAAAGGTCAGCAAATCATATACATTTTGACAAGACCATGCATGATATTTGTTAAAGTTATCATAATTAAAAACAAGTTTCTGTCGATACATGCAAGGTTAGGAGAGCCTTCTCTATTGAAGATTCTTTCAATAAGATCAATACGTTTATCTTAAATCAAATTTTGAGGTAAAGAGTAGAAAATCCTATGTAGACAAACTAGTCACATTGAAATCTCTAGCTTCAAGTATATCTAAAATTAAACCTGAATTTTTAATAGTCCAAAATAGATTCTTACCGGATCTTTCATATATCTTTTCACAGTACTTGATAACATGTTTTTGTCAGCCATAAGACATTGTTTTTGTCAGCCATAAGACATGAGGTTAACAGTTTAGAAAGTATTATTGTCGTACAGGAACAAGAATTAGCAATTAATCTTGCTCTATAGGTTTTATATGGAGTTTAGGTAACCAGTACAACATAAGAACCTTGTCTTGGATTTCTTTATTTTTGGAACCAAAATGTAGTGCTGTATGACAACCATGCCCATCAGCAACCACCCTCTCACTCAAAAAAGTCTGCAGTTTATAGGCATTGGTGTCAATAAGCTCAGCACTACAGTAACCATATTGTTAGTGACACCAAAATTTAACCTATTCATCTTATACTCAGACCTGTATCTTTCCCTTGAATTTTCTCCTAAATTATTTGCTTGTTAAGTCCATTAATCCGTTTTATTAGCACTGGCTTCTTTCCATTCTGACACCATTAAGCTGTGCTTGATCTCAGATTGATTAAAAAAGGTTTTTTCTAAAGATTAACCCAAAGTTAGCAGAACACACATTTATCTCAATTTTATTGACTGCTTGACGATCAGTGGTAGGTTTAGTTTTATAGAACTTTAAAATCTCAAACTCAAGGGCTGACCCGAAGGCATGCACAGGCCTTGCCACTTCTTAAAGTCCTAATATCTCAGAAATCAGTCAGATCTCACCCCTAAACCACATATATTAAAGATCCTATGAGAACATGCATTCAATAACACTGACTAAGATGTACCTCTGGGCTTTGCTTGGCATGCCCCACCCCCTTCGCTTCAAAAAGGTACGATACATCTCTAAATCCGTTCAGATCCCCATCCCTTAACCATATTTAATTTTGTTTTGATAAGACGCAATCAATAACCCTGATCAGGAGTCCTTCGGGGGAGTGCCCAAAGGCTGGCCCACGGGTCTGTCCGAACCACCCAAATTTTTGTCCAGATAAATTCTCACTAACCTCTCAATTTATTTTTGTGATTTTTATGATATACATGTATAGTTTTACAATAAAGTTTGATCAAGGGCTGACCTGGAGGCATGTCCAGGCCCAACCAATTATTAAAGTCCTAATATCACGTAAACCATTCAGCATGATTCTATCCTTATAACCATATATATTCTTGTTTCTTATAATAAGAGGAATTCAAAGGCACTGACCAGGATATAACGCCAGGGCATTGGGGGCGGTTTGGGAGACTTTATTATCACTAGATTATCATTATTATTATTATTATTATTATTATTATTATTATTATTATTATTGTTGTTGTAGTGGCATTAATTTTCACGGCATATAGATATTAATATCCTGGACATATTTTAGCTCAACTTTCAGTCCCTGCCATTTTGAACCCATATGCAATTTGTTTGTTAACAAGAGGAAATCTAGATCAGCCAGCTTCTTCTTCTGTTTCACAAACAAAAAAGCCAGTTGATCTGGATTTCCACTGTTTAACAAACAAAAGAAGACAGCTGATCTGGAATTCCACTGTTAGCAAACAAAAGAAACCAGCTGATCTGGCTTTCCACTGTTTAACAAACAAAAGAAACCAGCTGATCTTGCTTTCCATTGTTTAACAAACAAAAGACGCCAGCTGATCTGGATTTCCACTGTTCAACAAAAAAAATAAGCCAGCTGATTGATCTTGATTTCCACTGTTTTACAAACGCAAGAAGCCAGCTGATCTGGATTTCCACTGTTTAACAAACGCAAGAAGCCAGCTGGTCAGGATTTCCACTGTTTAACAAACACAAGAAGCCAGCTGATTTGGATTTACACTGTTTAGCAAACTATAGGAGCCTGCTGATGAGGAATTTCACTGTTTCCACTCTGCTTGTAAAACATACTTATCGTGTTTATTTAATGCTGGAATTAAACAGTAAGTTATAGTCTGCCAAACTTGACCTTAGACTGATTAATTTTCGCCAAAATCTTCGTGATATTCGTGCGTTTTCGTGAAGTACTCCGACCTTGGTCACGCTTTTACAGAGAATATGAAGATAATGTCAATTGGTTACTGCAAATGGCCTGATAGCCTAGTGGTTAGTTGACTACTTACAGATCAAGCATACCAGGATCGAAACTTGGAAGGAACCTCTTTTGTATAATTGTCAAATTGATTTCTTTTTTAAGTTTATATTGTTTTTATATTTACGTCATCTCGTGATGAGCTTTACATATTTCATTTGTATTTAGTCGCTTTTGTATTCATTATTCCCTAAGTTCCCCACCCTTTCCTTGTCAGCTGATAACATTTGCAAATAGTTTGAACCGAGTTCAGTACAAACAAAACGTCGGTTCTGATCTGGATACAGACCATTTGACACTCTGATAGTGTTCCTGTAAGAATTTGAAAAAATTAAAAGTCAGCAGATGATAACAAAAGTCTCAAAAAATATTCAGCGTGCAAAGAGTTAATCACATGTAGGCTTATTGAAATTATCACGGTGCTACGTGTGTATTTGTCGCATAAACGCATGCTAAATTCAAATAAATATATTGTGCACAAAATCAAGAATAAAGACAAACAAACTAGCAAATCGAAAATAAAATGGAAAAATCTAATTAAATGCTACTGAACTCAAACCCACATCTTTTGAGTGTTAAAAACACTCAACTACCCACTAGGCTATGGGGGAATTGTGATAAATTTCATTCAGATTGGTAATTGTACAACAATCTAAAGCGCAAAATTTACGAAGATTCACGAATACTGAGTGAAAGGTCATTGAATATTCATATGTCTCGGGTCAATTTTGACAAACAATAATTAGAAGAAGTGTTGTACATACAAATATCCAGCATGTCAACTCTAGCAGTTGAACAGACTGGTTGCATACACATATTAAGCATGTCAACTCTAGCAGTTGAACAGACCGGTTACATACACATATCCAGCAAGTCAACTTTAGCAGTTGAACAGACCAGTTACATACACATATCCAGCATGTCAACTCTAGCAGTTGAATAGACTGGTTACATACACATATTAAGCTGTCAACTCTAGCAGTTGAACAGACCGGTTGCATACACATATCCAGCATGTCAACTCTAGCAGTTGAACAGACCGGTTGCATACACATATCCAGCATGTCAACTCTAGCAGTTGAAAAGACTGGTTGCCTACACATATCCAGCATTTCAACTCTAGCAGTTGAACAGACTGGTATACATACAAACATCCAGCTTGTAAACTCTTATAGTTGTACAGACCGGTATACATACAAATATCCATTATATCAACTCTTATAGTTGAACAGACTGCTATACACACCAATATCCAGCATGTGAACTCTAGCAGTTGAACAGACTGGTTGCATACACATATCCAGCATGTCAACTCTAGCAGTTGAACAGACCAGTTACATACACATATCCAGCATGTCAACTCTAGCAGTTGAACAGACCGGTTGTATACACATATCCAGCATGTCAACTCTAACAATTGAAAAGACTGGTTGCATACACATATCCAGCATGTCAACTCTAGCAGTTGAACAGACCGATTGCATACACATATCCAGCATGTCAACTCTAGCAGTTGAACAGACCGGTTACATACACATATCCAGCATGTCAACTTTAGAAGTTGAACAAACCAGTTACATACACATATCCAGCATGTCATTTCTAGCAGTTGAACAGACTGGTTACATACACATATTAAGCATGTCAACTCTAGCAGTTGAACAGACCGGTTGCATACACATATCCAGCATGTCAACTCTAGCAGTTGAACAGGCCGGTTGCATACACATATCCAGCATTTCAACTCTAGCAGTTGAAAAGACTGGTTGCCTACACATATCCAGCATGTCAACTTTAACAGTTGAACAGACCGGTATACATACAAATATCCTTTATGTCAGCTCTAGCAGTTGAACAGACTGGTATACATACAAATATCCAGCATGTGAACTCTTATAGTTGAACAGACTGGTATACACACAAATATCCAGCATGTGAACTCTGATGGTTGAACAGACTGGTATACACACAAATATCCAGCATGTGAACTCTAGCAGTTGAACAGACTGGTTGCATACACATATCCAGCATGTCAATTCTAGCAGTTGAACAGACCGGTTGTATACACATATCCAGCATGTCAACTCTAACAATTGAAAAGACTGGTTGCATACACATATCCAGCTTGTCAACTCTAGCAGTTGAACAGACCGGTTGCATACACATATCCAGCATGTCAACTCTAGCAGTTGAACAGACCGGTTACATACACATATCCAGCTTTTCAACTCTAGCAGTTGAACAGACCGGTTGCATACACATATCCAGCATGTCAACTCTAGTAGTTGAACAGACCAGTTGCATACACATATCCAGCATGTCAACTCTAGCAGTTGAACAAACTGGTTACATATACATATTAAGCATGTCAACTCTAGCAGTTGAACAGACAAGGTACATACACATATCCAGCATGGTAACTCTAGCAGTTGAACAGACAATGTACATACACATATCCAGCATGTGGTCTCTAGCAGTTGAACAGACCGGTTACATACACTTATCCAGCATGTCAACTCTTACAGTTGAACAGACTGGTTACATACACATATCCAGCATGTCAACTCTAGCAGTTGAACAGACTGGTTGCATACACATATCCAGCATGTCAACTCTAGCAGTTGAACAGACCGGTAACATACTCATATCCAGCATGTCAACTCTAGCAGTTGAACAGACCGGTTACATACACATATCCAGCATGTCAACTCTAGCAGTTGACCAGACTGGTTGCATACACATATCCAGCATGTTAACTCTAGCAGTTGAACAGACCGGTTGCATACACATATCCAGCATGTCAACTCTAGCAGTTGAACAGACCAGTTACATACACATATCCAGCATGTCAACTCTAGCAGTTGAACAGACCTGTTGTATACACATATCCAGCATGTACACTCTAGCATTTGAACAGACCGGCTACATACACATATCCAGCATGTCGTCTCTAGCAGTTAAACAGACCTAATGTATACAAATATCCAGCCTGTCAACTCTAGCAGTTGAACAGACCGGTTACATACACATATCCAGCATGTCAACTCTAGCAGTTGAACAGACTTGTTACATCCACATATCCAGCATGTCAACTCTAGCAGTTGAACAGACCGGTTACATACACATATCCAGCATGTCAACTCTAGCAGTTGAACAGACTGGTTACATCCACATATCCAGCATGTCAACTCTAGCAGTTGAACAGACCGGTTGAATACAAATATCCAGCATGTCAACTCTAACAGTTGAACAGACCGGTTGCATACACATATCCAGCATGTCAACTCTAGCAGTTGAACGGACCGGTTACATACACATTTCCAGCATGTCAACTCTAGCAGTTGAACAGACCGGTTACATACAAATATCCAGCATGTCAACTCTAACAGTTGAACAGACCGGTTGCATACACATATCCAGCATGTCAACTCTAGCAGTTGAAAAGACCGGTTGCCTACACATATCGAGCATGTCCTTTCTAGCAGTTGAACAGACTGGTTAACATCCACATATCCAGCATGTCAACTCTAGCAGTTGAACAGACTGGTATACATACAAATATCCAGCATGTGAACTCTTATAGTTGAACAGACTGCTATACACACCAATATCCAGCATGTAAACTCAAGCAGTTGAACAGACTGGTTGCATACACATATCCAGCATGTCAACTCTAGCAGTTGAACAGACCAGTTACATACACATATCCAGCATGTCAACTCTAGCAGTTGAACAGACCGGTTGTATACACATATCCAGCATGTCAACTCTAACAATTGAAACGACTGGTTGCATACACATATCCAGCATGTCAACTCTAGCAGTTGAACAGACCGATTGCATACACATATCCAGCATGTCAACTCTAGCAGTTGAACAGACCGGTTACATACACATATCCAGCATGTCAACTCTAGCAGTTGAACAGACCGATTGCATACACATATCCAGCATGTCAACTCTAGCAGTTGAACAGACCGGTTACATACACATATCCAGCATGTCAACTTTAGAAGTTGAACAAACCAGTTACATACACATATCCAGCATGTCATTTCTAGCAGTTGAACAGACTGGTTACATACACATATTAAGCATGTCAACTCTAGCAGTTGAACAGACCGGTTGCATACACATATCCAGCATGTCAACTCTAGCAGTTGAACAGGCCGGTTGCATACACATATCCAGCATTTCAACTCTAGCAGTTGAAAAGACTGGTTGCCTACACATATCCAGCATGTCAACTTTAACAGTTGAACAGACCTGTATACATACAAATATCCATTATGTCAGCTCTAGCAGTTGAACAGACTGGTATACATACAAATATCCAGCATGTGAACTCTTATAGTTGAACAGACTGGTATACACACAAATATCCAGCATGTGAACTCTTATAGTTGAACAGACTGGTATACACACAAATATCCAGCATGTGAACTCTAGCAGTTGAACAGACTGGTTGCATACACATATCCAGCATGTCAATTCTAGCAGTTGAACAGACCGGTTGTATACACATATCCAGCATGTCAACTCTAACAATTGAAAAGACTGGTTGCATACACATATCCAGCTTGTCAACTCTAGCAGTTGAACAGACCGGTTGCATACACATATCCAGCATGTCAACTCTAGCAGTTGAACAGACCGGTTACATACACATATCCAGCTTTTCAACTCTAGCAGTTGAACAGACCGGTTGCATACACATATCCAGCATGTCAACTCTAGCAGTTGAACAAACTGGTTACATATACATATTAAGCATGTCAACTCTAGCAGTTGAACAGACAAGGTACATACACATATCCAGCATGGTAACTCTAGCAGTTGAACAGAAAATGTACATACACATATCCAGCATGTGGTCTCTAGCAGTTGAACAGACCGGTTACATACACTTATCCAGCATGTCAACTCTTACAGTTGAACAGACCGGTTACATACACATATCCAGCATGTCAACTCTAGCAGTTGAACAGACTGGTTGCATACACATATCCAGCATGTCAACTCTAGCAGTTGAACAGACCTGTAACATACTCATATCCAGCATGTCAACTCTAGCAGTTGAACAGACCGGTTACATACACATATCCAGCATGTCAACTCTAGCAGTTGACCAGACTGGTTGCATACACATATCCAGCATGTTAACTCTAGCAGTTGAACAGACCGGTTGCATACACATATCCAGCATGTCAACTCTAGCAGTTGAACAGACCAGTTACATACACATATCCAGCATGTCAACTCAAGCAGTTGAACAGACCTGTTGTATACACATATCCAGCATGTCCACTCTAGCATTTGAACAGACCGGCTACATACACATATCCAGCATGTCGTCTCTAGCAGTTGAACAGACCAGTTACATACACATATCCAGCATGTCAACTCTAGCAGTTAAACAGACCTAATGTATACAAATATCCAGCCTGTCAACTCTAGCAGTTGAACAGACCGGTTACATACACATATCCAGCATGTCAACTCTAGCAGTTGAACAGACTTGTTACATCCACATATCCAGCATGTCAACTCTAGCAGTTGAACAGACCGGTTACATACACATATCCAGCATGTCAACTCTAGCAGTTGAACAGACTGGTTACATCCACATATCCAGTATGTCAACTCTAGCAGTTGAACAGACCGGTTGAATACAAATATCCAGCATGTCAACTCTAACAGTTGAACAGACCGGTTGCATACACATATCCAGCATGTCAACTCTAGCAGTTGAACGGACCGGTTACATACACATTTCCAGCATGTCAACTCTAGCAATTGAACAGACCGGTTGCATACAAATATCCAGCATGTCAACTCTAGCAGTTGAACAGACCGGTTACATACACATATCCAGCATGTCAACTCTAGCAGTTGACCAGACTGGTTGCATACACATATCCAGCATGTTAACTCTAGCAGTTGAACAGACCGGTTGCATACACATATCCAGCATGTCAACTCTAGCAGTTGAACAGACCAGTTACATACACATATCCAGCATGTCAACTCAAGCAGTTGAACAGACCTGTTGTATACACATATCCAGCATGTCCACTCTAGCATTTGAACAGACCGGCTACATACACATATCCAGCATGTCGTCTCTAGCAGTTGAACAGACCAGTTACATACACATATCCAGCATGTCAACTCTAGCAGTTAAACAGACCTAATGTATACAAATATCCAGCCTGTCAACTCTAGCAGTTGAACAGACCGGTTACATACACATATCCAGCATGTCAACTCTAGCAGTTGAACAGACTTGTTACATCCACATATCCAGCATGTCAACTCTAGCAGTTGAACAGACCGGTTACATACACATATCCAGCATGTCAACTCTAGCAGTTGAACAGACTGGTAACATCCACATATCCAGCATGTCAACTCTAGCAGTTGAACAGACCGGTTGAATACAAATATCCAGCATGTCAACTCTAACAGTTGAACAGACCGGTTGCATACACATATCCAGCATGTCAACTCTAGCAGTTGAACGGACCGGTTACATACACATTTCCAGCATGTCAACTCTAGCAATTGAACAGACCGGTTGCATACAAATATCCAGCATGTCAACTCTAACAGTTGAACAGACCGGTTGCATACACATATCCAGCATGTCAACTCTAGCAGTTGAAAAGACCGGTTGCCTACACATATCGAGCATGTCCTTTCTAGCAGTTGAACAGACTGGTTTACATCCACATATCCAGCATGTCAACTCTAGCAGTTGAACAGACTGGTATACATACAAATATCCAGCATGTGAACTCTTATAGTTGAACAGACTGCTATACACACCAATATCCAGCATGTGAACTCTAGCAGTTGAACAGACTGGTTGCATACACATATCCAGCATGTCAACTCTAGCAGTTGAACAGACCAGTTACATACACATATCCAGCATGTCAACTCTAGCAGTTGAACAGACCGGTTGTATACACATATCCAGCATGTCAACTCTAACAATTGAAACGACTGGTTGCATACACATATCCAGCATGTCAACTCTAGCAGTTGAACAGACCGATTGCATACACATATCCAGCATGTCAACTCTAGCAGTTGAACAGACCGGTTACATACACATATCCAGCATGTCAACTTTAGCAGTTGAACAGACCAGTTACATACACATATCCAGCATGTCATTTCTAGCAGTTGAACAGACTGGTTACATACACATATTAAGCATGTCAACTCTAGCAGTTGAACAGACCGGTTGCATACACATATCCAGCATGTCAACTCTAGCAGTTGAACAGACCGGTTACATACACATATCCAGCATTTCAACTCTAGCAGTTGAAAAGACTGGTTGCCTACACATATCCAGCATGTCAACTTTAACAGTTGAACAGACCGGTATACATACAAACATCCAGCATGTAAACTCTTATAGTTGGACAGACCGGTATACATACAAATATCCATTATGTCAGCTCTAGCAGTTGAACAGACTGGTATACATACAAATAGCATGTGAACTCTTATAGTTGAACAGACTGGTATACACACAAATATCCAGCATGTGAACTCTAGCAGTTGAACCGACTGGTTGCATACACATATCCAGCATGTCAACTCTAGCAGTTGAACAGACCAGTTACATACAAATATCCAGCATGTCAACTCTAGCAGTTGAACAGACCGGTTGTATACACATATCCAGTATGTCAACTCTAACAATTGAAAAGACTGGTTGCATACACATATCCAGCTTGTCAACTCTAGCAGTTGAACAGACCGGTTGCATACACATATCCAGCATGTCAACTCTAGCAGTTGAACAGACCGGTTACATACACATATCCAGCTTTTCAACTCTAGCAGTTTAACAGACCAGTTGCATACACATATCCAGCATGTCAACTCTAGCAGTTGAACAGACCAGTTGCATACGCATATCCAGCATGTCAACTCTAGCAGTTGAACAAACTGGTTACATATACATATTAAGCATGTCAACTCTAGCAGTTGAACAGACCGGTTACATACACATATCCAGCATGGTAACTCTAGCAGTTGAACAGACAAGATACAAACACATATCCAGCATGTGGTCTCTAGCAGTTGAACAGACTGGTTACATACACTTATCCAGCATGTCAACTATTACAGTTGAACAGACCGGTTACATACACATATTCAGCATGTCAACTCTAGCAGTTGAACAGACTGGTTGCATACACATATCCAGCATGTCAACTCTAGCAGTTGAACAGACCGGTAACATACACATATCCAGCATGTCAACTCTAGCAGTTGAACAGACCGGTTACATACACATATCAAGCATGTCAACTCTAGCAGTTGAACAGACTGGTTGCATACACATATCCAGCATGTTAACTCTAGCAGTTGAAGAGACCGGTCGCATACACATATCCAGCATGTCAACTCTAGCAGTTGAACAGAACAGTTACATACACATATCCAGCATGTCAACTCTAGCAGTTGAACAGACCTGTTGTATACACATATTCAGCATGTCCACTCTAGCAGTTGAACAGACCGGCTACATACACATATCCAGCATGTCGTCTCTAGCAGTTGAACAGACCAGTTACATACACATATCCAGCATGTCAACTCTAGCAGTTAAACAGACCTTATGTATAAAAATATCCAGCCTGTCAACTCTAGCAGTTGAACAGACCGGTTACATACACATATCCAGCATGTTAACTCTAGCAGTTGAACAGACTTGTTACATCCACATATCCAGCATGTCAACTCTAGCAGTTGAACAGACCGGTTACATACACATATCCAGCATGTCAACTCTAGCCGTTGAACAGACTGGTATACATACAAATATCCAGCATGTGAACTCTTATAGTTGAACAGACTGCTATACACACCAATATCCAGCATATGAACTCTAGCAGTTGAACAGACTGGTTGCATACACATATCCAGCATGTCAACTCTAGCAGTTGAACAGACTGGTATACATACAAATATCCAGCATGTGAACTCTTATAGTTGAACAGACTGCTATACACACCAATATCCAGCATGTGAACTCTAGCAGTTGAACAGACCGGTTGCATACACATATCCAGCATGTCAACTTTAGCAGTTGAACAGACCAGTTACATACACATATCGAGCATGTCCTTTCTAGCAGTTGAACAGACTGGTTTACATCCACATATCCAGCATGTCAACTCTAGCAGCTGAACAGACTGGTATACATACAAATATCCAGCATGTGAACTCTTATAGTTGAACAGACTGCTATACACACCAATATCCAGCATGTGAACTCTAGGAGTTGAACAGACTGGTTGCATACACATATCCAGCATGTCAACTCTAGCAGTTGAACAGACCAGTTACATACACATATCCAGCATGTCAACTCTAGCAGTTGAACAGACTGGTTGTATACACATATCCAGCATGTCAACTCTAACAATTTAAAAGACTGGTTGCATACACATATCCAGCATGTCAACTCTAGCAGTTGAACAGACCGATTGCATACACATATCCAGCATGTCAACTCTAGCAGTTGAACAGACCGGTTACATACACATTTCCAGCATGTCAACTTTAGCAGTTGAACAGACCAGTTACATACACATATCCAGCATGTCATTTCTAGCAGTTGAACAGACTGGTTACATACACATATTAAGCATGTCAACTCTAGCAGTTGAACAGACCGGTTGCATACACATATCCAGCATGTCAACTCTAGCAGTTGAACAGACCGGTTACATACACATATCCAGCATTTCAACTCTAGCAGTTGAAAAGACTGGTTGCCTACACTTATCCAGCATGTCAACTTTAACAGTTGAACAGACCGGTATACATACAAACATCCAGCATGTAAACTCTTTTAGTTGGACAGACCGGTATACATACAAATATCCATTATGTCAGCTCTAGCAGTTGAACAGACTGGTATACATACAAATATCCAGTGTGTCAACTCTAGCAGTTGAACAGACAAGTTGCATACACATATCCAGCATGTCAACTCTAGCAGTTGAACAGACTGGTTACATCCACATATCCAGCGTGTCAACTCTAGCAGTGAACAGACTGGTTGCATACACATATCCAGCATGTCAACTCTAGCAGTTGAAAAGACTGGTTGCATGCAAATTTCCAGCATGTCAACTCTAGCAGTTGAACAGACTGGTATACATACACATATCCAGCATGTCAACTCGCAGTTGAACAGACTGGTTACATCCACATATCCAGCATGTCAACTCTAACAGTCGAACAGACTGGTTGCATCCACATATCCAGCATGTCAACTCTAACAGTCGAACAGACTGGTTACATCCACATATCCAGCATGTCAACTCTAACAGTCGAACAGACTGGTTGTATACACATATCCAGCGTGTCAACTCTAGCAGTTGAACAGACTGGTTACATCCACATATCCAGCATGTCAACTCTAACAGTCGAACAGACTGGTTGTATACACATATCCAGCGTGTCAACTCTAGCAGTTGAACAGACTGGTTACATACACATATCCAGCATGTCAACTCTAGCAGTTGAAAAGACTGGTTGTATACACATATCCAGCATGTCAACTCTAGCAGTTGAACAGACCGGTTGTAAACACATATCCAGCATGTCAACTCTAGCAGTCAACAGTCTGGTTTACATCCACATTGCAGTTAGGCTACACTCAGGCCATTCTAATCAGAAGAACCTATAAGCATTTTAAATGAATCCCAGTGGGGTTCAGCAGACAAACCATAGAGATATTTCTCTTCGATGCTGCAGTGTGTCCATCACGATCAAGTTAAAATGGCTTTCGCCAACAAACCACAAATTGGGGGATTTTGTAGAAAAAGATGTAGATCTGTAGAGTAAAACCTGTGTAAAACGGCCACTTTCAAAAAGAGCAAAAAATTGGGTTTCAAGACCAATTATCGCTTATAGGGAGCATTATGCAATACTTTCGACCTTCTAAAAGCTACGATTTGTCATTAGTTCCTAGTTTTGGCTATTTTGGAGTGGCCTATTTACACAAGTTCTATGTTTTATCATAATGTGTTAATGGGATTAGAGTGTTTCTCCATGATGATACATTGCAATATTCAGAAGGCTTCCATGTGAGCTGAACATTTCTTGTACTTCAACAACAGCAGAATCTAGGGCGAATATTTGGTACCAGTAAAATTCATTTAAGCCCCCCCCTCCCCCCCCCCCCCCGGTGTCTTAGGCTGATGTTTGTTCTAAGACGGTGGTTCAGTTGTTGTTGACTTGTTGTTAATTGTTACTCCCATTGTGGGCATCTGTAATTGTTCTATATTTGTGTACGTTACTTTATGTCCATTCTAGTTTTGCAATCATCTTGATGTGGAAGAGAGAGCTGGTTGCTTTGCTTACTCTAGTTTGTCTTCCTGGTGTCTCGTGATTTTTAGTGCCTCATCCTCGCGGTGCCATAGGTTTGTCTGCGGTAAGTGATTGTGATACTTCCTGATTATACTCACTCACTATTTTTTAATGTGTACGTATTCTATAAAGCGTATACTAGAATGAACCTGTAGGTAGTAGGATGGTGCGCTCACTGCTGTAGCTTTCAGAGAGATAATCCTGCTGTATTTGGCCTGTTGGTAGGATCAAATTAGCATCACTTGTGGCTAATTCAGGTCGGGCCTTTTTGTCTATCACATTCGTTTTTCTCTCACCCTCTCTATGGGAGGAGTTTTGGCATGACTGAAATATTGTTGTCTGTGATTTTAAGACTTAATCTATTAAAATTACCAGTGCTGTGCAGCTGTACACAAAGGTGTTCGAATCGAATGTCGCGGAAACTGATAATAATTGAGCTGTGGCATGAGATTTCCAATAATTTGACATTTTGACTCAGACGAGCTTCAGCAGCCCCCTTTTAAGCTTAGAAACCCCAAATGGTGTTCAATCAGTAGCTTAACAATCATAGAATACTCAAGTGACTAGCAAAGGCTCTGATCAGACTGCGCGTATGCTAAAACCTAATTTTAGTGATCAATTCAAAAAGATAGTAAAACGTTATATAAGGGTTGGATATAATTTGGATATCATGCGACAGTCTGCATGTCTAGTTTTAAACCCAATCACGGTTTATAGCTATGGTTTCCTCTTTAATTGCACGACGGTGGGTCAGGCCTCAGACTCTATGACGGCTCTGACGTAAAGCTTTAATCGGTGGGTTGGTGCCTGATGCTTATCTGTAGCTGGACCCACCGTGGCTCAACTTGAGGTTTTCTTTAGCTCTCAGACTGACTATCTGTGAGTCATGAGCCCTTTTCTTTGTTTCATCATGGAGTGTTAATTTGATTAGAGTGTTTTCCATGATGATACGAGGGTCAGTCAAAAATAACTGAGAGTTGGTTAATATCTTTTTACTGGGTAGGCACTCTTGACTGAAACTTAATACATATATAGAATGAACCTTCGGGCTTCATTGCATATAAAAGTCTTAAAATCTTCAATGTGCTGTTGCTAGGCAACTTAAGACCGTCTCTCAGCGATGTGCGTTCGCGCTGACGACGCTTCTGACTAAGCAGCCATGAATATAAAATCATTTCAAATTTAAAACAGTCTTTTAACGGACTTTTTATCTCGCCAATTGTGTCAAACAATGTGTAAGCAATGTTTGGAAGAAGTGAAATAGAAGGTAAATACAGTACATGCGATGTTCGTTGCATAGCAACCAAAATCGATGGAAATTCCATTTTTAGCAAAAACGCCAGATTTTGTTGCTATGGCAACCGTTTATTCCTGGGAATATTCAAGATATGTATTTACATACTAAAACCAGTTACTAAATACAATGAAATGGTCATATGATATAATACTTAGTTGATAATTCCGCTCTAGAATGAACCGTTACTGGTGGGTGGGGTATATTTGGGGATGAAATTTTCTGAAAATTTAGTCAATTTTCCTTTTATTTATATAATAAAATTCCAATGCCTCAATCTCAGTTGTTGCATTTAACAAAAATCATTCAAACATTTTATTTGCAACAAATACACAAGTTGATGTAACTTAAATTTTGTATAGTGTTTCCATGGCAACGCTTTATTCCAGCGTGAACGCATGACGTTTTTTCACATTCTTCGGTTGCTTAGCAACAACAATCTATACTTTGCATGGTCTTGTATTTTGCATATTCGGACGCAGGACAGTTCATTGCATGCATGTGTCAAATTTGACTAGTGTACGTTAGCCTACGTAAGGGATATGCATCAACTCTCAGTTATTTTTGACTGACCCTCGTACATTGCATTAGTTAGATGGCCTCCATGCGAGCTGAATATTTCTTGTACTTCAACAACAGCAGAATCTAGGGCGAAGATTTAGTACCAGTAAAATAAAATGCATTTAAGCCCCCCAGTGGCTTAGGCTGCTGTCCGTTCGAAGGCGGTGGTTCTGTTGATGTTGACTTTTTGTTTATTGTTACCCATTGTGGGAGTCTGTAATTGTTGTACGTTGCTTTATGTCCATTCTAGTATTGCAATCATCTTGATGGGGAAGAGAGAGCTGATTGCTTTGCTTAATTTGTCTTCCTGGTGTCTCGTGATGGTTGAGCGGCTTTTCCTCGCGGTGCCACGGGGTTGTCTGCAGTTTGTGATTGTGGTATTTCCTGATCATACTCACTTACTATTTTTTACCGGTCACACATACCACATTGTTTGAAATCTCATGCACTGGCTCAATTAAATTTGATTTGACGATGTCTTTGTGTTGGTAATTTAAAAGTGTCTTACTACGGTCTCAATGGTCCACAATGGTGTGGTGTTTGCGTGAGTGTTTGGGGGGGGGGGGGGGTTGGGAGGTGAATGCATAATAAACACAATACGTATATATGGTCGTATTTAATATATGATACTATCAGCTTTCTTAGTTTTCATTCTAGATACGCGTAAACAGGTAGTGTGACAAACAGTGACGACCTGTTGAAATGTGGCATTTCATCTGGTATGCGCTGTTTGCTAATATATTATATAACCTTTTGGTTATTGTAAAGGCGGTAACTTTAATATTTATAGCTGGGCGTGGTTCCGCTATTTATCTGCCCAAAAAGGGAAATCTGGTTCAATGTATTTGGTATAGAGTTAATAATGCGTTTAAGCCACACAAACAAACGTGCATTTCATGAAAATATGACCCTACATACACTGACCTGACATGTATTAACCCTTGATGCGCATATCATGAAACGTCGTATGTTTTTGTCGCCTGCTGAACCATTTTTTAGCCTCTCTAACAAACAGTGTAGATCCAGATCAGACTGCTCCTGTAGGAGCAGTCTGATATGTGTCCACTCTGTTTGCCTCTGTAATTATGTTGCGCAATAAACGACGCTTTCGAATGCAGTTTTAAAGGTTAAATTATTATTTTCTTTACTAAGGTGTTATGGTGCAATATGATGCAGTTACTTGGAATAAAACCACGCCTCATTTGCAGGTTTTACCTAATAATGTCTAAAATAGACCAGTCCTAATAGTGTATCCATGAGGTGTCGCCTTTACAGTGACCGAAAAGTTCTATTATACAACTAATCTTCAGGGACAGAATGACATCATTTTATACGAATATTGAACCGCAACGGCTTCGAATGCAAAATTGACAAATCCATTATTAATTTATCAATATGTATGAGATAATCCATTAGAATAAAAAAAGTTAAAATGTCCTTTGTTTAATGGACCAAATCAGATAAAGAATAATTCATGATAATGCGGGCTGAGTGATCGATACAGATATTCACTGTTCTAACAGGCTGTCATGGTGATTTTCTTATATTCGACTTCCAATGAATTCTGTTTATATCAGTGGATCCTGAAAAAGAGGAAACAAGCATTGCATATTAAGAGCGATTCTCTGTAACCACTTAAAAAGTTGTGCCACGCATAGTCACCGATTTTGCTGAAACTTTCCTATCTTGGTTATTAGGACACAAAACCAAGCAATCAACATTCCTATCATCCAAATGCATGCCCGTTGCCATGGAAACGGCATATGAACATTTCGGCTATAAAAGTGGCAAAAAATCACTTAAAATTGATGGATTTCCAAATGAAATCATTACTTTAGAATAAACCAAATGTCACAAATGATCCATATGTATGAATATATAACATATCCTGGTTGGAAATAAATAATCAACATTACATTTGGAAAACCTCGGTTTTTATCCATGCTCTGCAAAGTGGGTGGGGTTTCAGAAATTTGACAAAGGTGATTTTTGAGCATTTTCAAAGGATATTTTCATATTGAGTGCAGTCGGTTACAAATATGCCGGCATATTCCAGAAATAGGACAAGGTTTCCTAAATTGATATATGAAAAGACATGTTTGGGAAAGTATGGTTCCTAAAGCGTTACCATAGCAACAATCAGTGTAGAGTCACAAAAAGCAAATTTATCTGTGGCTGTATTTCTGATCTCATAAAAATCTGCTGAAGGGACATATTTGAATTTTAAATGGGGAAATATGTTCCTTATTAAGATAATGTGCCAAAAATAACATATTATATTGTAAATGACCTGCCAAAGGTCAAGGTCAAGGTCACAGAAGCAAGAAATTGACTTAAAATGAGCATTTTTCGCACATATTTAAATCTATTTCACCATTATTTGATGTGGCTTGGTTTGTATATTTAATCTTCTTATACGCAGCTACTCTGCCTTTTAAAATAAAATAATTTTATCCTCCATATTACTTCAAGGTCAAGGTCAATAAAAATTAAATATTTTTGGTTAAAAATTGGAAATATTGACAATATTTGTTAACCAATTTCTTTAATTCAGCTATGTTTAGCTTCTTCCTTTAGAAATATGCTGCACAGTATAACATTGTTAAAATAACGTGACATTATGCCTTGATTATCAGTTTGAAGGTCAATGTCAAGGTCACAGAAGCCAGAAATTACCATAAAATGAGCAATTTTCGCACATATTTAAGTCTATTTCTCCATTATTTGACGTGGGTTGGTTTGTATATTTAATATTTACTTGAGCAACTACAGTGCCTTTTAAACTGAAATAATTTTATCCTCCATATTTCTTCAAGGTCAATGTCAAGGTCACTAAAACTTCAATATTTTGTGTTGTAAATTGGAATTATTGACACTAATTGTAAACCAATTTTTTTATTTCAGTTATGTTGAACTTCATGCTTTAGAAATATGCTGCATAGTCTAAAATTGTTAAAATAACATGACAATATGCCTAAATTATCGTTTTAAATGTCAAGGTCAAGGTCACAGAAGCCAGAAATTACCATAAAACGAGCGCTTTAAGCTTATATTTAAGTTTATGCACCATTATTTGATGTGATTTGGTTTGTATATATAAGTGTTAAGGCTGAAATAATTTTATCCTCCACGTTACTTCAAGATCAAGGTCAAGGTCACTGAATTTTTTATATTTTTGGTTTTAAATTGGAAATATTAGCAATATTCGTTAACCAATTTCTTTGTTTCAGTTATGTTTAGATTTTTTGGATTGGTATAAAATGGGGGATTTTTACACATAATATTTTTGGTCATAAATTGGAGAAATTGACAATAGTTGTTAACCAATTTCTTTAATTCAGTTATGTTTAGCTTCTTCTTTTAGAAATATGCTGCGCAATAAGGCATTTGTTAAGATGTCATGACAATAGGCCTTTAATAGGTCTTTGAGGGTCAAGGTCAAGGTCACAGAATAAATAAATTGACATAAAATGAGCGATTTTCGTCATATTTTAGGCTATCTCTCCATAATTTGGTGTGACTTGGTGTGTATATATAATCCTAATCTACACAACTACAATGCATTTTAAACTGAAATAGTTTAATCCTCCTGATACCTTCAAGGAAACTTTAATACATTTGTACATAGATTGGAAAAAATTACAATATTTGATAACGAATTTCTTTATTTCAATTCTGTTTAACTTCTTTCTTCAGAAATATCATCTTTTTTCTTTTTTTATGGTTTGCCTTTCTATTCTGAGAAACATAATTTTCACAACAGCAGCTATAGACAACATAGATCATAACCCAACAACTACAACAGTCATCGTTTCTTTGCATGGGACAAGTATCTTACCAGGTTACAGCCTGTAGTCTCTACAAATTTTAAAAAAAATAGTTGAAAAAGTAGGATATAATATGACGATCTTGCGACAGTCTGCATGTCTAGTTGCAAACTAAACCATGGTTTCTCTTTAATTGCACCACAGCGAGCCAGGCCTTTATTATCGGTTGGTTGGTGCCTGATGCTTGTCTTTGGGTGAACCCATCTTGTCTCAACTTTAGGTTTTCTTGAGCTCTGACTTTCTATGTGCACCAGTACTTTTGAAATATCTTGCTCAAAATCACATTGTTAAGGTAATTTGACAATAGGCCTTAATAAGAATTTTGGAGGTCAAGGTCACAGAAGCACGAAATTGGCATAACATGAGTGATTTGCACACAAATTTAAGTTTATTTTTCCATAATTTGGTTTGATTTGATTTGTATCTTTAATTTTTATCTACACAAATAGCCTTTTAAATGGAAACTATTTTATCCTTCACATAACTTCAAGGTCAAATTCACTGAAACTTTAATAAATTGAGACAGTTCTTTTTAGTGCCAACAGCATGTGTTTTGATTGAGAAGTAAGAAAATAAGTTTCAAACTCTGATCATGATTAGAGAGATGTTCACTGTTATTGAATTGTAAACAATGAGCTGTCAGATGTGGTTAGGTTCTCTAAAGAGCCGTTTCAATGAGCTGGTTCTTTTGAGTACCCACAACTTGTTTGGATAATTTGCTAGTCAGTGAGATTTTTAGTCATGATTAAAGAGGCACACGCTCATGTGTACAATTAGTTGTCATGTGCTTTGGGTTATCAAATGAGGTGTCTCATAAGTGCATTTTGGTAATGTTATGAAAGACACCCCTAACATCATTGCATAAAAATAGAAGATATTTCATGAGTGCTCATTTTTTATTTGGGATATAGTTTTGGCTTGGTCCATGCGTCCGTCCATTCCACTCAATGATGAAATGAAAGTCAAGTACAGCCAGGATGTGGTGCATACATGCAATGATGAAATGATAGTCAAGTACAGCCAGGATGTGGTGCATACATGCAATGATGAAATGATAGTCAAGTACAGCTAGGATGTGGTGCATACATGCAATGATGAAATGATAGTCAAGTACAGCCAGGATGTGGTGCATACATGCAATGATGAAATGATAGTCAAGTACAGCCAGGATGTGGTGCATACATGCAATGATGAAATGATAGTCAAGTACAGCCAGGATGTGGTGCATACATGCAATGATGAAATGATAGTCAAGTACAGCCAGGATGTGGTGCATACATGCAATGATGAAATGATAGTCAAGTACAGCCAGGATGTGGTGCATTAATGCAATGATGAAATGAAAGTCAAGTACAGCCAGGATGTGGTGCATACATGCAATGATGAAATGATAGTCAAGTACAGCCAGGATGTGGTGCATACATGCAATGATGAAATGATAGTCAAATACAGCCAGGATGTGGTGCATTCATGCAATAATAAAATGAAAGTCAAATACAGCCCAGGATGTGGTGCATTCATGCAATGATGAAATGATAGTCAAGTACAGCCAGGATGTGGTGCATTCATGCAATAATAAAATGAAAGTCAAATACAGTCCAGGATGTGGTGCATTCATGCAATGATGAAATGAAAGTCAAATACAGCCCAGGATGTGGTGCATCAATGCAATGATGAAATGTAGTCAAATACTGTCAGGATGTGACTGCAAACATCTTTAGGACAATAATATGCTTGGGAAAGGGGTAGTGTGTGACATTGAGAGAATTAAAGCACCAGATCCAGAGAATTACTTGCTTTGCAGATATTATTCTAGTCATCCATAAAATTATAGTATAGGGTGATTCTTATGATAACCGAACATATATCTTTTGAGTAAGACCAGCAAATGCAACAGCCCTGCCTAAAACATCATGAGTATATGGATATCTGAAGTTAATGAAAAAGTTTTGAGGGAGCCAAGGCTAAGCTAAAATAAACTATGGTGAACTAGTAAACGTTGTTCGAAACATATTATTTCTGTATTTGTACATGGCACAAACTTATATCAATGAAATATTAAAATACTTGAACAAAATTAAATGATACTTCATTTTATTAGTTGAAAGTTAGTTTGTAATGCTGTTGGCGTTTTTTTTTTTCTCTCAATTACAATATATTAACATTTTACAGACTATCTACACATTGTTTATGAATGGTATACTTAATAGTCATATGCGATGCCACATATAAGCTGCCAGCTGAATGTCAAATTCTGGTCAACTTGTTCTGTAAACTGTTAAAATAAACAGTACACCTGTGTAAAACGGCCAGATAAAAATAGACAAAACTAAGATCTTAATGGAATATTGCAGAACGCTCTCTTTAAGCATTCTGCAATACTTTTGACCTGCATTAAGCAATAATTGGTCTTGAAAACCAATGTTTGATCTTTTTGAGTGGCTGCTTAAGACATGTTTTACTGTATGCATTACCTTAAGGAAAAACTATAATATTTAAACCAGGTGGCAAATGATTAAGATCAATTTTAAACAGTTTAAACCAAAAAGCCATGTGCATGCCTTCTAATAATATTTTAGTTGATAAGTAAAAAACACCATCTCAGTGTGGGTCAGCCTAAGGCACGTCCACTAATCAGACCTCGAGGTTATAAAACTTGAGTACTATCTCAAGCTCATAATAAAGCGCAATGATTGGCTGTTTGGGGACACGTGTCCGCAAGCAGCCAATCATTGCGCTTTATCTAGAATTTGAAAATGAACTATAGTTGTATTACCTCGAGGCCAGAGATACTTTACTGGCAACTCAACAATGTCCAAGACAAAAAAGTAAGTGAGTATGATCAGAAATAGCAATCACACACTGCAGTCCAACACACTGCATAATGAGGAAGAGCCACAGATCATTTATAGTAACAATACACCTGCAAGACAATAATAGCAAAGCAACCAGATTTCTCTTCCTCTTCAAGATGATTGCAAAACTAGAATGGCCACAAACACAGAACTCCCACAAACAATGGGAAGTACAATAAACATAAATTAACATTTAGTGGTAGAAATATATGGAAAGTTTGCACAAGTGATTTTAGGGACGGTTATCTACTGGCTACTAGTAGATCTATATTTGCATGTGCGGATTCAGAGGGGTCCGGACCCCCCTGAAAAAAACGTGAAAATTTTGGGTTTCTTAGTAATGACTAAACCGTCAATACGATTATATTTTATATACAAAAATGTTTTAATTGCTTTTTTATATATATTCTTGATAGATAAAATAAAATGTAAATACGAGGGGGGTTCAATATGTAATGAAAACCCATTCATAGCTCCATCCATAAACGCGTTATGATTTTATGCCATATGCCAAACGAAAGATCAAACCGTTGTCTTTATAATGGTGCATGAAGCATTATTTTATCTTTCCAAGTTTAATAAGTTACAGACCTTTTAAAAAGCACACTAATATACACTGCATATATTTTCCTCCGAATTGTAAAGACTCATTTTAACAACGGTAGAAAGGCATGCTGTATTTTCTAAAACAAACATTTAACATGCATGAATCACATATCCATAGTTTTCTGACTCATTTCCCCTTTATCTGCAATAACGATACAACTTTTGACCGGTACCGATTTCTCGTCCAAACAGTTTTTATACGTTATCCTCCTCTCACTGAAATGCGCACGGTTCTTGAAAATCGGAAATGTGGCTTTGTACCAGGAACAATGAGGAAAGGACAATTTTGATTGTATCGAAGTTTCAATACGCACAGTGCATAGGAAGCAGACCAGTTAAACAGAAACCAATATCTAGGAGTATCTCACCTGAGTGGTATACCAGTTCCGTTTCCTATAGTTTTATTGTCTGAAATTAGCCAGCCAGATTATGTACATGTAAATACGTGTAACAATGTCCAAACAACGCATCCGAATGCAAACATCGATGAAACGCGGTATTTTATCTGATCCATTTCAGTGTAAGCCAGAGATGGCACTCTTTTTAGTGATTTTCTTATTTCAAATGACGTACTTGCGGGTAATTTATGAGTAAGAATAAATATGGATACGAGGGTTAGTCAAAAATAACTGAGCCCTACCTCATAACATTTGAACCTAGTAAAATGGACATATAATTAGATTATATTTCACTGTAGTTATATGTCATCTATTTAATCACCTAATTTATTTCTGTTGGTAGGCTTTGTGTAACGGTTGCTAGGCAACAGAATATGACCTGTCAAAGGGGTGCGTTCACGCTGTGATACACCTAATTCTAAGCGTTGCTATGGAAACAGTAATGTTTAAGCAAGGCTTTATTCACTGTCGTCTGATATCTTTAACATGTACCTATTCAGTGTCACAGAACAGAAACCAACTGACTCCAAATTATAGATGCTGTGGTAGTTTGATTTCAAAATTTATCAAATTTTTACATGCCTGACGTCCTATAATTTACCCCACCCACATTCATATTTACACAATTTTAACAGAAACATAAAATATTAGCCTAATAATGTTTTAACAGTACTGCATACACAAACCAACTCTCAGACATATTAATTTCCTTGATTTAAATGCACAAATTTGTTTCCATGGCGACACAATTCTCGTGTATTTGAAAATTTGTGAAATTTTGGCGTTTTTTGTTGCTAGGCAACGCATACAATCAATGTTCAGCGAAACATTATCGATCTAAGTGAAATGAAAAGACAATATGATATATGTTATTTCAATAAATGTTAAATATGTCTTTTACAAAAACTATCAAGCATGCAAGCTTTTTAAAGACATACTGTATATTCCTGGTGGCTGAGATCGTGAACGCATCGCTCTAACTGACGATCTTCAGTTGCCTAGCAACCATAATAGAAACTTCACTTGGATAATTCTTCAGGGTCAAAACAACAATGACATATGATACGTATTGAAAATAATCACATTTGTTGTCTACAATACCAAACTAAAATGTTATGAGGTAGGGCTCAGTTATTTTTGACTAACCCTCGTAATTCAAAATCGGCTGTATTACTTGCAAATGAACATCAAAGCGACCAGAAAAAATGTTACAAATGATTTTCGTATAAATTTTTGCTATGTATTTGTTCACGCAAAACGCCTCTGTCAATGGAATGCCAGAAAATGTAGCATTAAGGAGGATTTTAACCAAACTGACAGCCTCAGTATTTCATAGAATATAAAGCAGTTTCAAAATATTTTGCAGATATAAATCGCCAATATATGGATATTTACCACACAAAGAAGCAGACTGAAAACAGCCGCGTTCGTGTAGTTATCTGCGTTTGGATACATTGTTTTATTTCATATCGCAGTGTACTTCGGTACCCTATCTTGAAAGTGGCTTGTGTAAATTAGATAGGGAGCTGGACAATTGAAATGTTATATTTATTTAGCAAAGAAACAGACCTTTTAATGAAAATAATTATGAAGTGTGTAAATATAAAGCTGTTTTCATTACATATTGAACCCCCTCGTATAAACAATAAATTCATTTTTTTAATGTTCATGGACTCATGAATACTTCGGGTCTCTTGCAAAGGTCGGTCTTCACTTACTTTGCAAGAAACCCGAAGTATACATGATTCCATGAACATTCCAAAAAATGAATTTATTTCTTAACTTATCCCTTTGTTTAATCACAGTATCTTATTTGACTGTTTCCAGATGATGATACATTGCAAAAAGTAGGAAGCTACCACACAAGCAATATAAAGTGTGTGTTTAACACCACCAGAAACTAGGGCGAAAATTTGGCTAGTAAAATAATTCAAGCCATTTTATCAATACATTTGTACAGGCTGATCAGCGTCTTTGTTGTTCGAATTATGTAATGTAGTGTAACCCAAAGTAGTCTCCATAACTCGGATGCCTGGTACTTGGTCTAGGTCAAGAGACCAAAATACAAAGATATCACTTGTATGCTTTTGGGACTTTTAGAATCATATTCATCATACGACGTTGCGTCTGTAAGCGCAATGACGCAAACTATTTTATGCTTATCACTGAAATCAATGCATCTCAAATTTGAACCGAACTAATAATTTCTATTGTGATTCACTAGCCTTCGGTTAGCAACGCGATTTATATCTTTTTATTTCTGTGGCCAGACATGGCGTGATAATTCTGAGACTTGAATATTTTCCAAAAGTGACCGTGTTTGTCAGAAATAACACCACGCATGTTATGACGTCACATTTCAACCAATTGACGTCACCTTATGGCATAATGTATCTTAAATTTGTACATGACGTATGTCCTTAGGCACACTTATTGAACTTTCTTCAAATGAGTATTTCTTGCGTTGCATTTGTCAAGCTGTTATTTTAGGTGAAAACTTTATTTTCATCTAATCATTGTTATACCCAATAATTTCACTGAAAAAATCAAACGAGAAACAACCAGGGTAAAGGTAAGATAAGACTCACAACAAAGTTTCTCAGTTTTGCTCAAACTCTTTTAATAATACATAGAGGATATTTAGTTTTATGGGTGAATACCAAATATATTTCATCGAGTGAGTATTTTTCAAGAGTGCGTAGCACGAGTGAAAATACTGATATTTCATAGAACGAGATAAAAACTGGCTTAGAACTATATTTTTACGAATGAAACGTAATAATTCAGCATTTAAAGAAAGTATATCGAGTGTGCCTTAGGATAGGCGCCACGTGCAAGCTGACGTAACGCAAGGTCAAACAGTAACGTCATTATGTTTGATGTGGACGTCACAACATGCGTAGCATCATTTCTAACAAACCTCTTTATTGTTAAACCTTTTGAAGAATATACCAATCCCAAAACTGTCAAGAAACCTTTGTTTGCTTCAGTGAAAATACAAATCTATACTATCCAATATGCAAAACGATTAGCTCACTTACACATTCACAAATATATTTTCTGTGAAGATCGCAGTCGGTATCATACCATTCCTCAGAATCAATTGCTGCACAGTCGTTATACTCAGGATCCCCTGAAATATAGACAATAAGAATATATCATGAGTTTGATGAGGGGTAGAATAATCAGTCCAAAGGATTGCCGGCTTGTCTGAGTGATGACAAAAAATGGTGATCCTGAGGGACGTATTTTTCTATTCCGCCCTCACACGAGTAATAGATTATTTTTCTTGCTCAGCATTGACTGTTTATTTTTGAATAAGCTTCCATAAGTCCCCGAATACGCTGAGATGCAATATCACATGATGACGTCACTTTGACTAAACAATGACGCCACTTGACGACCATGTGCTTTAGATACAATACAACCAATGAACAGACCTCGCGAGACAGCCTGGGTAAGATAACAAGGACAAGTTCATAAGTCTTTGAATATATCTGGAATGTGAGGGTAGGATAGTAAAACCCATCCCGTGGATCACAGTTTGGCAGCAGGAGGCTTTCGTAGTGATGAAATAATGCAATGGCGAGAGATTGATTTTACTATCCTATCCTGATGCAAATAATGAATTCTTTTTATGACTCACCATAGACTGTTTAGTTTAAAATAACCTTCCTGGACTCCCTGACTACGCTGAGATGCAATATCATACTATGATGACGTCACTTTAACTAAACATTGACGTCACTCAACGACCCTGTTCGTGAGTTCCAATACAACCAATGAAGAGTACTCTCGTGATAGCCTGGACAAGGTAACATTTGTAAGATAAGAATCAACTGACAGTATTATGCACTATCCACGTTGAACGTTTGCTAAATAGAGGATCTTACATGAGTGCTCATGTTTTATTGAATTTATTAAACGAGTTGGGGAAAAGAGATAAAATGCGAGGCTTGCCGAGCATTTTATCTCTTTTTCGCAACGCATTTAATAAATTCAATAATACAAGAGCACGAATGTTAGATTATATTTATCATATGACAAATACTTTGAAATCTCATTTCTGGCGTAAAAACGTTATAATTTTGTAATTGTGTACGCAACGTTGTTATGGACGTCATAAGGTTTCCCGTAAATCTATGAACCACTAGTGGTTTATCGATTTTATTGCATGGTGTTATTTCACTCCCAGACGCGACGTCATATGATAATTAGAATAAAACTCTAGGTATTAAAATTGAAAGCATTGTTCAAGTAGCTGAACTGAGTGTTTCAACATAGCTGTTCTAAAATAGGTTCCGTACAAGGGCCTCCGTGCGAGCTGAACATTTCTTGTACTTCAACAACAGCAGAATCTAGGGCAAAGATTTGGTACCCGGTGGCCCCCCGGTGGCCCCCCCGGTGGCTTAGGCTGCTGTACGTTCTAAGGCGATGGTTCTGTTGTTGTTGACTTTTTGTTTATTGTTACTCCCATTGTGGGAGTCTGTAATTGTTCTATGTTTTGTTGTACGTTTCTTTATGTCCATTCTAGTATTGCAATCATCTTGATGGGGAAGAGAGAGCTGATTGCTTTGCTTAATTTGTCTTCCTGGTGTCTTGTGATGGTTGAGCGGTATTTCCTGATCATACTTACTTACTATTTTCTAATACATTTTAACATTATCGAAGCTGTTCTGAAAAAAGGTTCCCCTCAAAAGCCGGTTCTTGTACATTTTAACAATATCGAGACATATATATGGAAAATTGTGACTAGGATTTGCAACATAAAATTTTCTTGGCAAAGAATAATCACCGTTTTGCATACCTGTGTATTGATAATGTTAAAATGTATTAGTAAGCAAATTAGATTAAAATATACATTGTACCATCCTAAATGCCCTTGACCAGCTATAAAGATGCTTGTCAAATGCTTGTCACCGTTTTGCATACCAGGGTGGCTGTACAACATGACAATAAATAAGTATGCACAATTTAATTCAAATACCCCATGGAGTTAATGAGTTATGAGGATTTTCACTAACTGAGTTCAAAAGGCTGGGCAATTGCACAGCGATTAAATATCTATCAAAAAACAGATGTGGCTAGGGAATGTTGACCTGCAAATGTAAGTAAAGGGCGATAAAATAAACCATGTGCTTCAAGAGTTAAGAATTTTTTTCACTTACTGGTAACAATCAGACAGACGGACAAACAGACTTACATAGTGATTAAAGTGCAGACCCAAGGCTCGTGCAATTTCTGACCCAGGATAAATCTCAGAGGTCATCAGATATCCTTATCCAGTGTGCAACGAAATATTTTCTATCCCAGGGTAAATTCTCAGATTTCCGTATCCGGTGTGCAAGAATATAGGAATATATCATGAGTGTGAGGGTGGGATAGGAATATGAGTCTCAAGAATCACCGTTTGGAGTTACGAGTCTTGCTCTCTGAGTGGAGTAATGGATTATTTTTCTTGCTTACCATTTTAATTCTGCTTTTTTAAATAAAAAAACCCGTTTTCAGACGCTCTAAATACGCCGAGACGTGACATAACATGATGATGGCACTTTTGCATATCAATGACATCACAACGTGCGGCAGTTCGATTCATTTTGTTCCAACGGGTTGATAAGGGTATGTACTTAAAATTCACCCACATGAGTAAAAACAGCTGAAGCCCCATTATGGTGTGCAAGAAAAGTTTTTCTTAGATTTAACCTACAGTAAAACCTGTGTAAAAACGGCCACTCATTCATAAACAAAACAAAGATCTAAATGACAAATGGTAGCTTAATGAAAGTCAAAAATATTGCAGAATGATCCCTTTAAATGGCCATTTAAATGGCGTTCCACTGGCGGGCTGAAGGTGGCTAACCTTTAGTGATATTTGGATCCTCTCGCCCCTCACCCTTCATCAACCCTTTCTTACAAAACTTTCTGGATCCGCGCATGTAGCCAAATTGACCGAGAATCAACGAGTACATCTTATCTTAAATATTTGATAAGAGATGTTTATTATAAATTGGCAAAATGATTGCCAATGTTGCATTAGATTCCAACACATGTTTTAGAGCACTGTTCTTGCAGGCTTACAACTTGAGGTTTTCTTTAGCTCTGACAATCTGTGAGACGAGAGCCCTTTTCTTTGCTTCATCATGGAGTGTTAATTTGATTCGAGTGTTTTCCATGATGATACATTGCATTTGTTAGATGGTCTCCATGCGAGCTGAACATTTCTTGTACTTCAACAACAGCAGAATCTAGGGCGAAGATTTGGTGCCAGTAAAATGCATTTAAGCCCTCCGGTGGCTTAGGCTGCTGTCCGTTCTAAGGCGGTGGTTCTGTTGTTGTTGACTTTATGTTTATTGTTACTCCCACTTTGGGAGTCTGTAATTGTTCTATGTTTTGTTGTACGTTTCTTTATGTCCATTCTAGTATTGCAATCATCTTGATGGGGAAGAGAGAGCTGATTGCTTTGCTTAATTTGTCTTCCTGGTGTCTCGTGATGGTTGAGCGGCTCTTCCTCGCGGTACCACGGGGTTGTCTGCAGTTTGTGATTGTGGTATTTCCTGATCATACTCTCTTACTATTTTTTACATGTGTTTTTTGATGAAAAAGTAGCAAAAAAGTAGGAATCATTTCAGGAAAAAACTAGAAAAAGTAGGAAACTGACAATAAAAAGTAGAAATCTGATGATGTGATGAGCAGGTCAATTTTGCATAACATGTGGAACAAATATAGACCCGTCATGTACGGGATGCGGCATTGAGTCAGTAGTGTAACGCGTTGTTGCTTGACCTCAAATTGATGCTGTATACCTGACGGACTGTGTCGGATTGTAACATTGGTACACACTTTGATTAAAGGTGGCTTATTCTCTTTGTCACAGTTATGTTCTCTTACATTCGTTTCGGTAAGGACTGGTAGGTGATGAGTTGTATGGGTCAGCACAGAGAAAAGTGGTAATTATCCCGAAAGCTTAAAGTATCTGTAAAATGTGGTTGTCAAACTATCCAGTGGCTTAAGATATTTACACTTTGTTATTCGTTTTATGTTGTGGTAAAGGAGGGCTTTTGCGGGCCAGAGCTACTGCACTGGCTCGTCAAAGCGTTTTCGGTGGTCGCTTATGCGATAAGTACCCATTATCACATTCATAATTAAATATTTGGCCCTTCCCCGCCTCAAATGTTATTATGTGACAAAGGGTTGAATTATTTAAATTATGATTTATTATATACATGTGCGCATGTTTCCTTTTCTTTGTCCTCTGTTATACTCTGTTACTGTTGTATATATGCTAAAAACTCTCCTTATTGGAGGAAAAAGAACATCTATCTATCTATCTATCTATCTAACTATCTATCTATCTATCTATGTTTATCAGGCAGGGTTCTTGTGGCCCCCTAGGCCCCCAGAAACTGTAGGATAGATGCCGCAAATTCTAGCAATCTCAGCTTTTGCTGTTATCATGTTTTGATGGCGGATGTCCATATTTAGAACAATGATGCTGTGTAGATGAAAACGAGGATTTTAGATCATTGATAGGACCTTAGAGTCAAGGCAGGCCTCGAAATATCTTAAAATAGGCACTTGCCCTGCATCACAAAAATTATTAGCATATATGGGGGGAAATTTAAATTTCACTAGAAATAACAAAATTTTCACTTGCCCTGCAGCCTGAGACACTCGTAAATACGAGCGGACGAGTACTATTTTCGAGCCCTGCAAGGGTCAATATATACTATAATTATGGCTCGATACACAAATTCCTCTTTCAATAATTGTTAGAGAGTTTTCATATTCAGCACAATGATAGCCTATGGTATGTTGTAATGTTGTAGACAAAGAGAGATTTAGATTATGAATATGAGCTTTGAGTCAAAGATCAAGGATATTTAAATCAGTTTTATGGCTCTTAACGGGAACTCCTCTTTCACTATTTGACCGAGGGTGCTCTTTTTAGCACACTTTATGCTTCATATATTGTGTAAAATACAATGACGATTACAAAATGCAGGTATAACATTTTAGCCAAGGTTCAAGGTCAAATAAGCGTAGAATCTGTCTTACAGCTCGTAACAAAGACCCCACTTTCATATTTTGACAAAGGAGTTTCATATTATGCTCAATGATTGCATATGGTGAGTAGATTATAACACATGTTTCGGATTGTCAATATGGCCCTGTATGGCTTATTATCATATGACGTGATATAAGGCTGTGCAACAAAATCGATAAACCACTAGTGGTTTACAGTTTTTTGGGAAACGTAATGACGTCCATAACAACGTTGCGTACATAATGACACAATTATAACGTTTTAACGGCAGAAATGAGTGTTCAAAGTACTCTTAATGTCATATGACAAACGGAATCAAACATTCGTGCTCTTGTATTATTGAGTTTATCAAATTCGTTGCAAAAAAAAAGACAAAAAGCTCGGCAAGCCTCGCATTCTATCTCTTTTTCACAATACGCTTAGAAAATAAAATAAAACATGAGCACACATGTACGATTATCTATTAATATAATTACTTCTCTTAGTTTATAGCAGAGGGTATTCATATTCCACATGATGTTTGTCTGATGTGTGTAGATGACCATGTCTTATTTGGGTGCTAGGTATGTCCCTTTAGACAAAGGTCAACATCAATATAATAAAAATAACGTTGCATGGCTTGTAAAGAAAATATCTCTTACATGTTTTGATGTGTCTAAGTGATTCATATTCTAAAATCTGGTTGTATATGGTCTGTAGATGTCAAACAATGGTTTCGAATTGCTGATATGACCTTTGTTTTAAAGGCAAAGGTCAACATACTCAAAATGTGTCTCTATAGCTAATTTAAATCCTACATTTTGGGTGATGTAAGTGGTTGTTAATTGAGCCACGAATTACCTGTAGCTAGTAGATACCAACAAAGGTTTTGGATTGCTGGTACGGCCTAAGAGACAAAGGAAGATGTAAAGAAAGTCATACTAAACGGAAAACAATGTAAATACGGATATTATCCATAGGACCCACTCAATTTACCCATTTCTATTTTAGCTCACCTGTCACCTAGGGACAACGTGAGCTTTTGTGATCAGTCTTCGTCCGTCGTCTGTCGTCGTCGTCGTCGTCTGTTAAAAAATGACTGGAATGACATCTCCTCATAAACCACTGGTTGTATTTTGACCAAACATGACATGAATGATCCTTATGTAGCCCTCTTAAATAATTGTTCAAATGGTTCCGGTCCGTGCAAATCTAGGGCACACAGGCTAAAAATAGATTTTCAAGATGAAAATTTTATAAATCTTCTTGTCTGAAACAACAAGGCCTAGAGCCTTGATATTTGATATATAGCATCACCTAGTAAACCTCTACCCAAATTGTTCAAATTATGCCCCTCGGGCCGAAAATGGGCCTGCCCAAGGGGTCACAGGTTTACATAGGCTTATATAGGGATAACATGAAAAAATCTTCTTGTCTGAAACCACAATGCATAGAGCCTTAATAGTTGGTATGAAGCATCATCTAGTAAACCTCTACCAGGTTTGTTCAAATTATGCCCCTTGGGCCCGAAATGGGACCGCCCCCGTGGTCAAATGTTTTGCATAGACTTATATTGGGACAATATGAAAAAAATGATCTTTTTTTCTGAAACTGCGAGGCATTGAGCCTTGATATTTGGCATGCAGCATCACCTAGTGGACCTCTAACAAGTTTGATTAAATAATACCCCTGAGGCTAAAAATGGGCCCGTCCCTGGGATCACATATTTTACATAGGCTTACATAAGGGAAAACATAAATTCTTCTTGTCTGAAACAACAAGGACTAAAGCCTTGATATCTAGTATGTAGCATCACCTAGTAGACCACTATCATGTTTGTTCAAATTATGACCGTGGGGCCAAAATTGGTCCTGTCACTGGCATTACATGCTTTACATGGCTTATATAGGGAAAACATGATAAAATCTTCTTGTAAGAAATTACAAGGGCTAAAATTAGATATTTGGTATGTAGCATCACTTAGTGGACAACCACCAAGTTGTTCAAATAATGCCCATGGGGCCAAAGTTGACCTTCCCAGGAGTCACATAAGTTTATATGACTGGTGCACATAGAACAGGTGAGCAATTCAGGGCCACTATGGCCGTTTTGTTTTCTTATTTCAATTATCAGAAAATGCCAAAAGCACAGACCACAAAAATAGTGTGTGAGTATGATCAGGAAATACCACAATCACAAACTGCAGCAAAATTCATGGTACCGCGAGTAAAAGCTACAACCAGTCCACGGTACTATGTAGAAGAGACACAGAACACAAACAGTCATAACACACTTAATGCATGCGAGGATCCAGAAAGTTTTGTGAGAGGGGGTCCAACATTTTTTTGTTTGATGAGGGAGGAATGATCCAAATACCACTATTAGCGGGCCATCATCGGCACGCCAGCGAAACGACATTTAAATGGCGTTTCGCCGGCGTGCGGAAGATGGCCAATCATTAAATGCCAGATTGGTGGCTTGTGATTTTTAGGGGATCGGGATCAGTATTGCTGAGAAACCTTATATTTTTGTGATTTTCCAGCGGGGGAGAGCGGGGGGGGGTCCGGACACCCTGTCTTCCCCGCCCCTCTCTGGATCCCTTCTGCTTAAAGTAAGCAAGCAGCCCTCTCTTCCTCAGCAAGATGATTGCTAAACTAGAAAGGACGCGGCAGTCACGCCAAAAACCACACCACAAAACAAAACCCAACACATAATTTCGCAACCCATGGGAGATATTCTTTGACTTTTCGCTAACTGTAAAGGCGGCGCCTCATGAATGCGTAATTAGGACTGGTCAGCCTTAGGCATAGGTAAAAGCGGCTTTATTCAAAAGTAACTGTATAATCTTGCGCTATTATCTCAGTATAGACGGAAAAACACATTATTTAGTTCTAAAATCGCCAGCAAAATAACAGCATCTGAAAATATCTATTTAACATAAGCATAGAGGCAAACATTGTGGACCCAGATCAGACTGCTCCTACAGGAGCAGTCTGATCTGGGTCCACACTGTTTGTCTTTGAGGCTTCGCATATTTTAGTGGACGACAAAAAAGTACATTTTATGATTATGCGCTTTAAGGGTTTATAAATGTGAGTTCAGTGTGTATACGGTTAGGATTTTCATGAAATGCACGCACGTTTGCACGGCACAAGCAACTTACTTATTCTTCACCAGATTATAAATAGAACCTGATTTCTCTTGTTTAGCAGATGAACTAGCCGAACAACGCCCAGAAATGAATATTAAAGTTGTTACCGCCTTTACAGTAAGCGAAAAGTCTAATAATACAGCAGAACATGAATAAACAACAACATTATTACCGCCTTAGAACAAACACCAGCCAAGGCCACCAGGGTTTTTAAATAGGCCGGGATATGACAATAGGTACCCTATGGCGGTATTCATAAAATCAAACTTATGATGCGTCTGCAAAGTACTACCACTTAAGAGCATTTTCTAAAAAATTGACGAAGATATGGAGGTTTGACTGAGCGATTGTAATTAGGTTTTGAACACGACGTTAAGAAACATGTTAAGCCTAATATGACGTCAGAATGCTGATCTCCAGTTGCTTGCTGGTTATAGTCGACTCGGTACAACTATCTAGTAAATGAAATGCATTCTCATGTTTTATATATGGTTTAATTTAGATGCAAATGAAATTGTTCGAATTTGTACATCTTAAGTGGTATCGTTGGTATTTAAAGTGACCCACCCTTCATTTTGAGCCCATGTAGGTGCTATGGCCTTATTGTTACCATAGCAACAGGCAACACACAAAACCTTAAATATAATCAGACATATTAGCTACTTTGTTTACATCAAGCTATAGAACCATTTTTGTGGTACTATAAAAAACATGTTATTTTTTTGTCATTTAGGCATGTTTCAAATGTCTACTACGTAATAAAAGCTGAGATCCGCGCTCCAATATATTTTACTGTTCAAAGTTGTTTAAAAAAAGTAAGTGATTATGTAATAGTTATACCATGGCTTGTCCACCTGTACGTGGAGATAATCCACGAGCTTTAGCGAGTGGATTATCTTACGAACAGGTGGACAAACATGGTATAACTATTTTATACCACCTACATCAGTGTAGACCTTGCACGTCAAGTGATATTTCATGCTAAAGTTGGTAAAGGTGGTATAAGATCAAGAAATACCACAATCAAACAGCTTAGATCAAGCCACGGCACTGCGCGGACGAGTCACATAACATAAACAGTCACAAGACACCAGGAAGACAATTATAGTAAAGCAACCAACACCCTCTTCCCCATAAAGGTGATTGCAAAACTAAAAAAAAACACTAAGAACAATAAAATAAAACAAAGACAACACACAGAGCCCCCACATACAATGAGAGCCATAAAACAATGATTCAACAAAAACAAAAGAATAACTATTTTAGAACGGACAGGCTACTGGGGGCTTAAATGCATTTTACTGGTACTATAGAAATTTTCGGTCACTGTTAAGGCGGCATCTCATGAATGCATTATTAAGACTGGGCCACTTTAGACATAGGTAAAACCTGAAAATGAGGCGTGGTATTATTCGAAGTAACTATTCATGACAAAAAAGAAACGCACCACTACGATTTTCCCAATTAAGGTCTCCTTTTAATACGAAAATGTTAATTGTCATGATATATTCATTTCTGATCAAATCTTACTAAAATATTAATGTGACGCAGATGAGTATCTCTACTTTCCCTGTGTAGGCTAACATCACATCAAGTTGAGTGGTAAACGAGTTTTGGAAGCGTTAATTCAACGCTACTGTCTAAATGGAATTCCAAGTATGTTTTACATTTGCAAAGTATGAAAACAATATGTTGTTGTGATGTGCGACAACCAATGTGTTTATTGATGATTTTTTGTAACTTCAAAATCCATTTTCATCAGTTAGGATCGTTTAAATTGATTAAAACAATGTTTAAATCTTTAAATGTTTTGTAAGGTTTATCTCCAGACGAGTGTGGAACCGTTATGCAAAAGGTAGTCACAACACATGGGCTACCTAGCGTTCAATTATCGCGTATGGTGAATTCAAAGATACAAGTGTCTGGGTACAATTTGGTCTACTGAGATGATTCCAATTGCTTGATCTTATCCAGCAAGAGATCATTATAAAAACTCTTATTTCCTGTGACTTTACAATTTTACCCCCACTTTGTTCATGACCATTTTCGTTAACAAAATTTCGACGCCAGATCGCAAAAGAAGTGTGACGCAACAGTACTTGACATACCATTGCACTGATATAAACTAAACTGGCCTATCACTAGTGATCTTCCTGAGAGTTGAACAGTTCTAAGTGGTGCATTTCTTTTTTTGTCGGGTATATACCATATTGCACCATAACATCTTAGTAAAGACAGCAATGATTTAACCTTTAGAAAAATGGGAGCGCAGTGGCTCAGTGGTAGAGTGCTTAACTCGAGACCGAGGGGCCGCGGGTTCGAGCCTCACCGGCGTCACTGCGTTGTGGCTTTTAAGCAAGACACATTTATCCGAGCTTAGTACTGGTTCAACCCAGTAAGACCCGTCCCTGTTAAACTGAAATATTGTTGATGGGACGTAAAGAATCAAATCAAACAAACAAACAAACCATTAAAACGCCAGCAAAATAATTGAATTCGAAAGCGTCTTTATTGTGTAACATTATTAAAGAGACAAACAGTGTGGACCCAGATCAGACTGCGCCTACAGAAGCAGTCTGATCTGGATCTACAATGATTGATTAAGAGGCTCCGAAATGTTTCAGCAGGCGACAAAACATAGAACTTTTTGTAATATGCGCATTAAGATCATGTGAGGTCAGTGTATATACACTCAGAGTTTTTTTTTATGAAATGGACGCTTGTTTGCGCGGCTTAAACAACTCATTGACTCTATACCAAATAAATTGAACAGGACTTCCCTTTGAGAGCTGATGAAATAGCTGAATCACGCCCAGATATAAATATTAAAGTGACTGCCTTTACCAATCAGGGGCATAACCTGTATAAGTTACAATTTATATTACTTGAATACGTTAATATTGTGTCTTTTCAACAATGATTTAAAATGAGGCTATCGGAAGTAACTTATTTAGGTTATATCTGAATTTATTTAGGCTAGGGTCAAATTTCAGGACGTCAAAAATATAACTTATTCAAGTTAAAAAGTAGCTTATTTTCTGATCTTTATTGACCTCGCGTACACATTTCTAGACGATGCGTACACAATTTTATTCTCTAATCATAAAGTTATGTAATAGGTCTTCCAGATAAAATTACCCACATGGCCGTGAAAATTGCAGTAACGCCAGAATATGAAGATGAAAAAAGACACTTCCACTCAAACAGGTTACTTTTGTTTTTGTTGCAAAAAAAGTTAACTGCTTTAAGTGATATATTTTTTAACTTTTGGAGGTTATGCACCTGACTGTTTACAGTAACCAAAAAGTTTTATAATTATACCATATATTCGACCTCTATATTACTGGTGCTAAAACACAAAAATTATTTAGCTCTCATTTAGGCTACCTAGTTACGAAATGTATCATCACAGAGAAAAACTGTTTTCTATTTTAGCTTTAGTTACAATTTTGTTTAACAATGCAAAACCACTCATATAATTTCGGTAGAAAGTGTGATTTAAAAAGGAAAGCTCAGACAAAAAAGGAAGTGCATTAGAATTCCTACTAAACTCGATGTTTTATGTTTATCACAATGATTTTTGGCGATAACATTTTTATTACTAATTTTAGTTCTGTGTTCGCGATCAAAGCTGAGGGAAAATTAGCGCCAATTTCTCCAATATGGTTCCAAAATCCAAGATCTGGCGCATAGATGCAGTCTTTGAGCATTTTAAGCAAAGCACAAATAAACTAAGATAAATATGTCAATCAAAAAGCTACACCACGCCGCCCTAATTCACAGATTATAGCGATGGATGGTTTGTTTAAATCGGTCTATCTAAATACTACAAAGACACGCAAAGACACACAAATATAAATATAATCGAAATCGAAATCGCGCCTGATTCGTTCGTGCGTTAAGCTAGTGGGATCATCCTAAAACCGTCCGTTTTGGAGCACGCGCATTAGAGTTAATGCACGTTATGCGTAATCACAGCTTCTGTTGCTGTAAACGACCACGCTCAAATTAGATTCTGTAAATGCACAGTAGTTCTGGGTATGCAACCGAGCAGGATTATGTTATAAGCAGCCGCTGAACAGTATATTCACTGCTAGTGAATATTCGTTTGAGACGGACCCTTTTTGTCACGCATCTACGAAATTTACCTGTCAATAATAGACTTAAAAAATTTAGCGGAATTCCGTTTAGCGCAAATTCTTCATATGAGTATGCGCCACAAACTTCGGACTTTTTGGATAAATTGGCGCTATTGTTTCTGTACACCTGTTATCGCGAACACAGTTTGCTAAAATTGAAAATGAAAAAATAATCGCCAAAAATCAATGTGAAAAACATAAAAATCGAGTTAATTAGGAATTCTTATGCACTTGCTTTTGTAACGCGACGTCTGATTGGATAACGTCAAAGATTTGCGACAGTATATCCGTTGATATACTGTCGGAAACAGTTTGACGTCATTACATGCAATTACGTTACATTTTGTTGGACGACAAGAGGCTTTATGCGGCTTGCAACGCTCCAATTCGAGATGAGACTGCAGACGTTTATTAGAATGGGGATAACCATATTAAAAATTTTAGCATATTGTCAGATATATGGTCGGTAATCAGTGATGTTTTACTGCTCCGCTCGCGTGTCGCAGTAAAACTAAATTTCCGACGATAAACCTCCCAAAATAAAAATTTTGATTACAATTATCCCCTAAATATTTGTCTGGATGTTTTTTAAAGCTCTTCATTGAAGAATACCAAATACGGATTAATGACGACAGATACTAGACAAAGACTGAGTACAGAAGCTCATTTTTGCACACTTTTAGCTCAGGTGATCAAAAAGGAGGATCTTACATGAGTGCTTCTATTTTATTTTAATTTATTTAATGAGTTGGGAAAAGAGATAAAATACGAGGCCTGCCGAGCATCTCACATTTTTTTTCACAACGAGTTGAATAAATTCGATAATACAAGAGCACTCATGTTAGATTATATTTATCATTTGACTTTAAGATGACTATGAAGTAAGTAAGGTGCAAAGATCAGGAATCGATACAATCAAGTACCACACCTGACACAGGATACCAATGGGAAAGTAACAAACTCACAGTTATACATCACAAACGAGGGCCAAAAGGTCAGCCTTTTCCCAGCAGGTGACCACAAGGCACAATTAAACAGACGCAGACAAACGCATAACACATACAAGACAGGAAAAAAAACATACACAAAGAAGTACCGCCTTGGAACGGTCAGTAAAAAAAATGACTGGAGGGCTTAAACCGATTGCACAGCGCACCAACCTCACCCTTAGTGAATATCAGATATCTCATTTCGGTCGTAAAGCATTATACTTTTGTCATTATGTACGCAGCGTTGTTTTGGACGTCAAAACGTTCCCCAAATTCTGTAAACCACTAGTGGTTTATCGATTTTATAGCATGGCGTTATACGACACCCAGACGCGACGTCATGTGATAAAACATGTTTTTTTTATAATATCTTTTTTTTTGAAAACGGTTTGTATGGACTGTCACAGATGCTTTACCTGGATTACCTCCCGACCAATTCTCATAACCCTGTGAAGACAGTGAAGAGTTATCAACTATCCAAATCCAGTTGTCTTCGCTCACTTGAAAGAGACCAATCCAATAGTCGTAGTCGTCTGCAATAAAGCAACTGTATTTAAGTATATGTATTGATTCTAACACACACTACCTATATAGCCAACGGTAAAGTCTAGTGATATATTGAGTGACAACTCATTGGATTGACTAGCGTGACGTCATTTAGATTGATTTTTATGACGTAAACGTTGCAATACTAGCTCTGTATGATTTATACATGTATGAGAACTTCTGGGCAAAGGAAGATTTTTATTTGACAGTATTTCGACAATCAATGCAAGTCAAACGCCAATTTGGTCCCTATGGCCTTCACAAATGTTCATCAACTCTGTCTTTGGGTCAGAGGCAACTAAGGCTACCTGCTCCCCTCATACAGCATTTTGAAAATAAGCCAAAACCTCATTATTGTCACTGTGGTGTTAATTCTAATGCATTAATACTAGCACAACTAGAGGATCCGCACCCGCCGCAGTTCTTTTCTCTTCCAAAGTGTAGTCTGTGATTCACGCTCGCAGTGATTTGTTGCTTAATATACCACTGGCGGGATGTTAGTCCTTAAAATGGACACTTCGCGAGAGAAACGCGCGAGTGAGAGCAAAGTGCGATCGAATTATCCGCTTATGACTGTCCTACAGACATTTAATATACATTAAGCAACAAATCCTTCAAAGCAAGAAAGAGGGCAAAGATCAGGAATCGATACAATCAAGCACCACACCTGACCCAGGATACCAATGGGAAAGTAAAAACGTAACAATTAGACATCACAAACTAGAGGTCAGCCCGTTCCCAGCAGGTGCATTAACAAAGAGACGTGCATGAAAGCATAACAAAACAAGACAGAAATAACATAAATGATCCACAAAAGAAACGCCGCCTTGGAGCGTTCAGTGAAAATATTTTACTGGAGGGCTTAATCCAGTTTAACGTTGCACCAACCCCACCTTTAGTTCAGATGCGGATCAAGACACATAGATGTTTGGTTTGCATGAAAGACCCCCAACTTATCAATGCATAATCTCCTAGAACATATAAATCAAGATATAAAAAAGGAGATAAAGCAAAGATAAGGACTCAACAGTAAATTAAACTGAATACTGGAGCAAAAACAATCCAACAGGTAAACCCGGGTGGGCCTGACAACAGCCAAAGCATCAGGCCCCTACCATCTCATCAATAGATAAGTCTTTAAGTCGGACGCGTCATAGAGTCTATTAAGTTTCCGTCGTCTTAAACAGATCATTAGGATTTGTACAACTGTATCTTGTTATATAGGATTTGAATTAATATTTAAGGGGGTAATATCAAATATAACCAATATACAGACACCACGTGGTAATGTTAGAGTTCCCCTAGGGACCACCGTTTGTGATGATTTGGTAATTATCCGGATTCTTTATTTAATCTACCCCTCATGCACTACTGCATATACATACCATTTAATATGCATTGATTTGTCATGAAAACGCAACTAATGTGACAAAACGCATTAATTATTTTCATTATTTTTGTTGGAATATTTTTAATGCGATTATGTTTTACTATGAACATAGCATGATATTAAAGGATGAATGTCATTTAAAACTATTTTGTTCAAACTTAAAAGCTCATTTAAAGCCTGACAATTCTTGAGAAGAGCTGTTTCGATGCCCTATATAGAGGATCTTACATGAGTGCTCATGTTTTATTGAATTTATTAAACGAGTTGGGAAAAAGAGATAAAATACAAGAGCACGAATGTTAGATTCTATTTATCATATGATAAAATCTCATTTCTGCCGTAAAACGTTATAATTTTGTCATTATATACGCAACGTTGTTATGGACGTCATAACGTTTCCCGTAAATCGATAAACCACTAGTGGTTTACAGTTTTTATTGCATGGCGTTATTTCACTCCCAGACGCGACGTCATATGATAATAATAAATACTAATTAAATGGTTAACTTTTTAATAGCACCCAGAGTAACGATCATAAATTTTAAAGCCCATAAACGAAAAATAAAACTATTTGAATGACCTGGTATATAATGATGCATTTAATCCAATGATAATTATTTTATGAAATCTACAGTAGTTTTAATGAATCTAATGGTTCAACTAGTTTAGCAATTAATTTATTTAGGTTATTTCTAATGGTCATACATTGTCTTAGCATTCTCCCTAAGAATCGTGCAGGCCCAGTAGAAAAGCAGAAAAGTTACTTTTTCAGAATGCCAAAAAAGTCGACGCAATAGATTCCTTATAACATAAAAGTCACATAGCTAATGGGAAACTGTTATTGTCATGCCGTTACCATGGCAATGACCAGATAAAGTTTTTGCGTCTAGAAGTATGTTTTCCAATTTTGGAAAAATGAAAAACTACACTTTTTGAAGACAATACAGCCCGTCATCTTCGAAAGTAGAATGGTTTATGCTGTATGAAAAAATCAAACAAGGAACTAAGTTTCAATATCACAAACGGAAAGGGAAAACAAAGCTTGCGAATATGTTTCTATGGCAACGAAAAGGGCTATATTATTTGGTTGCCATGGTAACCTATATTTTTGGAAGCTTAAATTGACAAATCTTTTTCCAGATTATATTTGTACAAGAAAAGGTGGAAGTGAAGGTGTCAGCATAAGTAATTTATACTGATACTTCGTGTCTTAAATGAAAAAATATTAAGAAGGTGAAAATATTTCTTTATCAGACATCAATGGCAACCAAAGTAGCAACACAGTAGCAAAATTGGCAAAAAAACTTAATCCATGGAATATAAAGAGAAACGAACACAAATGTGCAGACATTAGATAGCATAGCATATAAAGCATCGATACAAACTTGAAAAGATGCACGCAAGCTAGTTTAGTTTTACATCTCACTTTGGTTTCTATAGTAAGATGAATGTTGCTACTGGCCTGAAATTGCACTTTGTTTTCATTTTTAATGATAGTTGTAGAGACAAGAAATAGCAAAAGGAATAATTTTTATTGTAGTACTATCCACTGATCCAATGTGTCATTAATGAAAGAATAACATGCTCAAAATATTTCATTTTCCATCTAACCATGACAACCAAAGTGGGTGGGGTAGCCAGATATAAAAAAGCCTAATTTTAGACATTTTTGAACTTCTTCAATCAACTATTTCCCCGGCCTACATAGAGACATAATACAGTTAACGATAAGTTCTAAATGGTATTCAGCTTTCATAAAACGCAAAAGCATGCGAAGAGTTTAACCACCTTCTGGTTGTAACCATGGAAACAATCAGAGTACTGTCGCAAAAATGGAGATTAAATTAATTGCATCTTAAAGTGGTTAAAATTGCAAGATGGATATAATACAAGTGTCCACATGTTCAAAAGATAATTAAGTTGAGACATATTAACATTATCTAATGATTTCAGCATGATTAATACGTTTGGTTTTTTAGTAACATTTATAGTCGTTAAAGGTGGGTGTGGTAATCTGATATATAACCAAAAATATTTTAGTACTGTTTTAAGCAAGTATTCCCAATAGAGGTGGGGATGATGACATATTCGTATACTTCAAATACTTAATAGGGGCCTTCATGTTTTATAAATTGTACACAAACATAATGTTAGGTTTACGTTTGTATTGCCATTACCACGGAAATAAGCACATACCTGTTGTAAAATGGATATAAAGTGATTTGCGTCTTTAAGCACTTATAATTTTACAGATGTATATAATGCAAGTTTTAATGTGAATAAGATATAGTTGAGTTGAAAGAAATATTAACATTATCTATATGTTTTAAGCAAAATTAATAAGTTTCATTTTATTTAGTAGTATTTATAGAAGATAAAAGTAGGTTGAGGTAACCAGATATATGGCTTAAAATATTTTAGTGATTTAAAGCAAGGATTCCCAATGTTCGCATACTGCCAATACTTTATAGGGATCTTCAGGGTCTACAAAATGTAAAAACCTGTTTGAGTTTAACCCCTGTCTTGCCGTTACCATGGAAACATTCACAGCCATGTTGTAAAATGGATATTAAATAAATTCTGTCTTTAAGCGGTTAAAATTTTACAGCTGTTTATAATGCAAGTTTCAATGTGCATACAAATTAGTTGAGTTGAAACATATTAATATCAACAATATGATTTACTCAAAATTAATAAGTTAAAAAAGTAAGTGGATATGATCAAGAAATACTTAAGTTTTATTTGGTAAAAATTATAGACGGTATAAGTGGGTGAGGTAACCAGCTATATAACAAACAAAAGTTTTAGTCATTTTAAGCAATAGTGGTGGCGATGATGACATATTTGCATACTGCCAATACTTAATAGGGGTTTCCTGTTTCATAAACTGTAAAACATGCATGGGGTTTTACCTCTTTCTGGTCGTAACAATGGAAACATTCAGAGCACTCTCGCGAACTGGAAATTAAATCAATTGCGTTTTAAAGTGGTTTAAATGTTCCATCTAGTTTGAATAAGATTTCAATGTGCTTCAATGATGACTGATTTGAGACATATCGAAATCATCAATTTAATAAGCAAATATAATAAGTTAAGCATTCATTTTGTAACAATTATAGATCTTCAAAGTGGGTATGGTAACCCCATAAATAGCAAAAACTTATTATAGTATTTTTAAGCAAGTATCCCCAGTAGTGGTGACAATGTTGAAATATATTTTCAAAATGCCAATACCTAATTGGGGCCTTGCAGAGTTATAAACAGTAAAAATATGTGAGTGTTTACTTTTTCTGACCATAACTAAGGAAACAAGCACACGCTTGTGGTAAAGTGGAAGTTGAAATTGATTGTGTCTTAAAACGTTGAAATTGTTCCAGCTAATAAGAATAAGTTTTCAATGAGTTAAAAGGAGAATTGCGTTGGGTCATATCGACAGTATCAATATGATTAGAAAACTTAAAAAGTTTAGTATTTATTTTGTAACAATTACATACCTTTAAAGCGAGTGGGACAATCAGATACATAACAAAAACTTATATGAATAATTTTAGCAAGTATCCTGAATAGCGGCAGCAATGTTGACATATTTGAAATAATGCCAATATGTAATGGAGGCCTTTTAGTTTCATAACCTGTAAAAGTAAATCAGGTTTTACCTGCTTATGGTTGTAACCATGAAATAATGACAGGCCTTTTGCAGGATGGAAATGAAATTAATTGCTTTTTATAGTTGTTAGAATTTAGTCCACCTAATTTCTATGTTACAGAATTTATGTGCCTAAAGATTGTTGAGTATAAAATTTTAGTACAAGTTTTGGGTAAATCATTTTATAAGGATTTTATAACTTTAAAGCCAAAACAAGTTTTTGTTTTTCTGTATGGTACAGTTATTGTTTCCATGGTTACGACCAGAAAGAGGTAGACCTCACGCATGTTCTTTTATTTTATGAAAGCTGAATAAAATTATGAACTTTTCAATAACTGTTTGTGCCTATAAGAAGATGAGAAAAGTGACTGTAGCGGTTCAAAAATGCCTTAAAAAGAGGATTTACTTACCTGGATACCCCACCTACCTTTAATAGTCTGGTATTACATGTACAAAAATCATGTTGTGTTTATTATTGTTTAGTCTACTTCCTTTTGCTATAATGCTTTAGCATATCGAGGTCAGAACCTAAATTGGTATGTTATTGGATATGTGAAAGTGCAAAAACATTTTCTCACAGATTTTTTGGGGCCATTTTAGACCAAATTCTTCTTTGTTGGTTACCATAGCAACGAGCAATAAACTGAGAGAACGGATCATATATTAAATGTTTTTGGGTATGTGTGGCTGCACCTTGAAAATTTAAGCCAAATTGCGTTTGTTAATCTAAAACGTACATGTATATGAATTTTTGAATACTTCTTTGCTTAAATTGATAAATTACTTTGAAAAAAGACAACAACATTACCCCCTCCAAAAAACACCAAAAAATAGGTCTTTAGTTGTAAAAGTCACTGATGATTTGGCTACCATGATAACACGTTTTGAAGCTTACGTTTAGCGTACTTTAAAGTAATTGCGAAAGAGTTAATAGTCATTCAAAACGTTAATGAATTCATGAAATACTCCTTGGCGAAAAATATATTTTGTATTTTTTTTGTATGTTTTTTTTTTTTTTTTTTTTGGGGGGGGGGAGGGGGCATAGAGTATTTATCTAACAATTATTGTTGCCATTGTAACCATCAGCTGGAGTATTCAAAACTATTTTGTTTTGAATTTGAATAACATATAAGGATTATCTAAAATATGTTGTAAATTATTAGTATTGTGTCGTGCTGGAAGGGGATAATTTGCTTTGAATGTGACCTTTTCGTGGAATATGCCACTTTGTGGTTCCGCTGATGGTATGATGTTTTGGTTGCCATGGTAGCATGAATCTGGATAATTCATTTGTAAATTGGATTTGATGTTGCCAATCAGGTACGGGTTACATAATATGTGCATGAATATTCATTTTGATCTTTTGTTTAAGGGAGATATTTCACATTGATTATGCTCTTTTTTTGTAAAATCACTGACCATCTGATGATTTGGTTGCCATGGTAACCCATATTTAAATAAATGCATTATTTTCAATGTTTCGTTTTTTGTTAAACGGATGTGGACTTAGCAGACTGTGTATACATTATCCATATTTCTGTTTGCAGACGCAAGATAATTTGCTTTGAAACAGCAGTATTTTTGTAAAATCTCTGACGGCCATATAGTTCCGTTGCCATTGAAATAAAAATTATAAACATTCTGAGTTGTTTTACTTGTGGCAATGTAAATTGGACGCGGGTTATTTAAGCACTATATATATGTATCGTTCATATACACCTTTGCTGTAAAGAGATATTTAGATTTGAAAATGGTCAATTTTAGTATTTTGAAAATTGGTTTCCATGGTGACACGTTTCTTGCTAAGCAACACAATGCAAATGGCATATTTCATTTTTCACTAAACGTTTGAATACAGCTAATGTGGTCCTCTAAACAGGGCAAGCTAGTAGTTAAGTAATCAAAAGACCACTCATATCACAAAAGCCAGTCCAGAAAAATTGTCAATTTCTAATTTTTCCTTGAGCAAATCTCACTTTTAGAAATATTTCTTTGCCATAGAGTTAAACCTTTTTGGGCCATTTTTGTTGCCATGGTAACTCTTATCTGGAGTTTTAAAGAAACTATTATTATTTTGGGGGGTTTATATAACAGATTTGGATTCATTTTGCCTAAATATACTGAAAATATTCATATTATGTCATGTTGGAAGAAGATAATCTGCCGTGAATATGCTCTTTTCGTTGAATATGCCATTTTTGTGAAATCGCTGATGGCATAATGTTTTGGTTGCCTTGGTAAAATAAATTTGAATAATTAATTTGTAAATTTAATTTTGGTGTTGATAATTAGGTGCTGGTTACATTATATGTGCATTAATGATAAATTTGATCCTTTGTTTAAGGGAGATATTTCGCATAAAATATGCTTTTTTGTAGAATCACAGACTATCTGATAGTTTGGTTGCCATGGTCGCCTATATTTGAATAATTGCACTATTTTTAATTTTTAAACAGATGTGGACTTGCCAGAATATGTAAATATTATCCATATTTCTGTTTGCAAGATATTTTGATTTGAAATTGCAGTATTTTTGTAAAATCGCTGACGGTCAGATAGTTCCGTTGCCATGGAAACAAAAATATTATTGGGTAGAAAGTTTGATTAAACCGAATCACCACTATTGTTTTGACACATGAAAATAATTCCCATAAAGAATTTGGTAGAATAAAGTAGAAAAAAGTAGCATTTAACTAAGCATGCAATAGTTTGGGTCTTATATTTATGCCAAATTATTTACCTAAGTAATACTACGGTCCTGCCAGCCAAGAGTGACAGTGATGTCATGTTTTGATTACAAAGTTATCTATCCATTCGCGTTAGCTCAAGTGGTGTGTACAAGTAAATGTTTACTTAACAATTGTAATAAAAAGACATCACCGTCACTCATGGCTGGCAGGACAGTATATTTTGGATTATTTTGCTTAGTTATGCTTTATTGGAATGAAAGTATTCATACATAAAGTTTCAAAATGATGGCTCAAAAATGTGGTCAAGATGTCATCGTGACAATAAGTTTCAGTTCATTTCCAGGATTATGACATTTAAATTTGTTTTTCAGAAAATATTTTGAATGGTAAGTAAAGTATTTTCCTACAGTTTACAGCCCCATATATCCAAATGCATGCACCATGCCTAGATAATTAACTTCATGACAAGTTTCTGAACAGAACTAATATTCAGACAAAGTCAAAATGTACCATAAATTACAAAGTATTCTTCAAATAACTTCTAACATCCAAGGTTCTCAGACATATGCACTATAACATAAGAGCCCTTCCATAATTTTGGAGTACAAGTGAACACTGCAATTAAATTGATGGTTCAAGGTGACATACACATGGTAAAGGGAACAAGTAACCAGAGCCTGTTCATTGATACTACATGTTCAGTTTCCCCATTAGATAAATGACACCATTAAAGCAACCATGCAATAATCCCATTCAAACAGTCCCAATTAAGTTCATGGCATTTTTATTGACAAACACATGGTATTTAAAAAACGATGAGCATAAAATTAATGATACCTTAACTTCAAACGCCAACAGACGACACTATAAAAATCTTAAATGTTCTTAATGTATGTTATTATAATGGCCCCCACCATTACAATGCTAATGTGATTTAAATGGAATTTTAATTGTCTTTTATTACCTCATAAATTGGAATTTTAACAGGAATTCAATGGTTATAAAATCCAATTACAATGTGCCGCATTCAAATGTCACACTTTTTCAATGAGTCCTAAAATAATAAGAGTTCTTAATTTAATGGCATTGTTAATATGAGGCTATTTTAATGTGATTTTAATTCCCATTAATCATTTAATGAGGTTTTCAGGGCACGACTCTGAAAATGCTGTAAAATCTAATTGATTTTATTTAATGCTTTTTAATTGATCTTTACTGGCGATGTATGTACATGTAGTGGTGACGCCTATGAAAGATGATTTTTCTCTTGATTGACATGGCGCTCAATTAGAAGATATTCAGCAGGTTCTATACTATTAATTGCACACACTAACTATAACTCACATATTTATGGAATAGGATCAGGATTGTGCAAATAGAATAATGAAGCATTACCTCCAATTATATAATCCAAGAAGTCTTGCTCGCCTTGATTTTCAATTTTAACTAGATTTGTGCCATCAGCAATGCAAGCAGCCTATAAAATAGAAAACAAGTTAACAACTCTATCGGCCCCGAGGTTTCTGTCTTTGGGGTTTCACACAAGGTGCGATTCAAACCAGCCTGCTCAGCTACAGGGACTAGCTAGAAAATTGAATATTCGACCGAAGTAAGTACAATAAGCAAATAACAGAAGCGCTGATCAATTATATTCTTAAATGGGTAGATTTGGGAGCAAAGAATGCACCAGAGACCTGAAACTAGAGTGTGCATATTTTCTGGGCCAGACTACTAGTTTCGGCCAAATATATCTCATCAGTGGCCCGCTAATAGTTTCAAAGCTACAGAATGAAACCCATGATTGCGAATGACAAGAAATAAAATAGTCAATATAGTAAAGGGCAGGGAGACGTTCTACCGCCGCCACACAGTCTCAGTCACCAGCTGTAGTGAAGTCAAACTGCGACCCCATGGAGACAGGTCTTCTCGCATAGAGGCCCGCATAAAAATATATCACTGTAAATATTGCAATTTTAGCATGTCTGTAAGGTTATTTAATTAAAAAGAAACCGTCACAAAAAATTAAACCTGTGAATATAAACTCGTATACGTGGCAGTTCTCAAATAGGTTTCGCGCTGGCCTTATGAGATATAGGTACCTAACCCATATGCTGGCCTTATGAGATATAAGTACCTAACCCATATGCTGGCCTTATGAAATAGAGGTACATATCACATATGCTGGCCTTATGAAATGTAAGTACCTATCCCATATGCTGGCCTTATGAGATATAGGTACCTATCACATATGCTGGCCTTATGAGATATAGGTACCTAACCCATATGCACAAAACAACTATTTTAACGTACACGGACAGCTACAGAAAAAACTGTGCAAAAACGCCCACTCGGAACGTCGAGTAGGTGCCATGATTACGTCTCCATGGCGATCAGGAGCCTACTTGACCTTTTTCATAAACATTTACGGTAAAATTCAATACTGACTAGTAAAATGCATCAATGGAACTCCTTTGCAACGAAAGCAAAACCTTATCGATACAATGCGGGGGTACATGTACACGTAGCCCTCTTTGTGTTGGTAATCCCTGCTGCTTGGATTTTGCTCAGCCTCCGTCAAAACATCAAATAATAGGCCAAATTCAATTAGTAAGAAATTACTTCTCCATGACTGTCATTTACTTAAGTATACGATTATTTTCACTTTATACTCCTTTATGCCTTTTTATATGAGCAAAAATAGGAAAGTACAATATTCACAGTATGTAAACTGAAATAAACATCCTGTACCGTTCCTCCGCTAGCTCACACCTTATAAATATGAATAACAGCACTCGTGCGTAACCAGTAGTCGGAAAATGCGTGTATTTAGGTACATGTACACGTTTCGATTTATATTGTTAGCGATACAGACGATACACATTCGAACAAGGTAAGAAAAGCCATTTTATCTATTTTATTCCGTTTTATTCAATGATTTTAACGGTTTCCTCCTTTGCATTTTGCTTTGTTAAAAAACGACTTGCTCACAATCAGAGCCGTTTTGTGTCGAAAACGAGCTTAAATGCCAAATTGCATGGTTTTAGTGGAATTGGCAATCACATGTATACATGATTACATGGTTGTAACTGTAACAGTTTCTTAGATATATGGAAAAATGAATTTTAATAGGTGGGCCCTCGCAATTACAGCTGTACCAACAACTCTCACATCACGATTTCCTACAACTGGTTACGCACAAGTGCAGTAATTCATAATGTATAAGGCGTGAGCTAGGAGGAACGGGTACAGGATGTTTATTTCAGTTTACATACTGTGATATTCATGAAACGTGACAGATTTAGTGTGTAATATGTGATTGACTAGAAACTGCATGGTATATGTCAAATAAACAATCTATTCTGTTTTGTAATCGGCATACAATAATAATGCCGACACACGCTAAATCAATGCGGTTTTTTCGCATGCCATATGCAATGTAAATTAACAAGTATTAGCTTTGTTTATGCGGATATAACTATCCATGGGCCGCGGAAATTCTTCTGCTGTGTTTAACTTGATATGTTCTATGCTTGATAAAACGGGGAATGAGCTTGTTGCATAACCTATTCTGGCGTTAGAAATTAAGCTCGTGAAAATGTTACTATACGAAGTAATAACAGAGGTCTGGACGATAGCAAAATTTGAAACTGGCCAAAAAGGAGTGATTTCGGTATATCATTATAAAAAACAAAAACAAAAAACACAACTTGGTTCCTTATGTTTTTAAACTTTGATTTTCGGCGATAACAATTTTATTTTCAATTTTAGCAAACTGTTTTCGCAATGAAAGTTGTACAGAAAAAATAGCGCTAATTCCTCCAAATATTCCGAAGTTTGTGGCGCAAACAGATTTTCGTGATCACGCAATAAACAGAATTTGGCCAAAATTTCTAAGTCTTTTTTTGACAGGTAAATTTCGTAGAGGCGTGACAGAAAGAGTTCGTCTCAAAGAAATATTCACAAGTGGTGTGATTACCGTTATTCAGCGGCTGTGCATAGCACTATCCTGCTATTTGAATACCCAGAATGTACTGTGCATTTACAGGATCTAATTAGAGCGTGATGATTTGTAAGAACAGAAGCTGTGATAAAGCATTTTTTTCTCTTATGCACATGCTCCAAAACGGACGTTTCGAGGTGACCCCACTAGCTTAACGCAAGATCGAATTATGCGCGATTTCCATTACATTTAAACAAGTCATTCAACTCTTTAGTCAGTGTATTTGGGTTGCGCAAGGTACCTTTTTGACTGACATTATCTTAGTTTATTTTCGCTTTGCTTAAAATGTTCAAAGAGTGCTTCTTTGCGCAGGGCTAACTGCAGCATCTTGAATTTAGGAACCATTTGGAGAAATTGACGCTAACTTTCCCTACAACTTTCATCGCGAACACTACGAAAACCAGACAGGATCAAACAAAGATAAAATAAAATAAATAGCTTCTCGCTATAACGATAAAGTTTAACGTTATTACGAGAAATACTCTCGTTATTACGAGACAGCTTCTCATTATTATTAGAAATATTCTCGTTATTACGAGAAAGTTTCTCTTTATTACGAGAAAGTTTCCATGATAGTAGGAAGGCGAGTGAGTGAGTAAATGGAGTTTGATGAGTGAGTGATTGAATGAGTGAATGAGTGTGTTAGTGAGTGAGGGAGGGAAGTGAGTGAGTAAGTAAGTAGTAAGTAAGTAAGTAAGTAAGTAAGTTAGTAAGTAAGTAAGGAAGTAAGTAAGTAAGTAAGTAAGTAAGTAAGTAAGTAAGTAAGTAAGTAAGTAAGTAAGTAAGTAAGTAAGTAAGTAAGTAAGTAAGTAAGTAAGTAAGTAAGTAAGTAAGTAAGCAAGTAAGTAAGTAAGTAAGTAAGTATGTAAGTAACTAAGTAAGTAAGGAAGTAAGGAAGTTAGTGATTGAGTAAGGGAAGGAGGGAAGTAAGTAAGTAAGTAAGTAAGTAAGTAAGTAAGTAAGTAGGTAAGTAAGGTAGTAGGTAAGTAAGTAAGTAAGTAAGTAAGTAAGTAAGTAAGTTAGTGATTGAGTGAGTGTGGTAGGTAGGCTGGTTGGTTGGTTGGTTGGTTGGAGTGTTGGTGGTAAGAGTGTTGGTTGGTTGGTTCAGTAGTTGGCTGCTTGATTAGTCACTTGGTACGTGTGTTAGTAAGTTAGTTAATTGGTTAGTTTCTCAACCAAACTTTCTCAACATACCAACTATCTTACCAACCAACTACTTAACTGACTAACTAACTAACTATCTAACTAACTAACTAACTAACTAACTAACTAACTAACTAACTAACTAACTAACTAACTAACTAACTAACTAAATAACTACCTAGCTAACTAGCTAACTAACTAACTAACTAACTAACTAACTAACTAACTAACTGACTGAACTAACTAACTGACTGACTGACTGACTGACTGACTAACTAACTATTTAACTAAGTAACTTACTAACCAATCAACCAACACTCCAACAAACCAATAAACCAACTAACCAACAACTTACCTTTACGTACTTATTTACTCCCTCCCTCTCTCCCTCACTCACTCACTCACTCACTCGAACACTCTTGCATTCACTCACTTACTCACTCACTCACCCAACGCCATTTACTCACTCACTCACCCACCCACCATCATGGTAAATATTATTTTTTTCTTTTCTCTGCAATATTCCGTTAAGCAAAGGTTGATTAGAGACTTCAATCTGACTGTCGACGAATTTACCGCTCAATGCCAAACGCGCGCGACTTCAGTCGAAATTTACAGGCACGATTGATAGCAGACTGTTTTTAACCCTTGTATAGGACGCAACTCATTGGTCTGTATCTCAAAATGGTCTGGGGACATACAAATAGAATATGCAGAAATATACAAAAATTGACCTTTACAAAAATGTTTGTAATGTCATTGGATTTCACGCACACCAAAAATAACGAAAGCACATGTCCAGGGAATGAAATACAATACTGAAGAGGTTTTTAATGGGATATTATTTTAATTTAATTTTATTAATTTAAATCAGATAAAGGTGATTTAGTATCAGAAAATTAAGGGAAGACGATATTTGGTCTCAGACAGGCCAGTAACTGGTGACTTTAACAATCTGGCGCCCCTCGAGCACCCCACCCAGAGAAGGGCTGAAAGGTATTAGACAACAGGACCAACAAAGGCGCCAAGATACCAAATGGCCCTCACTAGCCCCTTGCAATTTAGATTTTAAAGAGAAATGGTAATGGTGCTGACCGGAGTTTTGCATGGGAACATTATAGTTTCCAGGATCCCTAAAGCCCTGACAGGTGAGCAGACTATCAGGAACCACATTATATAAAGATTTATTTTGAAACATCCCTCGAAATAGCACATTCAACCCGTTAATCGCTCTATTTTGCTTTATTTCTGATGAACCAATATATCAGAATCAATCCTGGTGTTTAATACTCCGTTTGGATGGAAAATAGTCGTTTATAGGCATTTTTCTTTTTAAAAAAATGGCGTCCAAAATGGCCGCTAAAGGTCACATGACTATTTTTAAATTATCATTGATTCAAATGAAAGTTATAAATGTTAGCAACATTCTGTGAAAGTTTCACAGCAATAGGTTGAATGGTTCTGAAGATACCATAGATCCATAATATTCAGGAGTCCTTGAAACATGCTTGACACTTACGTATTGGCTGTTTGGGGCACTTGGCTATGAAAGTTTTAAAATGCCCTAAGCTGTGATCGGAAAAAATGCCAGGCTCTGATGAAAGTGCACATAACGCCGTATCTTATCAAAGTCTGCATTGTTATAAAACCGTAGCGGTTAAGAAACGTCACGAGATTGTGACAGGTTGCTCATGCTTTGCTGTCTATTGTATCTAAGGACTTTTGTTTTGGCTAAGCAACATAATCTAATACTTTGTATGGTGGTTAAGCTTTTGCGTGGATGCGCATGATGATCCGCGACATCGTTGTCAGGATGTATCACAGTTTATGTTTCTCAATGAGTGCTGCACAATCACAAGACCAGGTGCCGCCTAACTATGCCACCTCCAAAAAAGGGAGCGTATAAAGTCTATTGAGCCTTCATTGCGCGCACGAACACACTTGTGAATATACTCTCAACACAATTTCTAATTAATCACCTTTTAAACTCATTATTTCTGACCAAGCGCTAATAACATTAAAATGATTTTTGCCTATATATATGGAGTTTAATGGGCAAACGTTTAGCGGTCTTTCAGAAAAAACTGTCTTTCAATCCACGGTGTTTTGGTTAAAAATGCAAAAAATATGATTTTTAGAAGAAAAATGGTTTTGAGTGAAGTTTTTATCAAATTTAAGTGCAATTGGTAATAAACTGGTCTAGTCGACTTCAAAACACACAAAACACTTGAAATTTTGACTAAAGTAGATTTTTTACGCAATTTTTAAAATATCACATTTTTAGAGATTTTTGAAATTCATTAGTAGCTTGTGTAAAAATTGTTGTATGCATTTTATTTCATCTGAACGAGGTAGCCCAAACAGAATCGAACTTGATTCGTCCATTTTGTGATGACAACATTTTACTGCTGCTGCGCACTTCCGGTTTGAATATTAAACATAAAAAGTCAATTTGACGGTACATGTACTTTGTATTATTTTTTTTCAATTTCCAAACTAGAACAGTGACGTCTAGTAGTAATACATAATCGCTGAAAATTTCAATGCCGTATCACAGATAATAAGGCATACAGATAAGTGCAAACTACCTATGTAAATTGCATGCAAAAAGCTGATTTCAATGATTTAGCTGCTGGTAGTGTCTGTCATCATGCTATTACGTAACAGAAAAGAGGAGTCTGATTGAAGCGAATCATCTGAAGCGTGTTCGACTTGATCACGGCAGTCAGAAACATCTTCATACAAACAAAAACAAATGGATGGCGTCTATGTGGAATATTTCATATTGTAGCAAAAATGTGACTTTTTAAAATAAGGGTACCTTTGATCTTGCATCGTCTGTGCAAGCTGTACCAGTCGTTTTTAAAAGAAATGACCTGCAGAGCTTCTACAAGGCCTTGGGTGATTTATAGAAGCATGAATTTGTATAACCGAATATTACTTTCAAAACTAACGTACTGGGAGCGCAGTGGCTCAATGGTAGAGAGCTTGACTCAAGACCGAGGGGTCGCAGGCTCAAGCCTCACCGGCGTCACTGTGTTGTAGTCCTTGACCAGACACATTTATCCTAGCTTAGTACTGGTTCAACACAGGAAGACCCGTCCCTGTTTAACTGAAAGATTGTTGATGGGACGTAAAGAATCAGAACAAATAAACAAACAAACAAAACTAACGTAAAAAATGTAAGGTGACTAATTAGAAATTTTGCTCAGTGTAGATGAAGACTCAGAACAAATATTATGGATTTCTAGCCCTGCTGGATAGGCCAGTATAGACGTAAGAGGCATATATGCCATACGCGGATCAAAATAGCACTATAAGCGGGCCATCATAGGCTTGCTAGCGAAACGTTTCGCTGGCGAGCTGATGATGGCACAACATTGAATGCTGGCTCAGTAGCTTCGTAATTTTTCAGGGATCTGGACTAGAATTGCTAAGACACCCTATACTTTTTGTGATTTTTCAGGGGGGGGGGGGCTCGGGATCCCCGGTCCCCCCTCTGGATCCGCACATGTATGGGCTTATGCAGTTAGTATATAGATCACCTATGCTTTCGTATGCTTGCATGTGACGCGGTTTTACATGTGCATACTATAAAGTTTGGTAACTTATTTACATCTGTGTATGGTCATTTTGAATCAGGATCCACTATACAGCTTTATTTAGATTGGCGGCTAAGGCTTAGTACTGTGGGCAGCTGACTGTAATGCCCAGGTTTACACTGATCAACTGTGGTAAAGTTCGAACATATCACGTGCAGGACGCGTCGTATAATAAAACTGCGCAAAAATAAGAATTAACATAAGTACATGTATCCGCATACATGTACGCTTGATGTGTGGTTACCTGGTGTGTTTTATGATTTCCAAAAGCAAGCGGTTCTGAAATAGCTGGAGAAGGTTATGGAGTTGGTATTTTTTTACTTATTCAGATTATTCTCAGAAGTCTTTGCAGTATCTTCGTAGCGGACTGAGCATTAGAATATAGATTCCATAATAGAGCAAGCATTTCCTAGGTATACATTGAATGCCGCATCCGCAACATAGACATTCAAGTTCGCGCCGACCCTAACGAACCAAAAATGAAGCAAACCTAATGCAAAAAGGCAGAAGGCAAAGATCAGGAATCGATAAAATCAATACTATGCCTGACACAATATGGGAAAATGACAAAAACATAAGAAAACATCACATGCAAGAGAGCCAACAGGTCAGGCTATCCCAGCTTGCAAGGAACAGACAGACAGACAAACACAAATAGCAAATATTGTCCACGAAAGGAGCATCGCCTTTGAACGGCCAGTACGATTTAAGGTTCCATTAAGCAAGATATGTGACATGCTGTATAAAGTTCAGTTTGGCCAGGTCTTGATATCATGGTCCAATGATAAGTACTGCTACAAAACGTTTAGTAATATAGTATGGTAAATTATTACCATGGCACAGTGATAGGTCACTGCAGAGCATTAAGACTGAATAAGACTAAAAGTGTGATAAAATTCACTTTCAAAACTGGGAAGCCATTCCTTTTAAAAGGAAACCGTATTTTGCTCTTACCTTTGCCGTATCAAAATTGACTTCGTCCCTGATCAACTTGTAAATTGACGATTTATACGAGTAATAGTATCCAGGAAGCTCTGAAAACACAAAAAATAATACTACTCTTACTATAGTGCTACTACTGCTAATAATAATAATAATAATAATAATAATAATAATAATAATAATAATAATAATAATAATGATGATAACTATAATAATAATCATAAAAAAAATAATAAATATCAAGCAAAGTCAATAAATTGATATCACCTGTAGATTCACACGACACAGATTATATTGATTTAGTAAAAAAGAACAATTGCCAATACACATGATGTACTATCCGTAATCAACATATATGCTACTTAAGCGTCCTTTTTGAGGGCTGTCGTGATAGCGCAACGGGTCACCCATCCAAGTACTAACCATGAATTGCGTTGCTTAACTTCATAGAAAAGCCAGACCACTAACACACTAAAAGCTAGCTTATACAGCGAGGCTTTATTAATGATCTATATCGTTCTCCTTGTCACATTAAGATCTTTGTTTTGTCTTTTTTGAATGTCCCCTTTACACAGGCTCAACTGTGCATTTATTGGAAAAAGACGTAGACAAATGAGGTGTTGATGCCTATGGTGTGACCGGAGGCGGGATGTTTATGATTTTTTCGTGGTTTATTTCCAGTTGCATGGTGGTGTGTTCCTTTCTCCCTTTCCTATAGTCTGAGTGTTTTGGGACTTTGTGGGAGAGTTGTCTTAGCGTTGGCGACTTCAGAAATGGAGGCCAGATTTGACTGTTAGGTTGCTAAAGCATCGTCATCGATATCGTAAACATTGTGATTTTCTGAAGAAAATAATATAATACGTTCGCTTAATACTATAATACACACTATTGTATTGTTTGGATTGATATCTCCACAGACAGACGGATTATTTATAGCCATTTTCCGCTTGTTATTTTTTTAACGGTAGAATTTTGAGCAATGCATATCGCGCTATAACACAATTCCCGTTTTTGTAGGTGACAGGTCGATCTTCAGCGCAGTCAATGATTACACTGAGAAGAACGAATAGCTTATAAACAACGCTACTTAAAATAAAAGCCACTAGATATAAATGAAAGATGTAAAGCCCACCACGAGAAAAAGTAAAATACAAGATCAATCATAAATTAAAAAAAAGGTTGCAATTTGACAATTATATAAAAAGGCTTTTCCAGGTTTCGATCCAAGTAGGCGCGATCTGTAATTGCCACCTAACCACTAGGCTATCAGAAAATTTGCATTAATGAATCGACATTATCTTCATATTCCTGTTCAAAGCATGAACAATCGGAGTACTTCACGAAAATGCACGAATATCACGAAGATGTTGGAAAATTAATCAGTCTCATGTCAATTTGGGCAAACTATTGTACTTTCAAAGATGCATAGTAATGAGACTATTCTATTTTTCTTATAAACAGGTAAAGCATGCCCTTTCACTGCTACGCGCATATGCAATAATCTGTGGTAGGTTCAATATAACTGTAAACTGAGACTACCTGCACGCCCAAAATCAAGGTAAACTTGCCAGTGTTTGTTTACACCGATTCTCACCTATCTTTGAAAGTAGAGGTAAAATTTGTATAGAGTACAGTGACGTCACTAATTATAACTGTAATCGGAGAGGTCTATTGACAATAAAAGGTAATCCTGCATTTAAACAGGTAAACAAACGAGGATATTGGTAGTTATATCCCAACTAATGCATTAAAGCTGTCATTGGGTGTCCAGTGGTCCAGTGGTTAAGTAGCGAACCTGTTCGCTATTCGAACCTGTGTTTTTTCTGAGGGGGGGTTCGAATCCCTGAGTTTTTTTTTCCTTTTTCTTACTCCTTCAGTGGACAGTTTGAATTACCTAGCGTTGTAACAAACAGTGGCGGATCCAGAAGGGGTTCAGGGGGCTGAACAAATTACATTGTATATCATTTTAAAGGGATATTCAAGAAATATGAGAGATCACCTCAAATCGACACCCCTCCCTAATTTATCTGAATCCCCTCTCCTAGAGTCGTGGATCCGCCTTTGAACAAAAAGGCTTATGTCGATATTTCAGGCTTTACAGGAAAACCAGTTAAAGGCGAGGGTTTTAACGACCCACGAAGGGTCTAGCAGACGTTAGTGTATCAGAAAACCATGTTTGGTCGTTATTATCGCATAAAGTCATCTTGTCACTTGAAAACTTTGGGAAAACGCTTCGAAATGCTCATTGTTGCATTACTATAATGGCGCGCAAAAGCATGAAGGATTCGTAGGTTTTGAAAAAGCCTGTTCCAGAGCAAAAACTTACGTCATCATAACGCCACTGAATTTCGTTCATTTCTATACACGCTACTGTTGATGACGTCAATTTTTGTGACGGCTTAGAATGCGTATATGTAAAGTACAAAAGCCGTGGATCAACAGCACGTAAATGGCCTGATTAATACATGGGTTTTTACCGGTTAAAACATGGCTGTTAATAGCGTGCGACATGGGTTTTATGCAATAATTAAAGTTAAAGTGAGTCTTCATCTACATCCACACAGTACGTTGTGTATGCGAACGGCAAACGCTCTGGTGAGTTTGCGTGTTTCTGCATGCTCACCTGATCCTTTGAT